>AP027114.1:14669719-15269719 GCA_028142955.1 Pinctada fucata | reverse complement strand
AATTCGTGTGAAATTTACTTCTGACATAAACTTTATGTGAATTCGATTTCGAATGAAGGTCACAAAGAAAAATTCATGTGAAGTTCATGTGAAAATTTTTAAATACAAATTTTATATGAAATTCATATGAATTTCACATGAACTTTGATTTGGAATTTACATGATCCCCATTTCATATGAATTTCACGTGAGGCATATTTGACTGTGTTTATAGACATTTTGACAGAGTCCATCATTAAGTCCTGTCGTCAAGAGAAGAAGATGTGCAACCTGTTCAATTGTTAAACGTCTTCAAATTTAATAGCATCATTTAAGACCGGATAAATTTACAGCATGGACCAGATCGACATGCACGTTTCGGGTACTAAGCCCTCGTCAGTGATCCTCAGTCTAAACAATGTTAAATGTCCAAAAAGTAAGAAAATTATTATGTCCAAAAATGTACCAAAACACGCGGCAGAATGGTTGGGAAATGATGCTACAGGACCCACGTTTAAGAAATTTCAAGAAATTTTGTAACAGACAATTTCAAATGCGTTAAAGAGACAGACGATCAACCGAAGTTGATCTGACTGTGTTTTCTAATATTATAATTATAGGCACAGAGTGGTCCTCCTCATAAGCAGTATCAATACGAACAAGTTTGTGCTTTTCGTAATGTAATTTTATCCTTCTTGTGGAAGAAAGATAATAAAATCTGATATATTTCTCTATAAAGCTTTATAGATTTTGAAGTTGTTGAATGTTCATACCTCTATACAGAAGTTGTTAATAAGAACATTAAAGAAATTCCGCACTTAAGATGACGAATACTGGCCACACACAGCATTCTGAGATAAATGTGTTTTCATAAGAAAATGTTACAATCATAATGTTATTGAAGATTACTGCTACGCTAATTTGCTTAATTGTTTATTTGCTCAGCTTTTCATCCGTTGATTCATTCAGTCTTTAAGTTTATGTCCTTCCTTAGAAGGTTAACACATTTACATAATACAAGAAAAATATAGAACACGTTCAACATATTTTAAGCAGCTGAAAATTATGCAACATATCATTACATGGACCTCAATGTATAAAGCGTACATTGAAAAGTGTCAAAGGTATTCAATCATTCATTCTAATGCAGAATAGGGCAACATGAAATGCAGCTGCTCTACCTTAGAGACACCAGGTCAACGAAAATTTAATACATGTAAGAGATTGTCCTTTTATACGCAATGGCTTTATTGTGAAGTACCCATAATTCATCACTCTCTATACCAATGTCAAACATTGTGTTATGGGAATAATTATTTGAACTTGAACAGAATAACTCAATAGCTCATCCGGTATGCTATATCATGTACTGATGTTTGGGATTTTCATAGTAGAAACAAATTACCAAGAAACGTTAAAGTCAATGTTTTCGCTTTCACAAACTAGTAAAGACTTTCTGAAAATTTTACAAAAATAAGTGTCAACTTTTGGAATCCATGCAAGCAACAGAGTATATTACTTTGGGTATTTCAAAGCATTATATTGTGATGTAATCAACAAAATAAGAAGGATCAAAATTAGACAGAGTAACCATCTAAATTGTGTTAGAATCATCAAAGGCCTTTTATACCGTGGATATGATCCTTCTGTCACCTGATGTACGCTAGGATTGGCACTGGAAAAAATCTTCAGCCTTGTACCAGTTGCACTCTGACTGCCTGTGACGACAGGACAGGACAGGGCCCCGACCACCTGTGCACTCTGAATCTCAGTCGGACTCCTCGGATGTTCACACGATGAGCTCGCTACAGCACTTTGCGTTCATCGAGACCTAGCCCTGGATATAAAGTGGGAACGTTTTGCTCACGTAATCACGTTAACCACACCGCCTGTGGCAGATGGCCGTCCTTTGTCGGCACGGGTTGCCAATTGGTCTCGTTGGCTTATGTGTGGTTTTTGTGTTTCTTGCTTCTATGGTGTGAGTTGGTATCGTTGGTTTATGTGTGGTATTTTGTGTTTCATGTTTCTATGGTGTGAGTAGGTGTTCCTTGTCCCTTAATTTTGTGTCTCTTTCTGAAGTTGTCTGCTCTAGATCTGTGATTTGCATTGGGTAATTTGGAGTTTTGTTGCGTGTGATGCAACCGAGTGTTACTGGAGAACCCCTCATTTCTTTGAAAAAGGATTCATATATAATGGATATACATCGAGGTGATACATCAAGCACGTTTTTACGCACAATGTGTTTAAAGACAAACATTCAACTTCCTAGAATATCGTACAGAATAGCCATTTCATAACTCGCAACCATAAATAACACTTGGAAGAATCAGTTTTGTATATATATGAAATTGTCATTGGGTTAAGGTAAGGTGATCCTAGATTGGCTAACGAGAAGAAAGATTTGCGGTGTGATTTTTTCCCATTCTGGGTTAAAATGGTACCAAGGCGAATGCAGATCTCTTCGCAAAGAGCAATTTCATTTCCTAATGTCCAAGATAGATCGTTGTCCATTTTAGCCCATTCCTTTTCAATTTAAGAACGCAAGATATATGAGCATTTAATTTATTTAAAGCGTCATTTTATGGAATACACGAAAGCGATATTGAGCATATCTAGAAGAATGTTTGGGAAAACTACTATCAGAGAGATATCATCGGCGAGAGTTGGGCAACTGCTAGGAATGTTCAATACTCAATACCCTAAGATTACCTGTGTATGATAATAAAAAACTTTGATTGCATTTCAATCATCAAATCGTTCACGAATGCAGTTAAGATACAAGAATCCGGATAACCCCAATGTGTAAAAACCATTAGCTTCCGGGGATATACCTCCTGGACCCCCATCCACTTCTTTAGGAAGAACTAAATCCGTCTCTTTCTGAAAGTCATTCCACTTGAAAAGTGTTCTGGCTACGCGCCTGATCCGCATTGAAATTCGAGACTAATTTGGCATCCAGAAGTATAAACAAAGTTGCCTGAATTTAGAACAAATCCTCGCCATTTCGTCTAATGTACCCAGAACTTCACAGACTAATTACTATTATATAATAGATTATATTGCTGTTAAGTGACCTATGAACACCTCGTCTTGACAGACGTAGGGTTACACACTAGCGGGGATGACAATCATTTACAAAATAATGTACAACTATTACATCACATTTGCACGTGATCTCAAAGTTAACGTTATTATTAAAGTAACAATGTATCTTCTCTTACACATTTTGTACATTGGAAATATCACAGGTAAGAGAAAATAATTAAAGATAATAATTGATCAGAATAATTAACAGAAGCATTGTTGGGAGGAGGTTTTATCGTTACAGCAAATTCAAATATTTCCTTCTGAGGAGATGGATTCAGGAGTGTCAACAAAATTTCAGCAGTTCTTCTAGAGAGAAGAGAAGGGACCAAAATGAGCCTGAGTACACATGATTATGGCCTAGGGGCCTATGTCTTGTGTCTTTTGTCTATTTGATGGCGTACGAAAGGTTTTATTATTCATACGTTAAAATTTTTTGTTTTTAAAAATATAGATATTGGTTCATATAATACAAATTTTTGTTCGTAGAATACAATTTATATTCATCATGTTCATACAACTAAATATTTTTTCAAAACTGAAATATATGTTCATAAAACGTAAATATTTGTTCATAAACGAAAATATATGTTCATTAAACAAAATAATTTGTTAGCAAAACGTAAATATTGGTTAATAAAACATATCTATTTATTAATAAACGTAAAATTAATATACGTTCTTAAAACAAAAGTATTTGTTCGTAAAACGTAAACATTTGTCATAAAACAAAAGTATTTATTTATAAAAACTATATGTATGTTCATGATACAATCAAACAAAAATATTTATTCATAAAACGAAAAAATTTATTCATCAACGTGAATAGATATGTTCATGTTCATAAAACCTAAATGTATGTACATAAAACAAAAATATTTATTCACAATTTGATTTTTTATGGTCGATATGGAAATATCTGTTCAATGTAAAGAATACTTGTTCATTTTTTTAAATCGTCAAAAATACTGATTCAAAACGCGTTCCAAAATGTTTATTCAACGATTTACATTGTGGAATAGCTCGATGACTTTTCATTAGATAGTAATGTTACGCGTCTTCAAATTCATTAGAATCATTTAAAAACAGATAAATTAACAGCATGGACAAAACATGCACGTTTCGGTTATTTAATCGTCGTCTGTGATCCTCAATCTAAACAATGATATATGGCCAAAATCTATAAAAAATTTGTCCCAAATATACCGATGTGGTTGCATATTTTTTTTTATTATTATTATTTTGTTAAATGCCTTCAAATTCATAGGCATCATTCATCTACAGCATTGACCAGAAACGCTTTTGCCCCTGTCCCATTGTCTTCCTCAGTTTATGAATTAACTTTCTTGTTTCACGTTTGTTTTGTCCTCTGATTTTTATTGTGCCGTTCGTTTGGGAGTTGTGTTTCTCGTATTCCTCTATTACACGTATTAGGTCATTTTTTTCTGGTTTTAATTACTGTTGCAATCTGTGGATGTTTTCTACTGTTATAATTAGGTAAAAAGAGTGGTCCTCCTCATACGCAATATTAATCCAAACAAGTTTGTGCTTTTCGTAATCTTATTTCAACCTTCTTGTGGAAGAAAGAAAATAAAATCTGATATATTTCTTTATTATTTCATAAGCTTTATATATCTATTTTATATATCTACAGAGAGTTTGTTAATAAGAACATTAAAGAAATTCCGCACTTAAGACGACGATTACTGGCCACACACAGAATTCTGAGATACATGTGTTTTCATAAGAAAATGTTACAATCATAATGTTATTTTGTAGATAACTAGCTCGCAAATTTGCTTAATTGTTTCTTAGCTCAGCTGATAAATTACATCATACATTTCGCGAGTTTGAACGGAGGGTTTAATAGGCAACAACTCCGCCTTCATTGACACAATGGATATATCAAAGGAGACATAAGAAATTTTGCTTTCCTTTTTTTCAGCTTTATAGGTACAATAAAAAAATCTTTAAGGTAAAAAAAAATCTGTATATGAAAAATTTAAACTTTATTTATTTTACAACGTTTAACAAACAAGTTACACAACTTATACTAATGTCTCACGTTGGCTCAGATGTTGGCGTGAGGGGGGCCAAGGAGCAGGAGGAAACCGGAGTACCCGGAGGAAAACCCCCTGCAGAGGCCTGGGTGGGGGACCACCTATCCTCCCACATAAGACCCTTCGCCGAATCTGGGATTCAAACCCGGGACCTTAGAGGTGAGAAGCGAGCGCGCTACTACTGCGCTAACCCGGCTTAAAATCTGTATATACCACATCAAGTACATTTAGTTGATAACCGATTGCAACAGAAAACAAATTATTTAATATTTTATCATTATTAATATGATATGATCATATAATGCGGATAGTACGACGATTCTGATTGGCTAATCGCAGGTCATCAATTTACGATATTGGCCGCTAGTGAAAAATGTTTTTGACTCGGTGTTATGTTCCTGAGTTTTAATCATAAGTAATTCAGTTGAGCAGACAGAAAAATAAATTGTAAAGAAAATCTTACAATGATGCTTGTTTTCATTTTCCATATGAAATAACAAATAAGGACGTTATTTTCGGCCAATGTGTCATATTAGGGACCCAATTTCGTCCTCTATCGATATTACAAATTTCAACGGATTTATTTAATATATTCACACATTGACCTCATCTGCATAATTATGCATTATATCATATGCGGACAATACGACTATTCCGACATGTCCGATGAAATCAAATGTCATCTTTCAACGATATTGACCGCTGGATGAAAGATATTGACTCGGAAGGTGAGAGCTTTATAGATTTTATTTCCTGTATTTTATTTAAGCAGGCAGGGTATAAGCTAATAACAAAATTCTGCATAATATTCTATTATAATTTCATACATGAAATTAAATCATAAATTTGTTGGATTTCAAAAAGATACATCAACATCCTGTTGACTTTTTTTCTATTTAATGGATGCAAATTTAATTAAAATTTGGAAAGGATTTATTATAATATCTTTATATGCATAGTATGTATCACTGGGAATTTCATTGCCTTCATTTTACGATGAACTAATAAACAAAATCAGTAGGATCAAAGGCAGATCAAACTTCAACCACAAATGTAAGAAAATAGTCGGACGCCTGCTTTACCGAGGATTTTGATCTTAAAGTCATCACAAAGACACTTAGCATGGTACTGGACCAATTAATCTACAGTTTTGTACCAATGTCTTTCCCAACGTTGCACACTAGCCAACCGTGACGACGGGACTCCAAGATTGGACTTGTTCAAATCTCGTCAGAGAAGACTGGCTCCTGATTCTCTGTCCTATCTGAATGTTGGTCAGACTTCTCGGGTGATTGATCTTAAGCTCGCTTCAGCCAGCAGAGCACAGGCTGTTATACGCATGCCATAGAATTTTTTAGATCCGTTTACATAGAATCTGTGTATACAAGAGGCCGCTGCGTTTAACTATCTTTTTATGTGATGTCACCTTACAGTGAGAAGTTTTATTTTTACACAATAAGTATGCGTCTATGGAGATGTACGAACGTAATTCGGATAACCACACCATTTGCTTATAGCAACTGGCCGTCCAAAGTCGGCGCCGGATGCACATTGGTCTCCTTCCTTTAATGTGTTGTTATAAATGTTTGATGATTCTGTGCGTCTGTTTCGATTGTTTTGTATGATGTTCTAGTAAATATTTTGTTGTGTCCTTTTGCGGTTTGTAGTTTTGTCTGATGTCATTTAATATGTGTCTTGTGGGTTTGTTACGCTGGGTGAGTGCAGGGTGGCCATGCTGGAGATCCTTCCTTTTCCTTTATATGTGCTGCTGCTAGCCTCTTATCTAATTCCTTTAGTTATGTTAATTAAATCATCTTCTTTTTTCATTCTTACATTGTAAGTACAGGTGCATGCATGTATTTTTTTTTAAAGTGTACTAATTCGCTTTCATTATTTCTTTTGATATATGAAACATCAGAAGGAAACGCCGATGTAATTAAAGGTTAGTCAAAGCCCCCCCCCCCTCCCCCCCCCCACTTTCCCTCGGCTCGCATTGGATGAATCTGCAGAGCCATTTTCTTAAGTGTAATGAAATCAAATCTTGTTACACGGCCTTGGTATACCAAAAAGTTAAGCAGTCGAGAGCCAAATCCTTATTGTTTCTATAGCCTAGTACAAACATTACAACTATCCTTTGCATTCAATGTTTGTTATACTTTCCCCCTTTCTAGATTGGAACCTGTTAGCACTAGTGAGTTATACAAACATCTTGAATCTATCTGGCATTGACCCTCGACCTCTTGTTACCATGAAAGGATAGGGGCGAGTTTGCCGAGCGGTGAATACTTATCATATGGCAACGAAATTGCTTACACTGCGGTAAAGTAAACAGTTTTGTGTTGGGTGGCAAGGAGAAGCGTTCTCTACAAATTCAAAGTCAGGAATAAAAAAAAAAAATTGGTGAGTTCGTATGTAAACTTTTTCACCCGTGGAGTTGTTCTTTACCTTTCGCCTTTTTGCACCAAGAATTCCAAAAACCCTCCCTATATGTACTGACTTTAATATTGCCTCGAATAACCCCGATCTTTTCCGTGAAATTCTTTTAAATCTTATTCTTTTGGTATTGTTATTTCATCACCTAAAATTTAATTAACTTGATTGAGAAAAGCATTTTGTGAAAGGACAACTTTCCATAATTTTGTAAAATTTCAATGGACAAAAGGAAGCACACAGACGTCAAATTAATCGAACTATGGTCTTCCAATGTCCTCCTATATAGTCCACCAACCCTTTTTGCTATATATCCGGTATACAGTTGTATGTGCCCCTGTACAAGTGGCACCTTCATCTGCCCATAAGATTAAATTCTTGTCATAGATAATCTTTTCTCCAATAGCGATTGATCTTTTAGAATGAAATAGCTTTCCGTGCATTTTTTTTACATTGTAAGAGCGGCTCACTTTAGAAATTTGACATATATGCGAACTTGACTACTTTTTCATGCAACAAGATATATTAAGTTAATTATACAAAAAAAGAACCCTTTTTAGATCGGGCATTTTGCCGTTGCCGAGTTTAACGTTGAGCCTATGGAAAACGTCACCGTGACGACGTCACGGGGAAAATTACAATCGGAAATGGCCCATCTAAATCGAGTTTTGTCTATAAAGATCTGTTTGAATTATGTCAATTTCTTCTAACGTTTTGTATGAAAAAAAGGTCAAAATCGCATTAATTTAACAAAGTTTCCAGCGTCCAGCGTGAGTCTAGCGGACAGTACATATATATATAATCTATCATTTTTAGATAAAAAGCAAGGGCGTAGGAGAAAGAGGGGGGGGGGGGGGTAGCCGGCGCACTTGGCTTTGCCCCCTCTCCCACTCACCAGTTATTTATAAAAAGCATATGTGATACAAAATCTTAATAAAAATGTATATTTCATTTTAAATTTCTCTGAATGTTTTTTTCACTTTCAGTGATTATCTCGTAAATTCAATTACCGGACACGGTTTTTATCTATTTGGCACTTATTCAAGTGTCTTGGTTGAAGCAACAGTGGTTTTTTTTTTGTTTGTCAAAAAATTCCAGATTTGCCCCCCCCCCACACACACTTTTCTTATCCGAATTTCGCCGTTGAAAAGTTGCATTCCATGGACGCTTTGAATTTGGAGATGAAACCTGAAAGGAGTACGCTTGAACACATCCAAAATTGTTTAAAATCACAATCAATACCAGACAAAATTACCAGTTTTACAAAAAAAAAAAAAAAAAAACCCGGAAAACAACGAAACATCACGAATTGAGCGGCATTAATTTTAATTCATATTTTGTGGAGTTATCGGCCCTTGAAGAGGTAGCACGTGCATGGAAGGGAGTGTTCACACAATTTACCTTGTATGGTAAAAGACATTTCCGAATACAAGAATTCTTAGGTTTGATTGTATCTAACATTCTTATATCTCTTTATTGTTGTCACACAGTACCAGTCCCCGTTTGAAATAGGTGATACATGTAGTATCTATTCTAATTTGTGTAGATTACCATACATGAATCACTGATCAACCGTGACTACGTCAACGAGTAGATGTATGTGTAAAACCTTTACACCAGCCATGCGATTTTTTTTAAATTCTGCGATTAAGGTAGAGTATCCCTCAGGTCGGAATTGCTGGTAATTATTTTTTACCTGGATACCCTATTTTTTTCTCTTCAGAATATTGTTCAGATTATCAAACTAATATGGTTTTAGAAACTTTTATAGTTACATAAAATGGATTTTTCTTATTTTTATTTATTTTTCATACAAGCATGCTGTCATGCAGAGGAAATTCTAGGTCGCAGGACAGCTTCTAAATATTACCATATTTTATACAAATAGATGGCATCAACGATGTTTTTATGCAGTAGATATATGACGTAGTTGCCATTTAGCATGTTTAGAAGCTGAAACGAATTTCCGTAGGCTATGGAACGTAAAAAGAGCCACTCCAGAGCATTGTGTCAAATGAGAAAAGTTATAGTGCAATTTAGAAAATTTGGTTAAGAAATGTGAAACGCTAGCATACAAGCAGACATGATACATGTAGCTACGCCAATGTATTTTTGAAAAGAATGTTAATGACTTAATTTTTTATGATTCCAACAACTTTCCAAAGCGCTCTCAAAGTTTATCCTTGATGTTGAAAAAAAAAGACTTAAACTAAGGTAGCTGTCATTTTCTATTTCCTCTTTTTCATTTACAGTGAACATGAAGTCTTACCATTCTTAGTGTCAGAAAACTATGCAAAATCTATGCTTATCTGTAATTTACAATGACATATACTTTTGTTCTAGAATTTTTCTTCCATAGCTTCCTTGTCAATCTACCGAATGTTATTGATATAGCGAATATGATTACGTCATAAGCGAGACACAAAAAAGATACGTGCGCTTTTTCTTTCATACGTAAGCCTAGATGATGCAAATATGTAGTAAATCGAATCGAATGTTTCTCAGATAACAGGTAAAAGACAAAAAAAAAAAAAAAAAACAAAACAAAACAAAACAAAACAAAACAAAAAACAGCATACTAATACTGAAACCGGTACTCAAATTTTCGACCCCTTGGTGTTTATTGATTACAAAAACGTTATAGCACATAGCACATATGCACTTAATAGAGAGACAAAGGGAGGAAAAATTGTAGATTGTGTGTTTTATATTTGACACAAAAGTGAAACAAGAACACAGACTAAGCGATGATTTCATGTCTTTAAAAGAATTTGCATTTAAGTTTTAAAGCAGCATGCGTTCAATAGCAAGTAGAGAAGGAAGCAACCAACCTCCTTGATTTTTTCATCTTCTGTTTGTATCTGTCAGTATTGGAACTATGGCATTATATGTACATCTATTATGATCATCTTTTTCTATGTTTCCGACGTCGGCCGAAGTAAGTCGATGTTGGAAGGAGTTTTGGCCACAAATCTTTTATGCCGAGTTGAAAGGCGATGGAGACAAATGTCAAAACGCAATGAATATTTCAGTTTTGCAATCAGTGAATTACTTTATCAACAAAAGTACTGGTTTTGCACGGTTAATGTAATCATGGTTAATTTCGTTGGGGGGAAATTTCCTGATTATAACATCAAAAAGTTTCGCGTGAGGGAAATATCCGCGATAAAAATGTGTTTCCCATTGTAAGAGTGCAGCAGTGATGTTTTCGCGTGGGGGAAATTTTCTCGAAATCCCTCGATTCGCGAAAAACACAAAAATTTACCCCCACGCGAAATTTTCAAGTTTACAGTATTCTTATTGTACATCAATGACATAATCATAATCTCATAATGAATAATTGAATTTGGTTCTTTTGCAATAAAGTTAATTTCAAGAGAACGTCGCGTTTGCAAATAAATGCATATCTGCTAGCGACATGCCGAGCTGATGGGAAAACGTTTATTCTAATGCACTCCGTTTGCAACGCGCATTCTGATTGGCTGAGCGATTAAAAAACTGCAAGGGGATTTACGTTTCACTGCAGTTTCTGCTATGACGTCGTGCGTTGCTATGACGACGTCGTTAAAAGCAGACGTTTTCTAGCTTCTTACTGACCAAAGCATTAGAATAGGGTTACCATACTGATGTTTTACAAAAACTGACAGGGTATCGGCGAATCCCCTGTCAGAAATATCCGTTTTACCACTCGGCTAACGCCTCGCGGTAAAACTCAATTTCTGACAGGGGATTCGCCGATACCCTGTCAGTTTTTGTAAAACACACGCATGGTAACCCCTAATTCTAATGCACTCCGTTTGCAACGCGCATTCTGATTGGCTGAGCGATTAAAAACCTGCAAGGGGATTCACGTTTCACTGCAGTTTCTGTTATGACGTCATGCGTTGCTATGACGACGTCGTTAAAAGCAGACGTTTTCTAGCTTCTTACTGACCAAAGCATTAGAATAGGGTTACCATACTGGTGTTTTACAAAAACTGACAGGGTATCGGCGAATCCCCTGTCAGAAATATCCGTTTTACCACTCGGCTGACGCCTCGCGGTAAAACTCAATTTCTGACAGGGGATTCGCCGATACCCTGTCAGTTTTTGTAAAACACACGCATGGTAACCCCTAATTGCCAAGACTATTCAAAAATACCCGGTGCTGAGTCAATCACGACCGGATCATCTGACAGCGGTCATAAATACAAATCGCAAACGGTGCGAATACGTCGCTTCTTTCCAGATTTACATGGATTCTATGACTTCCAGATGCTGTACTCGATGGGGCTCATTACTGTGATATGATAGATCTTCTCTTCGACCTTTATCATTTAGCCGTGCTCATTAACTGATAGATAGAAGATATTTATAACCTTGCTACATGGGGTGAACTATTATTGCAATCACCAACGGAGGAATGAGGAGGACACGTGGCTTAAATATATTCTTTATGCCGAGAATGTTCTTTGTTGCTGAAATAATAAGTTTGAAGTTTTCTTTGGGTTGGTTATGCTACATTCCTTTTTTCACTCTTTGAAATAACACTGATATGCGATATTTCTTTAATTTCCCTCAAATGGCAGAGAAGGGGAAGATAAGCACTTTCTGCCTTTTTATACTTTCGCGTAATATTAAAAAGATCTCATACAAGTAAATTTATATAAACAAATTAGAGTGTGATGTATTGTAAAGATGGCTTACATTGTACCCAATATATGTATCCAAATCAAATGAATGCTCTCTGATCTGATTTCACTTTCGTCTTCATAAAATATACGATAATCGTTTTTGAGCTTCATAAAAAGAAATTTTAAATTTCTCTCGTTTTGGGTACATCTCATCACTGACATATGCGTATCCTAACCGCTGAAGTTCTACGCATCACATTTTTTTCTAGTCTGAAGTATATAAAACTGAAAGTTCTCAGAACAAAGGAATTCAAAATTTCCAAACATTAAAATTCATACATCTATGTATATTGATATTGGAATTTTATACAAGAACAAACCTTTATTTGAATAAATTTAAATTAAAGTTAAAAGTAGAAAAATAGCACAAGCTAGCTCACGTAGTCGTAGTCCTAGATGCATCGCTTGCTACACGAAACACGCTATGAGCATATTTGCTTGGAAACAACCCTTGCATTAGCCATCTCGTAAAGTACATGACGTTTGTGCTGGGAAATTATTCAGAAATAATAATAATCACTTAAGTACTATTGGTAGAGCCATTATCATGTCATAGACCTTTTAATAGTTCCTCTTCGCGAGGATGTGGTAGAAAATATCTTTCTAACCTCTTACAAACCCTTCACTTATGTTTCGTATTTCGGGAACAGCAAAGAAAAACAAAGCGTTAAGGTTTGACACATTGTGCCAATTATCTCTTTGTAGCGATGTTTTTTCTCTGATATTTTTTTAGATCTCATTTTATGCGTTATTCTGTTCAGATTGCTCATCGTAGGTGGTATAATGGAAATTAAGACCATCGTATCAAGTTAATATTTCTCTAAACAGTTACTATGGCAACATGCGCGTATTTGAAGAAAGACACAACAATTGTCGAAAAAATAACGTAGAATACTTCAAAAGAATTTTACGAGTACTAATATTTTTGGAATGCAGCGTGAACAATCTAGAAGTGGAGCTTTTAAAATTCAGAATTTGGCAAAAAAAAAAACTTCTTTTTTTTTTCTTTAAGAAATTGCCACCAATGACCATGCAGCGTGTCGAGATGCAAAACATTTTTTAATTTTTAAAATATCTAAATTTAACTGAGTATGACTCCGTTGTTACTGTATACATATGCAACTACATTGAAAATCGTACTCAAAAATAGAGCGCACCGTAAAGACGAGTAATTTTTGAGATAACTACGGAGGCCGTCAAGGGCCGTGTGAAAGAGAAAAATTATTTATTGGGAACGAAATAATTTTTGATTTTCAAACGACCCTTTACGGCCATGCAACGTAAATTACAGTTTTACTTAAATATATGTAAATAAACGTGATTTCATCCCTGGTATCGTCACATGGTCAGCACACGAGATTCTGATTGGTAGAAATCGGTCCGAAATATAATTAAAAACTTAAGCAAAACCTAGAACCTCGTATGAACATTGATGAAACTGTAGACAAATTAACTTTTTCTATCAAACCATATTAATTAAAAGAAAATAATTAAGGAATGAATGTCTTACTTTGTGTTCATGAGTATATAATTCTGGTTGGCCACGTTGAAATCGGAAAATTTTGCATGTGGCCAACCAGTACTATACACCTGTGAACACCGAAAGTAAGAAAGTCATAACATTATTATTATACCTCTACTGATTTTTTTCCTATGTAAAAAGAGACTCATTAAATTTAACTAAATCCATGAAAATCGCCTGATAAGACTATTTCTTGCAAAGGGGTGCGTTAGTTGAGTTTCAAAGTGGGGCGGAGCTTCTTTGGGGGTGTGTCAGTATCAGCCAATCAGCGCAGTTGAAGGTTGACGCTATTAATACGCGAGCACAATCAGAGTAATCCGCCTAGCTCCTATCCGCTTAGCACATAAATTAATCCGCAATAAAATAAAACAATCGAAAATCAAACATGTATGAGTATGATAAATGATGTTTCTGTTTATCTTATCATTAAAAATAAATACTTTCCGTTACTGGGTATCAGTTTATACATTCTGTATACCAAAGTATCTCTAGTACTGTACTTATCAGTCATTCAGTCGAGAAGGCAAGGCATCCATTGGAGCAATGTGAAGCTAAGAGATATGATTGTTTCAGTATAATGTTTGTTTCGGTATGATAAAACTGTTAAAGTATACCATTGAGGGAGTTAGCACGATTCTGGTTCTCTCGCCCAGACCTATTTCCATCGGCTTCGCCTAGGGAAATAGCTCTGGTCTCGGGGAACCAGAAACGTGCTAACTACCTCAAAGGTATACTTTAACTGTATAATGTTCTATATTTACCAGTAAATTCATATTTCAAAAAAAAAAAAAAAAAAAAAAAAAAAAAAAAAAAAATCATATTTCTATTGTTTTCAAAAGGATGGGCCAGGCTACAGTTCAATTTTCCATTTCGGAAACGTTAATGAAAAATGGTAAATTGAAACTCAATTTTACATTTTCCATTTTCAATTTAGTAAATCGAGTCCTTGATTCGACAAAATGATCTTACATGTATGTGCTAGGGTATGGCGATAGCCAACCCATTTTCCACGGGTACTCCCGTTTCCTCCTGCCTCTAGGACCCCTCACGTCAACATCTGAGCTAACGTCAGACATAAATATACAGGTAAGTTTGTAACTTTTTTGTTGAATGTTGTAAAATACATGTAAATAAAGTTTAAAATTTCTTCTGCTTTCAAGAAATGGATCTTCTGCAGTCAAAATGGAAACAATGGTACAAGTCCCTTGATGTCAACCACGATGGCAAGATCTCCATTGAAGATGTAGAAGAATCCAGGAGTAAATTCGCCGATCTCCATCATTTACTGGGTGACAAGGCAGAAACCGTCAAAAATGATATGGAAAAATGGTATTTACAATCAAACATGTACATTGTTACAAGATGTTCATCTTAATTCTCCACATTAAACGCTTGTTCGATTGTGCTTTTACTCAAATCGACTACAATCACTTCATGTACGCGTATTAATCCAAAATGGGCGGAACATGCATGAGGGGTTGGACAGGGTGAAAGGGAGGGGGAGGAAGGGGGCGGGAGGAGGGAGGAAAAGGGGTGTGAGGGGGAGATAAGGGGAGGGTGAAAAGGAGGGGGAGATAGGGGGAGGTGCGGGGATTGGAGGGGAGAGAGGTACCCCTGTCCGTCCCCCTTACATTGATTGCACAATTGTTGAAATATTTATCTCAAATTTTACTTAAGACATTATTTTCGTGGTGTCAGATTGCTAATAAATTGTTAAAATATATCATAATTCAGTAGATCCAAATGACTTTAGATGGCAACATTTGAGCTAAGTCAATAACAGGTTCTGAAATTGCTCGTCTTATTTGTGAAGAATCTGTGAAGAAAGCGTCTTCATGGATCCTGCATCCTACGTACAAAAGCTGAACAGTTTATACTTGAAAAATATGTATCTGCACAGTTCATACGATAAATGACTTGCTGTATGTTTCATACCCGTGACAAAACACAAATTATGACATTTATTCTACATATATGCACCACAACTGTCAGTTTCATCCTTGTTTAAAATGTCTGAAATCGCGTTTTTCCGGGTAAAATGATTTAGGTCAACGCGGGTTCAGTTTGCAAGTTAGAACAGCTCTGAAGAGTTACTGCATTGAGACGTCATGAGCGTTAACATGAAGGAATGCAATATGATATTTGCGTTTTGCACTTGATAACGGCCAAGGGGCCGAACATTTTGCAGTTTTTATGGGTCCCACCGGGATTTGAACCCACTATCATTGGGTCCGTTTCGCACGGAAAACATACCGATATACAATCTTAAAATAGATTCATTAAAAATTCCAAAAGCTGATATTCTTTTACAGTTACATTTCTTACAATAAATATCAAAAAAGTATATGAGCAATTTAAGGGGAGAAGCTGAAAATGTTAAAAATGACCATACTCCCTTTCTTTTTGTGGTTTAAAAAAAGTAATATTAAACAAACTGTAAGCACACTTCCATCATATAACCATTCTTCTAGTTTATTGGGACTAAAATGAACTAAACTGAAGCAGAAAACTTAGCCAAGAGAAGAAAGAATAAAGGAAATCTCAATTTTTGCATTAAAATAGCTAAGTTGAAAAAGATATTTAATTTTTGACGCAGTTTTAACGTCTTTTGTGTGTGTTTTTCTTTACAATAATACTAAAGTGTTTGTAAGAACAAGAAATACTGTGGTCAATTTTTCGAAATTATATCATACATTGCAATGGACCAACTTAAAAAAAAATTCTATTGGTAGAAAAAGAACTCAAACTCATTCTATTTCAAATAGAATATTTATCATCTGAATAAATATTTTGAAAAAACATCAGGTAATTATTTTGCATTCATAACTTTACACTTCGTTTTGATTGCTATATCATTTCTTTGCTGTGTGCGTCTTCATACTCTCAGTAAATATATTCTTTTAATCTTAGGTGGAATGATTACATTTTCCTGAACGGACCAGGCAAAGATATCTCAGAGACAGAGTTCGTCAACAGCCTAACGGCGTCCTACAGTAAAGATAAAGCAGCATTCAAAGCCAGAATGCAGCAGTGCTTCGACAAAATCTTCGATGTAATCGACACAAACAAAGATAGGTCAATAGAATTAAACGAGTTCATTTTCGCTTTCAAAGCTTTTGGACACGAGAACGAGGCTTTAGTAACAAAGGCGTTCCAGCTCTTTAATGCGCCCGATGGGTTAGTTCCCCTGAAAGACATTGTATCAGCATGGGTTATCTTCACAACGAGTGAAGACCCCGCCCAGAAAGACGTCGTCAAGCAGGCAGTCGACTCTGGCTTTTAAAAATGATTGATAAATTCACTGAAGATTGATTGGACGATTTTGCCTAGAGAAAATTATATTCTGTGTATAATATCTATTTGAAATCTTCAGTTTTACAGAATAGTGCTATTTTCTAAATTTCAGTATCATGTAAACCACAAATTTCTACATTATTATTCATCTTCTGAATTTGAAATTATCTCCGAGGAAATCTTTTATTGTTATACCTTCTCTAAGCGAAATCGTCCGTGTCGACAGTGTATAGTTTTGTATTTACCTCTTTTAAAGAACGATAATTATTTATTTTCCTTTCGTTGTAATTTCCTGCATGACATGATTTGATAGATCTGGACAAAAATGGCGATACTCAAAGGAAAAACATATTTAAGAGAACGAGAAAACATATATTAATTACAAATTACAATTAAAGACTGGCGGAGATAGTTGAACTTATAAAAGATATTTATAGAATGATAACAAATAATGAAACTGAAATGATTGACTTCGAATTTGTTTGAGATGTATTCCTTCTGTAGACTCACACGAATAAACTCCTGGAAGATGTAATGTCTTGTTTTTACGAATTCTTTTGTATTCGTGCTTTTCCACTTGATAAAGGCCGAGTGGCCGAAAATTTGTGGATAAAGAGTGTTCATTGGAATTTAAACAGTTTATAATTTTCCGGTATCCACCAGCTCTACCTTATAAAACAGATTAAGGTAATAATATTCCATTCATAAAACGAAATTAATAGGTTCTTACTTACGTAAGCGAAATCCAAACTGTTCAAGAGTACCCCCAGCTCAATTTTTGTAGAAATCACAGCGAAGCATTTTCTTACGGATACTTCATTCAGTTTATTTCAAATACAAAAGTATCAGCCTTTAAGTATGTAATGGATGAAAGTCTACAGTCTTCAATAGAGTCAGAAATGATACATTGGCCATAATAAATTGAAATATCTATATAATTCAAGCTCAATGAGTGCTGAAGCAGGAGATACGCAACAATGGTCCTAAATCGTGACAAAGATTGTACTCTATGTCTTCCGAAATGGAAGTAACCGGATGTGACATTTCTACCGAATTGAAGCGGCGGGTGTTGCATGCAAGCAGGAGATGTTTACTCTTCATGGGCACCTGGTCTCACTCCTATATCGGGAGTTCGCTTCTTTTCATATGGTGGAGGTTTTTGTTTGTTTGATTTGGTTCCTGTTTTATCCTGATTTTGTATGCCTTCTGATTTTCTGAATTATCGATTTTGTGCTGTATACAGGGATATGGTCATAATCCACATTTGTCATTCAAGCTTTTTTGGTCAAAAGGCTGCTCCCTTGGAGCAGGGTTTGACAATTCGCTTTTCTATTGTACATTATAAAAGCTCTAGGTAACCGAAAAAGTGGTAGGGTTGTATGCATGTAATCTGGATAACCACACCATTTGCTGCTTACGTGGCAGAAGCCGTCCTAAGTCGGCACCGAATGCCAATGGGTTTCGTTGGTTAAAATGCAGTCATTTGCTCAGTATGGAGTAACTAAAATCGTTCGCTGTGACTTGATGTTTTAAAGTGTATTAATTACTTCTTTCAAGTTCTGTCGCCTGAAAGAAGCTTTGTTTTGGCCCTTTATCAAATTGACAACATAAATATGTTATTGTTATTTTGGAAAGTTGTCAAGGAAATCAAAAGAGATTAGCATCTTACATGTAGCACCATCTGTCCGACGCTTTTTTGAACATAGATTTTTTGCTACTGAATCGACAGGAAATTTGGAGCCGCGCACTCTGTATAGTATATAGTAAATGCAAAAATTGAAAACAGATTCAGCGGGCGCTACAGAAATGAATTTTGGCGGCTTCTGAAAATGACTTTGGCTGGAAGCACCACTGATGAAGATTTAAAATCCGAAATATGTGTCTTATGCCCTTTGCCGTGTGGAGCTCGTAAAAAAAGTTCCCCGCGAGGGGTTTGACTTTAAGTGTTTTGAATATTTTCCCTGACATGGTCGCCATAGCACTTTCTATATAGACATAACCTCAGACAGTGTAGTGCATGTAATTAATATATTGTTTTCATTTTCGTGCATGAACATCGACGGCGGGTGCGGCTAGCCAAGAGGGGATGCTTACTCCTCCCGGGCACCTGATCCCACCTCCAGCTTGCTAGGGGTCCGTCGATGCTCAGTTTGGTACTCTATTGTGAGTGCTGTTGAGATTATCGTCAGGATCTGCTTTAACTCACTGCTGTTGAGATAATCGTCAAGATCCTCTTTAACTCTGGTGCATAATAAATTGGTTTGAAATTTTCTTCAAGAAGGTATAGAGTTGAATCACTTACGTATTTTGTTGTCGTATATGGTGTTCATTTGCTGTGGGTGCTGCAACTGAGTCCTTCCTTTTATATTAGAGGGGAGATTAGGCTGACACGTCAGGCATCCAAATACATCTATTAAACTTATCCCATGATTTGATTATAAATATGACGACTCATGTACGTAGTTGTATAAAGTTTGGTTGTCAGTGGACCACTTAAGCTCAAATGAGCAAAACGCAGTGGGCTGTAGTAATAAACTCTTCACCATCGTTAGTCAGTACTAATAGCAAATGTATTGAATTTCCCCACAGAAGTAAACACAATAGCTACTGTTTGTTGACTTAAAATTTTTTGCTACTACGAGTACATGAAACACGGTAGATGGCATTTCTATATCGGCACCTAATTCCCATTGGTCTCGTTTGTTGATGTGTAGCCTTTTGTGTTTAGTGTTTCCTCCCGGGCACCTGATCCCCCTCTAGCTTGCTAGGGTCCGTCGATGCTCAACATAGTGCTCTATTGTGAGTGCTGTTGAATCTTCTTTAACTCATTTGTGTCACACTTATGCCCTTTGCCGTGTGGAGCTCGTAAAAAAGTTCCCCGCGAGGGGTTTGACAGTAAGTGTTTAGAATATATTTCCCTGACATGGTCGCCATAGCACTTTCTATATAGACATAACGTCAGACAGTTCATGCATTTTATATACTATGTTCTTTATCGTACATTAACTTCGACGGCGGATGCGGCTAGCCAACAGGGGATGCTTACTCCTCCCGGGCACCTGATCCCATCTCTAGCTTGCTAGGGGTCCGTCGATGCTCAACATAGTGCTCTATTGTGAGTGCTGTTGAGATTATCGTCAGAATCTTCTTTAACTCATTAATGTCATATATGGTGTCCCAAGTCCTTTAATTTTTGTCACTTCTGTGCTTGTCTACTTTGTATTTTCACATAGGGTTGTTTTGATATTTTTCAGTGTATACTGAAACATGATCTACAATACTGAAACATACACTATGATGTCCCACTCTCCAGAATGGTGGATGATATTCTGTCATAGATCATTTGATCCATTTAACCAAAGAGTGTACTCTATGTCTTCCGAAATGGAAGTTACCGTATGTGACAGTTCTATCGAATTGAAGCGGCGGTTGTTGCGTGCAAGCAGGAGATGCTTACTCTTCCTGGGCACCTGGTCTCACTCCCATATCGGGAGTTCGCTTCTTTTCATATGGTGGAGGTTTTTGTTCGTTTGCTTTGGTTCCCGTTTTGTCCGGATTTTGGATGCCTTCAGTTTCTGATTTTCTGAATTATCGATTTTGTGCTGTATATAGGGATATGGTCATTATCCATATTTGTCACTTTATGAAGATCTCCTTTCCAACACAAGTGTTAACTATGCTTGTCAGCAAAGACGGCCATTTTGGGATTCGATTGTCATAAAGTACGCATCGTTCCAGTTACATCTATAAAAACGTTATTTATACTTTCTACTACGTTATATATAGATGTATTATAATAAACATTAAAATATCAAGGATGTTATATAATTGCAATTGTGTTAAGGGCGCTCACTGAAAAAGTGGGTGTAACAAATGATCTTGGTTTTGACCGTTGTTGACCATTGTTCAAAAACTCACATTCTGTCAAACAACAGTTTACGCCATTAATCGTCCTGCTTTTTTCCGGAACACTTTTCCTTATTGATATAAAATCCATTTTATTATACCTCATATGATTGATGTGACGAATATAGAAATCGTTCATGTCTACCCTCAGAGGCGTCATATTTTCCTCAAGAGACGGACGTCATGTCTCAGGGCGCCAAGTAACCTCATATCCTATGTTTTATTCAAGAAAAATCTTGCATGTCTCCATCCTAACTTGTCAACAAATGTATGATATCATTGTCACCATGGCCTTTTTATTGTTACGTAGTACATCGTTTTTCTAAGAGCTGGTTTTCCAAATGCATTTGAGTGAAATATTAAGCTTCACTAGCCTATTTTTTCCATTTTGATTTATTTTGGCTTGAAAGGAAGGAGGGGATCTCCAACAACACTCGGTTGCCGCACCCACAGCAACATCCCAAAACGCTCACTACAAAACACAGAGCAGATACCTACAGAAAGAGACGCAAAAGTGACAAGGAACCCCAACTCACACCATAGAAACATGTACATGTAACACCAAAGATCACACAAACCAACAAGACCAATGGGCAAACGATGCCGACTTACCAACAACACTCAGTTGCCGCATCCACAGCAAAACCTCAAACGCCCACTGCAATACACAGAGCAGACATTCACAGAAAAGAACACTAACTAACACCAAAGAAACATAAAACACAAAATACCGCATATAAACCAACGACCGGTGCCGACTACAGTAACCGCTGAAGTATTGAAGTACCACTGACAAAGAATCGTTATACGAAAATGTATCTTCGGTACACAGAATTTAGAAGTTTATGTCTGGAGAAATGCTCTCCGGTAGCGGAGTCGGACACTTGGTTTTTCCATATGAATGAGATTGAAAACATTAACCCAGCTTTTACATCTACATCTACAAGAGGCTTCATATGTAACCCCTTTTGATACAAAAGATTTTTATCCATGCAATGAGAGATCTCAAAGCCCTCATCATACTTATTACAATATATAAGAGAATATGCAATTTTCTGTCTTGACTTGGACAAAATTTAATATTATTAAGACGAGAAATACATTTTTTAGAAAATCCTTAAGTATTTTTTACTATTTTATAAAGAAAAAAGCTATTGAAATATCACAATGTCCTTGAGACGTGACAAATGACCTTAAGTTATCTTTGTCCCAAAGGACCTATCCAAATGAACGATTGTCTGAAATATGATCCAATCCTGTTGAAAGGTTCAAGTTATTAACCCTTAATGTATTTTCGATGATCAATAAATATTCGAATATAAGATCATTCTCTTTTTACAGAATGTTATATATCATTCAAGATCATATGATCTCCTCATAAAATAAAACATGTATACTTCATAATCCCTAAAGATTCCCAATAATAAAAGAAAGGTTTCTCCAACGGCACACGGTTGTAGCACCTGCAACTAATCACCGAAACAGTCCAAGTAAAAACACCGAGGAGACATGCACCATAAGACACGAAAAATGCTGAAGGAACACCAAATATGACACCAGACATAAAAGACTACATATAAACCAATCACAACGATGGTGTGTACTTTGTTACATGTTAATGTCAAATTTTTAATAGAAGCTGAAGAGTAGTTTAATAATTGTAAAACTTCTCGAAAGTTTTATTTAGTTTATGAAAGTGGAAACTGTGACCTAATTGTTTTTGGTTATGTGAAAAATCAGAACATAAGTACATGCTCTAGCGTATCGGATGAGTTGAGATATGTAAAGACCGTATGATGGTAGCCTGGGAACATCCCCATCAAGCCGGAGAGAGCACTGAAGCATGGAATCATTCTTTATAGAATGGCAACCTCGGGAAGCAAGATCAATATGAGATGTAAAGAGGATGGAGTCAGCCAAACCGTCATCAGTTTACTCGAGCATGATCCTTGTTTCCAAATGAGCATCCCTCACAGATTTGTCTGTTTGTTTGTCTTCTCGTGAGAATATGGTCCGCTGTTTTGATTCTTTTTGTTTATACTTTTCAAGAAATTATACTCCTATTGATTGTGATTTTTGAATTCTATTTTTTTTTGGTTTTGTGTTTGAATTTTATTTAATGATTGACATCAAGCTTCATGAATTGGAAAAATCATTGTGGCTTGTAATGCTGCTTCGGAATGTATATATATGAACATCAAACTGTCATATTAATTTTGTAGATTAAGAAAACGTCATTGAATCTCGACTTCTCTTAGTACAGTGCCATCCCTCCAATGACGAATACATGTATGGATAATGACCATATCCCTGTATACAGTACAAAAACGATAATTCAGAAAATCAGAAGCCGAAGGCATACAAAATTAGGATAAAACAGGAACCAAAGCAAACAATCAAAAACCTCCACCACTTGAAAAGAAGCGAACTCCCGAAATGGTAATTTGAACATAGAGTTTATTTGGATATGCTACAGATTCGACCCTAAAGGAAATTCGGAGCCACGTACTCTCTGTATTTTTTAAATTTGAATTCTAAAAATAAAACCAGAGGGTGCTACTGAAATGAAGTTTGGAAGCTAATAAAAAACACTTTGGTTGGAAGCATCACTGATGAGGATTTTATATCTGAAACACGTGTCTGGGGCATAATTAATTGGTTTGAAAGGGTTAGGGCCACGAAGCCCGATATTGGCCCTAATTTTGATAAATTTTGAACATTGTACTTCATAGAATTTTTAACTGTTATTTGAGATTTTGAAACGTTCTGTACTGAATCACGAATCTACTTTTTGTAAACATTGCTTTTATCAACACCTTTTAGCCCTTTGAAAACACCAAAATAGCTCATATACGGCGAAATTGATGCAAAAACTCAATATTTCTATTAAATTCGCAATGGCCGCATGCATTAACTATGATGGAAAATTTATATGTGAAAGATTATCATTTTATCCTTTTGTCATAAACGTTTTATCTCAGTTAACGCATGCGGCCAAATTGAATTCTACGACAAAGACAAAATTCCCAGCAATTTTCGCCATGTTTTGTTAATAACGTCAAAATGACGTCACTTCAAGACGTCATTGCAGTTAAATGGGACATTGTTTGATGATATTATTCTTTTCATGAAAAGCGGTAAACATTCGTGTATTTTCATGAGAGATATCAAGTATTCCTCATGAAATTTATTTTAAGAGAAAAATCAAGGGCCGATTTAGGGGTCTCGTAGCCCTACCCCTTTTCTTCAAGAAGGTATAGAACCCTTCCGCATTATGTATGAACAAAAATTGTTTTGGTATAACGCTGATAGTTGAATTGAACAGCGTGTTGTTTGTGACTCTAGGATTGTATAATTGCAAAAGAGAAAGTGATTGATTGCAATGAAACTATTGCAGAAAAATTCAAACTTAAATTAAAATAACTGTCAAGCAAGGGAAATTCGTGGCAAAATTATTTAGCTTTCTAATATAACTGTAAGTGATGAATGCTTGCAGGGGCTGCAATGAAGTAAACTGGCACAACACAAATAATCATTGCAGAAGTTCACAACAACGTAATAAGCACATAATTCATTTATACCTGTATGATACTGTAAGTATGACAAGGGATAAATGGGTAATTAGAAGTGGTTAACGGCAATTTTCAGTTCTATAATATAAGATGCTTTGTATCAGTTGCTATATTCAAAAACAGCAAAACAGCATTCCGAAATCATGATTTAAATTCATTTGGTCATCCACGAATATTAAAGTATCAGAGTGCGAAAAGAAAGACACATTTTATTCTATTTTCATCTATCAAAGTAATATTATATAATCTTTAAAATCTTAATAGCAGAACGTGTACAGATGGATTCTTATAATTTCCAACCAGAGAATCCCGTGTAAGGATATCCAAAGCCGTAGTAACAGGAAATTGTCCCAATCCATACACGGTCATCCTTCTTCAATGACAGCACCATCGTATTACTGGCTACTTCGTGGTCACCACCATTAGCTTCATAACTGTATGCCATCATCAACTTGTGACCGTTATGGTAGATATGAGAATAACAATATTGTTTTTGGGTTCTAGACATGGCAGACCAGGTGAAGACGTATGTACCTGACACAGGACAGGTAAATATACCTGTAGTTTTGTTGTAGCCATTCCCTGTGTTAGTGATCACCTTGTCGTAGACGATCCTCTAGTTATTGTAATTTTGTAGATTCGATGAGGATGACACAGTAAACGCAATTATGGCTTTGTTATCATCTGGAAATACAAACAAATTATTCATAGGTTATGCGAATAATTGTTACTTCTCTTTATTCCAATGTTACTACATGTAATGATGAAACCAATATTTACTCTGTGCTGTAAAATTGAAAGCAATGCAATCTTCACGGTTATCAAAATTTTTCTTTCATCGAGTCTTAAGGTCACATGGATGTATTAGCCAATCAAATTTGTAACACACCTCAGGTCACGAAAATTGACGTCAGAGCTACAACGTGTTTACCATGAAATGTTGACAATGACAAGCATTATAAACTTAAATTTGATATCAGTATAATCTTTGAGGATAGACGAAGACATTTCAGAAAATAATACATATGTGAAATCATTCTTTATATCAATGTAAACGTCTTCAAATTGAGTAGCATCATTTAAGAACAGATAAATTGGCAACGTGGACCAGACATGCACGTTTCGGGTACAATGTAATATGCCAAAAAAGTATGAAAGTTACTATGTCGAAAAAGTGCACCGAAAGACTTAGCAGGATGGGTGGGATATGATGCTACAGGACCCACTTTTCAGAAATTTTCAAGAAATTTTGATAACAGAAATTTAGAATGCGATGAAGAAACGATCAAACGAAATCGATCGAACTTGGCTACATGTGCCCTCGGGGACTCCTGGTCCACCAGCAGTGACACTCACCAAGTCGACACGATTCTGACCATGGATTCGATACGATTCTGACCATGGAGGTTATAAGAGGTAATCATGCACGCATGTACGTAAACAAAGGGTTGTGTATATTATGTGTACTTATTGTTCGATTAATAAACACAAGGTATACTTTTTTGTTCTTGAAATAAAGAGTTAAGATCAGACTTCAAGACTAGATCGATGAAAGTGTCCACAATTTTTTTTAAAAGAAAGATATGTCACTTATTATTTGGTTGAAAACTGCATAAAATCTTATACAGCTGTCACACCTTAAGGACATACCCAAAATTATGAATCTTCGCATCGAAGAGTATTCTGTATTTCTGACGTACAAAGAAAGATAACTCCGATTTCCAAAATTACATTTGTAAGTTCTTTGAAAAATATTATTAAATAAAAGTTTTTATGTTATTTTTCAGAAAGGTATGTACGGAAAGGTTTCAAATTCTTCGCTTCAATCAATTAGTAGAATATCCAATATATTGTATTCCAAATATGAAGGAAAATCATACAACAATAAAAAAGTTATTGAATATAATTTTGAATTTGCCGTAGTTGGCAATGGAAAATGTTTGTATGAGTCTATTTGGGAAGTACTCAGAACTTCAATGTTTCTATGGTAACCCCTTCAAGTGTCACTACACATCACTTTTACATACAATGTAAACGTCTTCAGATTTAATAGCATCATTTAAGAACAGATAAATTGGCAACATGGACCAGACATGCACGTTTCAGGTACTTAACCCTCGTCAGTGATCCTCAAATCTAAACAATGTAATATGCCAAAACAAGTATGAAAGTTACTCTGTCGAAAAAGCGCACCAAAAGACGTTGCAGAATGGGTGGGATATGATGCTACAGGACCCACGTTTGAGAAATTTCACGAAATTTTGATAACAGAAATTTTAGAATGCGTTGAAGAAACGATCAATCGAAATTGATCGAACTTGGCTACATGTGCCATCGGGGACTCCTGGTCCACCAGCAGTGACACTCACCAAGTGGTATAAATGTAAACGTCTTCAGATTGAATAATATGAAACCGATTCAAATATAAAGGATACCTATCCTAAAACTGAATAAACAGTATATGTCCTTAATTACGTTGAGAAAAACAATTTTAAAGTGGTTTGGTAAGATTTGAAAATCTCATCAAAATCTGGGTCGATTAAGCTTAAGGACCTGTAACGATAAGGCGTAAAATCTGCCCAAAAATAATGAAATCTTAAAGTATTTCATTTCTTTAATCAAGTTGGTGATATACTTTAAAAGATAAAACTCCTTCAAAATCTGAAGAAATTTTTTCTTATAATTGCTCTAATAGAGAGATATTTGAGTATAAATGTGCTTATTTTGTATCGAAATCAATGAAAATCGGAAAGGTTTTCATAAAATATCGTCCCCCCCTTGGAACACAACACCACTTCTACCTAAGATGTATTTTCATAATACAATTTTTTGTAAAAGCGGAGTTGTGTTCCAAAGGGGGGAACAATAGTCAATTTACGAAAATGCGATTGGGTGGGTAGGGGTGAAAGAAAGATGTGAAATTATCAGAGAATTAGTAATTGGCATTTGATTCGCTTTCGGCAAATAATTAACTTCGTTATTGATAGTTTTGAATTAATCAATTTCAACAAAAAATATTCGCTGTTGTTTACTTTTTCACAAACAAACTCTTTTATTTTTATTTTGGGCATTGGCAATTCAACAAACCCTCGCAATAAAAGTTAACAATTAACGTTGACGACTGAAGAACCAATCAAAATTGGAAAAATGCTCAAAACTTCCTCGGTAACATTCACAACGTATTTAGAAAACGTAATTATGGTAAATGTAAAGCAACTATGATTTAACATACTGAAAAAAGCTTATTCAACTTATTTTTATAACGGCGGCGTTGTTAATTGTTCAATATAAGTGAGAATGAGTGTTCGATTATATATCTCTGGCCACGTGTTTACGGTCTGATAAATCCGGAATATAATATTTGAAGAAAATCATGTTTTAGCACGATATTTCTTATTGGATCTTCTCATTGCAGTTCATTTTGACATTAAGATCAACAAAAGCGACCGATTGTTGGAAAATTTTCGACATTTCACTCGTATTATTTATATCATAAAAAGGACCCCCACCCTCACTTCTACGTAAAAATATACAATGTAGGTTATTTCTCATAATAATGTCAATACAACTGCTGTATTTGCTTAAAGATACTTGAAATGAAAAAAATTTAATGTACATGACACATTTTAAATACTACTGGTTGAGCTGGTATCGCAAGTAAAAATTGGGCAGATCACGACTCTTAACGTTACAGGTCCTTTAAGCACTTTGACGAGTTGAAAGATGTGGAATTTATTCGGTAAAGTCATACGAATCAGTAAGTTTGTTTCAAGGTGATCATGAATTATTCCTAGATTACTAGAATCGTAAATTAATGTTAATATTGCACATTACATACCCTTCTTTTCAAGGAATCTCCTGTCGTTCTCTTTCTTATGTTTCTTGACCATCTTCTCTAGATCCTCCAGTCTGGACAGCAGTCTTCGTTGTGTACCGTCTGTGGAATCGATTCCAATGAGTCTATCTAGTTTGTCATGCAATCTTCCTTGATAGTAGCCAGGCATGAATAACATTTGCTTTACCTCAAAATTGAATCTCCTGATTTGATCCTGTAGTTTGTCTGTCAGCTTCTTCGATGCGGCGCTTTGCATACTTACAAAAAGTAACATACAAAACGCTTTGGCGAACAACATTTTTTCTATGTTGGTTTAGGGTGGTGGTGATGAAATTGTATGAAATTTATTTATTAATATTGCTTTATATCTCTGATTTATATGGCAACATTTGTTATGCAAGAATCAATACCCGGATCCTATTGTTGATTTGAATGATTCCATAAACAAAGGTATGAAATAATATACCACAAGATAGAGTGTTCGTGTTCGATGAGGCACGGTACGGTGCACAGTGTTTTGCTGATGTAAATTATCGGGTTAACATGCAATATTCACATTAGTTTGTACATGTATCACGCAAAGTAATAGAAAATATCATTCTAGGACTAAAATATAGCATAATTTGCCTGATAACATACGTTGTAGATCTATAGGGATGAATTAAATTTTCTCAGATGGATCAGGAGCAGGAAAGTATTATCCTTTTATCGCACTGATTATTACATTAATCTTAAAATGAAATAAATCCATGCAAGAAATTAGTTACTTTGTGATACAATAAATTGCTTTTATGTTTTCTATGTTCATTTAACAATTTACCGTGGGGTATCACGTGCTACACAAATGATATGTTCCATGGGAATCCCCTTTGATTGAACCAAGTAAATATTGTCTAAGTCTACTTTATATGAATTTATTTTAGGCCTATCATATGGTCATTATTATAAATTATATGATGGTGATTTATTCTGGTCAAGAAAAGACTTATATTTGGAGAACACTTAAACAGAAAATTTTGTATCTGTCCGTGCACCATATCATAACATGTGGTAAGCATTGAAAAATTTCTGTTTAAATGTTCTCCGAATACACGTCTATTCTTGACCAGAATAAATTACCATCATATAATTGATAATAATGACCATATGATAGGCCTAAAATAAATTCGTATAAAGTAGATTTAGACAGTATTAACTTGGTTCAATCAAAGGGGATTCCCGTGGAACATATCATTTGTGTATCACGTGATACCCCACGGTGAATTATTAACATGTTAAATATCATTACTGCTAAATCATAACAAGAAAATTGTCATTTGTCAGGAAATCTTTAATGAATTTTTTTTGAGATAATTTTGTTGCACCTATAAAACCAATGCAGAAATGTGCTTGAATGAATTGAAAGGAATCAAGCGTTCAAGAGATTCGGCGTAACTCGCGTGTTTGTTAAACTTTTATTAATGAAAGTGTATCATAGAATTGCTAACTTTCAGTAAATGAAAGTTAAACATAAGACCCGAAATCAGAATCAAAAAATCACAATCAATAAACATACGAGGGCTGTTCGATAAATTCGTAGACAAGATTAATAGAACTTTTTTCGTTATCGTCAAACATTCTATTTATACACTAATTTATTCCTTAAGATTTCATATTCTCATTGTGCAAAATTTAAAGCAATCAGTCAATTAGGAAAGAAATTCTGTGTTTTTATTTAGGAGTGACTTCGGAAAGCGGCGCAGTAAATTACGTCTAAAGCGACGCAACGCAAATTACGGAGTACTTATCATTTTATCCTTTTCTTCTGTCTCTCAATTTGAAATCATATTGAGGCATAAGTCGTTTAATGTATGTCAATCTGTTTAAAACTAGATCATACAGATTAATATAGGCAATCATGTGCTCAAATTATTCCCTGTTTCTATATTAGATATGTTCACAATAGGTGCATAAAGAATTTCATTTTAGAACGTATGGATCATTCAATTTTGTTTTCTCATGTCGTCCAAATCATTCTTTCTAAATTATTTTCATCAAATTATCACCTTCGTTACAAGTTATAGGCATATTGACGTGAGCTCGAAACATTTTCTTGCATTCCATATGTATCATCTATAAAAGTATAATGTCATTTGTGGAGTTTGTTTCAGCTTGAATAAAAATATATGATTTCATTTTGTGTAACAATTGCAGAGAGACGTCATTATTTCCAAGCATACTTCTTTATGGTACTTCTTGTAACGGTGATATCTAAATACCAATGTATCGTAAAAAGTTCAAATTTCAATATAACTTTCAAATTCTATGGAATAATAATTATAATATACATCGACTTTCTCGTCCGCAGTTAGAAATAATAAAGGAATTATGTGAGTGTGTACACGATTTCGATATCTCAATTTTTGACTGCGCCGCTATACGTCACAATACATAATATGAGACAATGATTTAAATGACATAATATTTCAATCACCATGATATTGTATGAATTAATAATAATAAACCTCATCAATGTATTATCAGAAAATTGTAAGGTTTCTGTCAAGCATTTCTGAAATATTGCGGTTGTCAACGAACTTTTCGAACAACCCTCGTACACATTCTTAAAAAAAACCCCCATTCTCAGGGGACATGGAAATGCGGACAAAAAGACAGAGACAATAACACTGCACAATAGAAACAAAAATTGACAAACAGACGAAGACAATAACACTGCACCATAGAAACAAAAAGGACAGCACTTCCCAGTTCAAAACGGAATTTATTTCAGAATGCGCTATTAAAATGCGCTGTATTAAGAATTTGTAAAAATTGTTTCATTCAAATCATACCAGATATACATGTGCAATACAAGAAACAATATAATTAAGTAGGACCAAAAACGAAGTCATAATCTTATTTATAGTTCTCTCGATCAAGGTGGATCGCACTTTGGAAGCTGAATAAGATTTTAGAAAAAAGAAATTTCCTAAATTCATCGTCGGTGGCGCCAACTTTAATTCACTTCTCCTTTGTTTTATATCTACACTTATTTCGTGTTGAAGTGTGGAGTTGGTAATACAATTCCCCGCGACCCGATGTCTGAAGTATTATAATTCCATTACGTTCTCTAACTTGACTACGCAGGATCATAATTCCCCTTTCATCGATCATTTCACCATGGCATTTTTAAGGTCGCCTCGTATCAAATTAACTCCTTTGAGATTACCCTCTATTACTACAGTCACTTTCCCATCATCAACATTTAACAATAAGAAACTTTTTCCTGACCAAAGGTACTTCTATCACCTCTTAGATTAAGACCCTGTAGACGTACTGCACCCACTTTCCCGTCTGCAGGCTCTACATTTAAAAACAAACATTATGTAGAGGGTTCTCAACCATTTGCAGGTGCAATGGGAAAAGATGCGGTATGTGTCCGCTCATCAGTTGCAATTCCACAATTAAATCTAGTGTTAATGGGCAGACTTTAAAAATCGAGATTGATAAGGACATTGATTGATCGTATTAAGATGTCATTTATGTCATTACATGATACGCCAAGGGATGTGACGTCCAATATGTAGGGAAAACAGGCCAGGCCATAAAATCTCGTTTTCGAAGTCATTCGTATAAGATAAGAAACTCGCGTCAGAAAAAACTAAGAAATTTCCTTTATAATCACTTCGTTGAATATAACCAATCAATTTCGGATATAACTATTACTCCAGTTCAGTCATTTCCAAAACTTAAAAATCAAAGTAAAACTGAAATTAAAAAACGCCGCTTACAAGCTGAACTTGCCTGGATAACCCAACTGCAAACTGCGTACCCCCTTGGATTAAACGATCAAATTTATGGACAAGGAAACATTTCGTCGACCTCATCAAATGTTAATTTTCAATCCGCCCTAACACTAAACGGAAGCATAGGTCTCACGGTAAAAGGTGGAACAAAAAACTCAGAATAAGAGCTAGAGTACATCGTACCCTCAAAGATCTACTGATCATTGCACGCAACGGCGACAGACATGCACTGCTACATGCTCTCTCTTCAGTTCCAGCAGTTCAATTGAAATCTATCTTGGATGAAAGACTGGTTGCATTCTTAAGAAACACTGATTGATTCAGGCTAAACATCATTGTTGCATTCGCACAGATAAACTTTATCCGATGGTTAAAAACACCTTCCCTAAAAAACAATTCATAAAAATTCCATTTACAAACAGAGGTTTTGATCTTCTGAACATCTCTAATATTTTTCGGGATCATCGCCTACAAAGATGCCATTCCTCAATATTTTGAAAATTTAGAACCTCCTCTTATTTGTTACAAATATATAAGAGTTAAAGAAGACCTTCTTAAATTTCGTTTTTAACAACAACAAAGATACATCAGATCCTAAAATACTTGAATCATGTCCTGCTTCTTGAGAATGTGCAGCGTCTGAATATCTATATAAACAAGGTGGTCATATTATTAAAGGTGACTATTCAATTATCCAAGACAGGCAGCTCCATGGTCTTCTAAAAAAAGGACCTAAGTATAGAATCCCATCCAAGATAGATTTTATTAAATGTCGCGAAATGCTAAAGGAAGCTTTAGATAACTATACCAAATGTTGGTGTAAATCGGAAGGAGTCCAATCGCATGCTCTGAATGACTGGAAAAACCTCATTTATATAGATATTACCGATATTCGAATAGATAACTACCACAAAAATAGTCATCTTTTTGAAAATCCAAGTTCTAAATCTGAAAGATAGTTCAAATCCAAGTAACTTAATTTACATGAAACATATGTCTTCGCGCCTGCAGACAAAGCAGCCAACAACTCCATAATTATTTGAAAACGCTACTACATATAAACTTTAATTTCGGAACTTTCCTCTACTAGTACTTTTTTCGAAAGCAATGAGAGTGTTCCCAATATTTTGAGCAAACATATCTGAAATTTCTTCTTTTGACATTCCTATTTCTAAATTAGATCTCTCTACAATATACTGCATACCAAAACTTCACAAGTCTCCTAACACGTTTCGATACATTGCTAATTCTAGCAACTGCTCAAATGAGTTAAAGAAAATCCTGACGATAATCCCAACAGCACTGCCAATAGAACACAAAATTGAGCATCGGCTGACCCCTAGCAAGCTAGAGGTGGGACCAGGTGCCCGGGAGAAGTAAGCATCCCCTGTTTGGCTAGCCTTACTATCGACAAAGTACAATTTTGTCTACAAATCTGACATTAGCACTCACGGCTGTAAAGGAACAAAAACTGGCCAAATACTGTGAAACTGTCACGAACAGGAATCGTGTAAACTTTTTGGTCTACTAAAAATTCAGGGGATATGATTGACAAAATGAAATCAAGAAATTTTGAAGCAAATACGATTTCTTCATACGACTTTTCTAATACGTACACCACGCTTCCTCACTACAAAATAAATGATCGACTGTCCAAACTCATTAAATGGTGTTTTGATCGAGAGGGGGAAACTTATATTTGTATATCTGAATCGAAGGGTTTCTTTTCCGCCACAGATTACAAATTATACATTTCATGGACATGTGTTTACCTGTGTATTGCCCTGTCCTTCATTTTGGACAATATTTATGTAAGATTTTGTGAGAATTTCTACAAGCAGGTTGTAGGGATTCCAATGGGTACTAATTGTGCGCCTCTTGCTGCAGATTTATTTTTATACACATATGAAAAGGAATTTATCCAAAATCTTTAAAAGCAAAGAAAAAATGATGATTTGAAATGTTTCATTGGTACTTCTAGGTACCTTGATGATATTCTTACTATCGACAATCCTGTTTTTGAAAACTATAAAAAAGTTATTTATCCACAAGAATGGATTCTAAACAAGGCAAACGCTACAAACACAAAAACACCATTTTTGGACCTAAATATCAAAATTGTTAATGGAGAGATTCATAAAAGTGTGTATGTCAAAAGAGATGATTTTGGATTTAACATAGTAAATTTCCCCTGGCTTGACGGTGATGTTCCTACATTACCGTCCTATGGTATCTACATTTCGTAGCTAATCTGGGATGCTAGAGCATGTACTGATGTTTTGGATTTTCATAGTAGAAATTTACAAATAACCAAGAAACTTTTAGGACAAGGTTTTCGCTTTCACAAACTAGTAAAGACTTTCAGGAAAGTTTACAAAAATTATTGTCAACTTCTTCTGAAATTCTGACCAATACAGGCAATATAGTATATTACTTTGGGTATTTCACAACCTGCATTTTATGGTGACATACTTAAAAAGATAAGAAGGATCAAAGATAGACAACATAACCATCGAAAATGCGTCAGAATCATCAAACGCCTTTTAAACCGTGGATATGATTCTTATGTCACCAGATGGACACTAGACTTGGTATTTGTCCAATCTACAGTCTTGTACCAGCGCATTCTTAAAACTTGCACTCTGACTGAGTGTGACGACGGGACTCCATGACGGACCCTCTCCAAGCTTCTTTGGACCAACTGTCCTCTCTGAATGTCATTCGGACTCGGGTGATTACATACATGAGCTCGCGGCGGCAGATCACGGATTGTATTATGTACGCCCTTTTTTATATCCATTAACATGTATCCGTAATGCTTGGGCCCCAGCGTTTTGCGGTCTTGTTTGTGTGTGGTCATCTGACAGTGGGGAGGTTGTTTTACACCACATTTGTACGTTCTTCGAGACCTCTGGGTAATCGGAAAAGTGGGAGGAATGTGCGCACGTAATCCAAGATAACCACACCTTCTGCTATTTCCGTGGCAGATGGCCGTCCATAGTCGGCACCGGTTGCCAATCGGTCTCGTTGGTTTATGTGTAGTCCTTTGTGTTTGATGTTTCTGTGTTGTGCGTTGACGTTCCTTGTCCCTTTTGCGTCTCTTTCTGTGCTTGTCTGCTCAGTGTTTTTGCATTGGGTGTTTTGGGGTTTTGCTGAGGGTGCTGCAACCTGGTGTTGTTGGAGATCCCCTCTTTTGTTTAATAAATAAACCATACTGCAAGATGCAATTTATTGATCCCAAGGCCTGTCAAGCATAATTATTCGTAGAATCTGCTACGGTGAACACTGAAGATTACTTGTACAACACCGACAAACAGCATGAAAATAGAAAGAAAAATCCACAATAAAGAACAAATCAATTTAGACGTTTTGCAAGGAAGCAAAAGTGAATCCGAAATGGAAATGGGACCAGGTACCCGGTGAGAGTTAGCATCTCCACTAAAGCCGTTCAGAAAAAAAGTTATATCCGGAGAATCTGTTTTAAAAAGACCGCCACACCGAAGAGAGTAAGGAACCTTAGAAAATATATTTCCACAACAAATGATGCAATTAGCTTAAACATTCTGCAAAAAAGCAAACATGATATCCCAAATAGGAAGGAGATAAGTTGAATATGTTTAATATTTTAAATTATCGTCCAAAATATTTGCAGTGACAAAGTCACTCACCCTTGTTGCGGTAGTTTTTCGATTAACCTCATTGTCATCAAAGCAGAGACGTTGAATCGATTCAGGAGAATAAATATACCATCTTAAACAAGAGGCACAAGAGGCCACATCCCTTACCTTATTTGCAGACAAAAGAATAATATTGGATAATTTGATGGAGGCCCTTGAATACCCATAAGATACAGCAGCAAGAAACTTTGGAACAAATAAGAACTCTCATATACCAAAAGAACCAAGAAACAAATAAAGCTTACATTGTGCTTTTTGTAAGCTCTTTCCAAAATCATATTGAAACACTGAGGATGATCAAATATGAAAATGTTTTGTATTTAAACAAATGTGTTGTCCTAACGATATTCATATCGCGGAAGCCCTTCACTCACAGAAACACTGATGAGTGAGTAGTTAATTGGTTTGTCAATTTGTCGTCAGATGGAGATTTCTGAAGCTAGAGCTTTCTCTTGAACAGATAATCAATTGTGCTCTTTATTAGCTCTTTCCTAAATCATCTTCAAACACAGAGGACGATCAAATATGAAAATGTTTTGTATTAAAAATGTGTTGTCCTAACGATATTCATATTGAGGAAGCCCTTCACTCACAGAAACACTGATGAGTGAGTAGTTGATTGGTTTGTCAATTTGTCGTCAGAAGAAGATTTCTGAAGCTAGAGCTTTCTCTGGAACAGATCACCAATTGTAGCACAATCGGTGAACGAAAGTCAAACATAAAAGGCGAAACTATATTCCAAAAACTACAATCTAATACGAATTATGGAAAAAACCAAAATAGAATTTTCGACGCGAAAAGAAAATAGGATTTTTCTTAGTACGTGTATTTACAAAATTTGTTTAATAGTTATGGTATAAGGCTGAGAGTTGAATTGAACAGCGTCGTGTTCATTCTTGTGACTCTAGGATTGTATAATTGCAACAACAGCGAAAGTAATGAATTACAATGAAATTCTTAACTACGAAAAATTCAAAAGAAAGGAGGGGATCTCCAACAACACTAGGTTGCAGCACCCACAGGAAAACCCCAAAAATACCCAATGCAAAAAAATTCACTTGATATAACTCTGCCATGTAAGGGATATTCATGGCAAAATTATTTAGCTTTTTAAATTATAATTCTAAGTAATGTAAGCTTGCGACGGCTGCAGAGAAGGAACTGGTCCATCACAAGTTATCACTGCAAAGATACCCAGCAACGAAGTAACCATCAAATGAATTCAGTCATACCTGTACGAGACTACACGTAAGACATGTAGAGCAAGTGACCATATTTCGCCGTATTTTTCGTACATTTCTTTGAAAATCTCAAAACTCGGAGGCCAATTCATTCAAGAATTGCTTTTGCTAGAATTAGATTTAACTCCATTCTCGATTGAAAAAAACACAAAAAAGAATTTATTTTACGCAGTTCATTGTTTCCTTATAAAATGTCAAAATATTTCGTTTCCATGTTTTCGGGGGTCACCATATTTCGCTGTTTTTGCTGATTTGTATCCTATTTACACACAAACGGACAAAAATTTTGATATCATTTTCAGGATATGTTTCGTCACCACTACTTCTATGAAATCATGCCAAAAAATGTTTTTCGTTTGGTTTTTGTAAAACTTTCGGACTTTTACGTCTAAAATTTTGTGTTTTCGTTAAATTTTCTCCATTTTGTGGTATTTTTTGTCAACATTGAGTGCAGAATGTATCACAATCTATCAAAACATGAATACTACGGTCATATTGAATTGATATAGAAAAATAGACTTGATGAACATTTCCGATAATCAGTGAGAAGCAATTAAGTATGAAACGGCGAAATATGGTCACCGGCGAAATATGGTTCCTTGCTCTACAGGGGATAAATAGAAAATCAGAACAGATGAACGACAATATTCAGTTCTATAATATAAGATACTTTGTATAAGTTGGTATATTCAACAACAACAAAACAGCATCCTGAAATAATGATTTATTCTGCAGTCTTGCAACACAAAATACACTGAACATCCACGAATACTAATGATTCAGACTGTGAAAACAATTCTACATTCATTTATTGAAATTATTTATAATCTTTAACATCTTAATAGAATATGTCCAGATGAATCCTTATAATTTCCACCCAGAGAATCCCGAATAGGGATATCCATAGCAGTATTTACCATGCGTTGTCCCAATCCATACTTCGTCGTTAAATTTCAATGACAGCACCATGGTATTACTGGCTACTTCATCTCCACCACCGTCATAACTGTGTGACATCATCAACTTGTGACCTTTATGGTAGATACAAGCATAACAATGTTGTTTTTGGGTTCTAGACATGGTGGACCAGGTGAAGACGTATGTTCCTGACACAGGACAGGTAAATATACCTGTAGTTTTGTTGTAACCATTCCCTGTGTTAGTGATCACCTTGTCGTAGACGATCCTTTTGCTGTCGTGATTTTTTAAGTCCGATGAGGATGATACAGTAAAAGCAATTATGGTTTTGTTATCATCTGGAATTACAAATTTTTTATGGGTTATGCAGAGAATTGTGCCTACTCTTTATTCCAATGTTACTAATCATTTAACCCATATTTAGTTTACGCTGTAAATTTGAAAGCAATGACATTTTTTACGGTTACAAAAGCCATATGGCTGTAAATGAAAACAGGGTCGCCACAGATTTTGAGAAATGAAATACCTGAAAATTCCATGATTTTCCCTTACGCGCTCAAGATATGTTTTGACAAAAAGTGCAAAAAAGCATAATTTTACACTATTTTTGCTCAAATATTGAACTGATTTTAACAATAAACTTACTCAATTCTAGAAAAATGTATCTGTTATCAAAAGTATTCAATTTGTTCACTGACTCAGATAAGAGGGAGATTATAATTTCAATAAATACAGGTGATAGATTTCTATTGGGCAATACCATGAGGTATTGTTAATAGGAGGAGCCATGAGGACCTGAGAGTTCTGTAAAGTAGCAAAACTGTTGTGATTTCTGCAAAGTATAGAACTGCAAATTTCAAAGTGTCATAAAATTTTGATATTTAAATATTTTTGTTCAAATGTTAGGACAATAAACCCGTGTCTTCTATTGAGTGTGCTGTTGAGATTATCGTCAGGATCTTCTTTAACTCATTCTTTGTTCAAATAACTTATTTTTCCAACTGTATTTTGCAACCTGCATTTTATGGTGACATGATTAACGAAATAAGAAGAATCAAAGGTAGACAGAATTACCATTAAAAATGCATCAGAACGATCAAACGTCTTTTATACCGTATATATGATTCTAATGTCACCAAACGGACACTGGGCTTGGTACTTGACCAACCTAGAGTCTTGTACCAGCGCATCCTTAATATTTGCACTCTAACTGACTGTGACGACGGGACTCAATAATGGGCACTGTCCAAACATCTTTAGAGAAGACAGGGCCCTGACCACCTGTCCTCTCTGAATGTCAGTCGGACTCCTCGGGTGATAACATACATGAGCTCGCTACAGCCGGCAGATCACAGCTTGTTTTACGTATGCCCTCTTTCTATATCCGTTAACATTTTCATCTGTGTTGCTTTGGCCCCTGTGTTTTGCGGTCTTGTTTGTGTGTGGTCATCTGACAGTGAGGAGGTTGTTTTCCACCACAATTGTACGTTATTCGAGACCTCTGAGTAATAGAAAAAGTGGGAGGGTTATGCGCGCATAATCGAGGATAACCACACCGTCTGCTACTGACGTGGCAGATGGTCGTCCTAAGTCGGCACCGTTTGCCCATTGGTCTCGTCGGTTAATGTGTAGTCATTTTTTGTTTTATGTTTTTCTGTTATTCGACGTTCCTTGTACCACTGCGTCTCTTTCTGTGCGTGTCTTCTTTGTATTTTACAGTGGGTGTTTTTGAATGTTGCTGTTGGTGCTGCAACTAGGCGTATTGGAGATCCCCTCCTTTCTCTTACTTATTGATGTCTTTTTTCATTTTCCAGTCATGTGTTATTTGAGTAAGAAATCTCTGTAGTGAGACTCAATTAAAGCTTTTGCCCCTAAAGAGGGGATGGTAAAACAGGTCGAACTTCAGTTTTTACCATATTACTATAAAGAAATAAAATATGTATGTATTCATTTACTTGACAATTTTTGATTCTAGTCCGACTGCATTGTTTCATGTATGTCCAATTGATGAGGTCAGAACATTATTGTAACCAATTTCCTAAAGAACTAGAGTTACTAGTATATGTATCACAAATGTCAAGAAATTATTTCAACTCATAAAATATATGTATATAGTGGTTCAAGAATACAGTGACCAAGTACAATTTCATCAGGTAGTATTCAAAATTTTAAACATCAGCTATGAAATTCCCTAATTTCCCCTGAGTTCTTTCAAATTTTCAAATTTCCTGACTTTTCCCTGCAGGAAATTTTCATTCATAGTTTTCCCTGTTTTCCAGAGTCTGTGGTCACCCTGGAAAATCACTTCGACATTTAATTAAGCACCACCAATGATGATTTCCTATCCGAAACACGTGTCTGGGTGCAATGAAATATTCAATTTGGTTTAAAGTTTCTTCAGGAAGGTAAAGAGTTAGAACACTACCATTAATAAAGATATATACACTTTACGTTGAGAAGAATGATTTTAAAGTGGAAAGGTAAGGTAAGTAGTATTATATATACATGTATAAATAACTTTGTTACAATCTTCCATCCCAAAACAAAACCCGATCTTTGTTTTGGGAGTTATCATGAGTTAAAGAAGATCCTGACGACAATCTCAACAGCACTCACAATAGAGCACCAAACTGAACATCGACGGATGGAGTTGGGATCAGGTGCCCGGGAGGAGTAAGCATCCCCTGTTTGGCTAGCCGCACCCGTCGTTGATGTTCACGCACGTAACTGAAGACAATATTCACAAAACACGCACTTGCTGAGGCTATGTCTATTTAGAAAGTGTCATGGCGACCATGCCAGGGAAAGACAATCAAAACACTAACTGTCAAGAATATGTTCGTCTGTCTATCCTTTTTTCAGAAAAAAAGTCATCGAAATCCGCGTCGAATAATTTTTTGAGCACTTGATATAACAATGCGATTTAAAAAAAAGTTTTTGACATTAATTCAGTAAAAGTCATACGTACATGTATCATTAAATTTCTTTAAAAGGGATGATGAATTATTGCTTGCTCGATTGCTAGAACAGTAAATGAATGCTAATATTGCATATTACATACCCTTCTTTTCAAGGAATCTCCTGTCGTTCACCTTCTTATGTTTCTTGACCAGCGTCTCTAGAGACCCTAGTCTGGACAAAAGTCTTTGTTGTGTTCCGTCTATAGCCTCCAGTCTGGACAGAAGCCTTCGTTGTTTGCCCTCTGTGGAATCGATTCCAATGAGTCTATCTAGTTTGCCTTGCAATCTTCTTTGATAATAGCCAGGTATGAATAACATCTGCTTAACCTCAAAATTGAATCCCCTGATTTGATCATGTAGTTTGTCTGTCAACTTCTTCGATGCATAGCTTTGCAAACTTACAAAAAGTAATACATAAAGCGCCTTGGCTAACAACATTTTTTATGATGTTTTAGGGTGGTGGTGATCAAATTGTATGAAATTTATTTATTAATATTGCTTTATATCTCTGATTTATATGGTAACATTTGTTATGCAAAAATCAATACCCGGATCCAACTTTTGATTTCAATGATTCCAGTCTGATGTAAACAAAGGCATCAGTTAACATTCCATGACATAGAGTGTTTGAGTACGGTACACTATTTTTCTAATGAAAGCTATCGGGAGACATTCAATTTTCACATTATTTTGCACATGTGTCACGCAAAATGATATGGAATATTATTCTATAACTAAGATAAAGCATCATTTGTTTGATAACATAGATATGTAGGAATGAATCAAATTTTCTGATGAATCTGTCGTTATTCTTGAAATATAAACAAAGCAGGAAAGTATTAAACCTTTCCTTCACCTTATTGTAATCTTAAAATATAATTATAGATTTATACACGAAATTAGATACAAATTTATGATACAATAAATTGCTTTTATGCTTTCATATGTTCATTAGAACAATAAAGCATGTTAAGAGCAATTCTCTGTAAGAACAAAAAAAGAAGAAGAAAAAAAAAAATCAATGACACTTTGGCACGTCATGTCATAGATTCTTGCGATTTTTGGTTTGGAAGTTCAATATGGAGTGCTAAGATGAAAATTATCTTTCGTTTGTAAAAAAACAAAGTATCGTTGCCATGGTGACCATCTTTATGAATTGAAGCATTTGGAAATTCCTAAGATTTAGTGTTTGTTGTAACCTTTGTTGCCATGGAAACGGCTATATTTGTCAATTGCAATAATCTTGATTTTTTTCTTTCAGTTCTCTTTGTTATGAATGTCTGAAATGATATTCACATTTTATCGCCATGCCTCTTGTATAAGTGGTCAAAGGAAAAGCCTAAATAAGGTTTGAAAACCTTCAATTTTTGGCTAGGAGAGACCCTACTTTGCTTGTTTTTGTATATTTTTACGGTGTAAAATTTCATAAAAGCAGAGGTTTTTGGAGATTTTCTGTTATTAATCCAATTATATGTTGTAGCTGAACTAAAAGGAAATGATAAAAGTTGGCTGGGACCTTGTATCTTTTGGCTGGAAAATGCATTAAATATGGTAACCATGACAATATTTAGGACACTGTAATTGCCATAATGGGTATGTTACGAATCTATTTTTAACTGACAATTCATGATATTAAAACAAAAGCTCGTTTATATATATATTAACTTTACCTTCATTTTTGACTTGAGTTTTACTTATTTTTGCTGGGCACAGTAAGCGTCCTGTAATATCTGTCATAAAACTGAGTGCATTTGTAGGAAAGGAGGTGAAGACGCACAAAAGGTACAAAAATGAAATATCTGCTACAAAGGTATCCATGGCAACAAATTATCTAAAAGTATGCTACTTCACAGTCTTTAAGTGGCACGAAAAGACTTATCTTGTTGCTATGGCAACCGGAACTCACATTGACCGAAAACCCTAATTTTTGCAATCAGGGCATAATATATATCCAATATGCAGAAAATCATGAAAATCCATTAGATGCCATAGCGCCAGAATTTTGGTGGTTACAGAGAATGAGTCTTAAATTTCAGTGAATGAAACTTAATTAAACACAAAACCTAAAAACAGAATCCAAAAATTACAATCAATAAGCATACAAATTCTTGAAAAAATATGAAACAACATTAATTCTTAGGAAAATGCGGACAAACAGACGGAGACAATAACACTGCACCATAGAAACAAAAAGGACACACAGACGGAGACAATAACACTGCACCATAGAAACAAAAAGGACGAACAGACGGAGACAATAACACTGCATCATAGAAACAAAAATGACAAACAGACGGAGACAATAACACTGCACCATAGAAACAAAAAGGACGAACAGACGGAGACAATAACACTGCACCACAGAAACAAAAAGGACAAACAGACGGAGACAATAACACTGCACCATAGAAACAAAAAGGACAAACAGACGGAGACAATAACACTGCACCACAGAAACAAAAAGGACAAACAGACGGAGACAATAACACTGCACCATAGAAACAAAAAGGACAAACAGACGGAGACAATAACACTGCACCATAGAAACAAAAAGGACAAACAGACGGAGACAATAACACTGCACCATAGAAACAAAAAGGACAAACAGACGGAGACAATAACACTGCACCATAGAAACAAAAATGACAAACAGACGGAGACAATAACACTGCACCATAGAAACAAAAAGGACGAACAGACGGAGACAATAACACTGCACCATAGAAAGAAAAAGGACAAACAGACGGAGACAATAACACTGCACCATAGAAACAAAAAAGACAAACAGACGGAGACAATAACACTGCACCATAGAAACCAAAAGGACGAACAGACGGAGACTATAACACTGCACCATAGAAACAAAAAAGACAAACAGACGGAGACAATAACACTGCACTATAGAAACAAAAAGGACAAACAGACAGAAACAATAACACCGCACCATAGAAACCAAAAGGAAAACAGACGGAGACAATAACACTGCACTTTAGAAACAAAAAGGACAAACAGACAGAAACAATAACACCGCACCATAGAAACCAAAAGGAAAACAGACGGAGACAATAACACTGCACCATAGAAACAAAAAGGACACACAGACAGAGACAATAACACTGCTACATAGAAACAAAAAGGACAAACAGGCGGAGACAATAACACTGTACCATAGAAACAAAAAGGACAAACAGACAATGACAATAACACTGCACCATAGAAACAAAAAAGACAAACAGACGGAGACAATAACACTGCACCATAGAAACAAAAAGGACACACAGACAGAGACAATAACACTGCTACATAGAAACAAAAAGGACAAACAGGCGGAGACAATAACACTGTACCATAGAAACAAAAAGGACAAACAGACAATGACAATAACACTGCACCATAGAAACAAAAAAGACAAACAGACGGAGACAATAACACTGCACCATAGAAACAAAAAAGACAAACAGACGGAGACAATAACACTGCACCATAGAAACAAAAAGGACAAACAGACAAAGACAATAACACTGCACCATAGAAAAAAAAAGACAAAAAGACGGAGACAATAACACTGCACCATAGAAACAAAAAAGACAAACAGACGGAGACAATAACACTGTACCATAGAAACAAAAAGGACAAACAGACGAAGACAATAACACTGCACCATAGAAACAAAAAAGACGAACAGACGGAGACAATAACTCTGCACCATAGAAACAAAAAGGACAAACAGACGGAGACAATAACACTGCACCATAGAAACAAAAAAGACAAACAGACGGAGACAATAACAATGCACCATAGAAACAAAAAGGACAAACAGACGGAGACAATAACAATGCACCATAGAAACAAAAAGGACGAACAGACGGAGACAATAACACTGCATCATAGAAACCAAAAGGACAAACAGGCGGAGACAATAACACTGCACCATAGAAACAAAAGGGACATCACTTCTCAGTGCAAAAACGGAATGTATTGCTCGTCGCGCTATCAAAATCATGCGCTGTATAAGGTATTTGTTAAAATTGTTTCATTCAAATATCACATGAACCATGCTAGATATATAATACAAGTAACAACATAATTAAGTTTATGTAGGACCAAAAACAAAGTCATTAGCTTATTTATAGTTCTCTCCATCAAAATGGCTTCGCACTTTGGAAACTGAATAAGATTTCAGAATAAGAAAACTACCAAAATACATTGTCGGTGACCCCAACTATAATAAATAAAAATAATGCAAGATGCAGATTTATTGATCCCAATGCCTGCCATACTCAATTTCCCGTAGATTCTGATACGGTGAACGCTAATTTAAAAAATAACAACACCGACAAACAGCATGAACGGACACAATTACACTGCACCATAGAAACAAAAAAGACAAACAGACGGAGACAATAACACTGCACCATAGAAACAAAAAGGACAAACAGACAGAGACAATAACACTGCACCACAGAAACAAAAAGAACAAACAGACGGAGACAATAACACTGCACCATAGAAACAAAAAGGACGAACAGACGGAGACGATAACACTGCACCATAGAAACAAAAAGGACAAACAGACGAAGACAATAACACTGCACCATAGAAACTAAAAGGACTAACAGACGGAGACGATAACACTGCACCAAAGAAACAAAAAGGACGAACAGACGGAGACAATAACACTGCACCATAGAAACAAAAAGGACAAACAGACGGAGACAATCACACTGCTACATAGAAACAAAAAGGACAAACAGGCGGAGACTATAACACTGTTCCATAGAAACAAAAAGGACAAACAGACAAAGACAATAACACTGCACCATAGAAAAAAAAAGACAAACAGACGAAGACAATAACACTGCACCATAGAAACAAAAAGGACAAACAGGCGGAGACAATAACACTGCACCATAGAAACAAAAAAGACAAACAGACGGAGACAATAACACTGCACCAAAGAAACAAAAAGGACAAACAGACAGAGACAATAACACTGTACCATGGAAACAAAAAGGACGAACAGACGGAGACAATAACACTGCACCATAGAAACAAAAAGGACAAACAGGCGGAGACAATAACACTGCACCATAGAAACAAAAGGGACATCACTTCTCAGTGCAAAAACGGAATGTATTGCTCGTCGCGCTATCAAAATCATGCGCTGTATAAGGTATTTGTTAAAATTGTTTCATTCAAATATCACATGAACCATGCTAGATATATAATACAAGTTACAACATAATTAAGTATATGTAGGACCAAAAACAAAGTCATTAGCTTATTTATAGTTCTCTCGATCAAAGTGGCATCGCACTTTGGAAACTGAATAAGATTTCAGAATAAGAAAACTACCAAAATTCATTGTCGGTGGCTCCAACTTTAATAAATAAAAATAATGCAAGATGCAGATTTATTGATCCCAAGGCCTGCCATACTTAATTTCCCGTAGATTCTGATACGGTGAACGCTAATTTAAAAAATAACAACACCGACAAACAGCATGAACGGACACAATTACACTGCACCATAGAAACAAAAAAGACAAACAGACGGAGACAATAACACTGCACCATAGAAACAAAAACGCCAAACAGACGGAGACAATAACACTGCACCATAGAAACAAAAACGCCAAACAGACGGAGACAATAACACTGCACCATAGAAACAAAAAGGACAAACAGACGGAGACAATAACACTGCACCATAGAAACAAAAAAGGACAAACAGACGAAGACAATAACACTGCACCATAGAAACAAAAAGGACAAACAGACGGAGACAATAACACTGCACCATAGAAACAAAAAGGACAAACAGACGAAGACAATAACACTGCTACATAGAAACAAAAAGGACAAACAGACGGAGACAATAACACTGCTACATAGAAACAAAAAGGACAAACAGGCGGAGACAATAACACTGCTCCATAGAAACAAACAGGACAAACAGACAAAGACAATAACACTGCACCATAGAAAAAAAAGACAAACAGACGAAGACAATAACACTGCACCATAGAAACAAAAAAGACAAACAGACGGAGACAATAACACTGCACCATAGAAACAAAAAGGACAAACAGACAAAGACAATAACACTGCACCATAGAAAAAAAAGACAAACAGACGGAGACAATAACACTGCACCATAGAAACAAAAAAGACAAACAGACGGAGACAATAACACTGCACCATAGAAACAAAAAGGACAAACAGACGGAGACAATAACACTGTACCATAGAAACAAAAAGGACAAACAGACAGAGACAATAACACTGCACCATAGAAACAAAAAAGACAAACAGACGGAGACAATAACACTGCACCAAAGAAACAAAAAGGACAAATAGACAGAGACAATAACACTGTACCATGGAAACAAAAAGGACGAACAGACGGAGACAATAACACTGCACCATAGAAACAAAAAGGACAAACAGGCGGAGACAATAACACTGCACCATAGAAACAAAAGGGACATCACTTCTCAGTGCAAAAACGGAATGTATTGCTCGTCGCGCTATCAAAATCATGCGCTGTATAAGGTATTTGTTAAAATTGTTTCATTCAAATATCACATGAACCATGCTAGATATATAATACAAGTTACAACACAATTAAGTATATGTAGGACCAAAAACAAAGTCATTAGCTTATTTATAGTTCTCTCGATCAAAGTGGCATCGCACTTTGGAAACTGAATAAGATTTCAGAATAAGAAAACTACCAAAATTCATTGTCGGTGGCTCCAACTTTAATAAATAAAAATAATGCAAGATGCAGATTTATTGATCCCAAGGCCTGCCATACTTAATTTCCCGTAGATTCTGATACGGTGAACGCTAATTTAAAAAATAACAACACCGACAAACAGCATGAACGGACACAATTACACTGCACCATAGAAACAAAAAAGACAAACAGACGGAGACAATAACACTGCACCATAGAAACAAAAAGGACAAACAGACGGAGACAATAACACTGCACCATAGAAACAAAAAAGGACAAACAGACGAAGACAATAACACTGCACCATAGAAACAAAAAGGACAAACAGACGGAGACAATAACACTGCACCAAAGAAACAAAAAGGACGAACAGACGGAGACAATAACACTGCATCATAGAAACAAAAAGGACAAACAGACGGAGACAATAACACTGCTACATAGAAACAAAAAGGACAAACAGACGGAGACAATAACACCGCACCATAGAAACCAAAAGGACAAACAGACGGAGACAATAACACTGTACCATAGAAACAAACAGGAAGAACAGACGGAGACAATAACACTGCTCCATAGAAACAAAAAGGACAAACAGGCGGAGACAATAACACTGTTCCATAGAAACAAAAAGGACAAACAGACAAAGACAATAACACTGCACCATAGAAACAAAAAGGACAAACAGACGGAGACAATAACACTGCTACATAGAAACAAAAAGGACAAACAGGCGGAGACAATAACACTGTTCCATAGAAACAAACAGGACAAACAGACAAAGACAATAACACTGCACCATAGAAAAAAAAGACAAACAGACGAAGACAATAACACTGCACCATAGAAACAAAAAAGACAAACAGACGGAGACAATAACACTGCACCATAGAAACAAAAAGGACAAACAGACAAAGACAATAACACTGCACCATAGAAAAAAAGACAAACAGACGGAGACAATAACACTGCACCATAGAAACCAAAAGGACGAACAGACGGAGACAATAACACTGCACCATAGAAACAAAAAAGGACAAACAGACGAAGACAATAACACTGCACCATAGAAACAAAAAAGACAAACAGACGGAGACAATAACACTGCACCATAGAAACTAAAAGGACAAACAGACAGAGACAATAACACTGCACCATAGAAACAAAAAGGACAAACAGACAGAGACAATAACACTGCACCATAGAAACTAAAAGGACTAACAGACGGAGACAATAACACTGCACCAAAGAAACAAAAAGGACGAACAGACGGAGACAATAACACTGCACCATAGAAACAAAAAGGACAAACAGACGGAGACAATAACACTGCACCATAGAAACAAAAAGGACAAACAGACGGAGACAATAACACTGCACCATAGAAACAAAAAAGACAAACAGACGGAGACAATAACACTGCACCATAGAAACAAACAGGAAGAACAGACGGAGACAATAACACTGCACCATAGAAACAAAAAGGACAAACAGACGAAGACAATAACACTGCTACATAGAAACAAAAAGGACAAACAGACGGAGACAATAACACTGCTACATAGAAACAAAAAGGACAAACAGACGGAGACAATAACACTGCACCATAGAAACAAAAAAGACAAACAGACGGAGACAATAACACTGTACCATAGAAACAAAAAGGACAAACAGACGAAGACAATAACACTGCTACATAGAAACAAAAAGGACAAACAGACGAAGACAATAACACTGCACCATAGAAACAAAAAAGACAAACAGACGGAGACAATAACACTGCACCAAAGAAACAAAAAGGACAAACAGACAGAGACAATAACACTGTACCATGGAAACAAAAAGGACGAACAGACGGAGACAATAACACTGCACCATAGAAACAAAAAGGACAAACAGGCGGAGACAATAACACTGCACCATAGAAACAAAAGGGACATCACTTCTCAGTGCAAAAACGGAATGTATTGCTCGTCGCGCTATCAAAATCATGCGCTGTATAAGGTATTTGTTAAAATTGTTTCATTCAAATATCACATGAACCATGCTAGATATATAATACAAGTTACAACATAATTAAGTATATGTAGGACCAAAAACAAAGTCATTAGCTTATTTATAGTTCTCTCGATCAAAGTGGCATCGCACTTTGGAAACTGAATAAGATTTCAGAATAAGAAAACTACCAAAATTCATTGTCGGTGGCTCCAACTTTAATAAATAAAAATAATGCAAGATGCAGATTTATTGATCCCAAGGCCTGCCATACTTAATTTCCCGTAGATTCTGATACGGTGAACGCTAATTTAAAAAATAACAACACCGACAAACAGCATGAACGGACACAATTACACTGCACCATAGAAACAAAAAAGACAAACAGACGGAGACAATAACACTGCACCATAGAACCAAAAAGGACAAACAGACGGAGACAATAACACTGCACCATAGAAACAAAAAAGGACAAACAGACGAAGACAATAACACTGCACCATAGAAACAAAAAGGACAAACAGACGGAGACAATAACACTGCACCAAAGAAACAAAAAGGACGAACAGACGGAGACAATAACACTGCATCATAGAAACAAAAAGGACAAACAGACGGAGACAATAACACTGCTACATAGAAACAAAAAGGACAAACAGACGGAGACAATAACACCGCACCATAGAAACCAAAAGGACAAACAGACGGAGACAATAACACTGTACCATAGAAACAAACAGGAAGAACAGACGGAGACAATAACACTGCTCCATAGAAACAAAAAGGACAAACAGGCGGAGACAATAACACTGCACCATAGAAACAAAAAGGACAAACAGACGGAGACAATAACACCGCACCATAGAAACAAAAAGGACAAACAGACGGAGACAATCACACTGCACCATAGAAACAAAAGGGACAAACAGACGGAGACAATAACACTGCACCATAGAAACAAAAAAGACAAACAGACGGAAACAATAACACTGCACCATAGAAACAAAAAGGACAAACAGACAGAGACAATAACACCGCACCAGAGAAAGTAAAAGGACAAACAGACGGAGACAATAACACTGCACCATAGAAACAAAAAGGACAAACAGACGGAGACAATAACACTGCACCATAGAAACAAAAAAGACAAACAGACGGAGACAATAACACTGCACCATAGAAACAAAAATAGCAATCCAAGGAATGCTTGTGTCGCCTGCGAAGTGGTTTGATTATAATTCTAGAAAGTGGAACAAAATTATTGGCATCAGTAGAAAAGTCTTGTCAAATGAAATTCATTTGAAATATCAGACCTCTTAATTACAAATTAAAAGATATGGTCATTCTCAAATTTTCAGAAAAGAGTGTCAATCATCTAGGTCAAGGTCACTACATAAAAATTGGTAACAAAAAGGTGTCATCATAAGAAATATTTAAGACCTATCACCTACCAGTAAAAAGATATATACAATCTTAAAAAAGAAGGTCAAATAGTTAGGTAAAGGTCAAAAGGTAAAAAATTATGGTATGTGTAGAATGGCATTGTTACAAGGAAAATACATGTGAAATATCAAAGCCCTATCACCTACCAATCAAAAGATATAGCCAATATTACTTTTCTTGAAAAGTAGGTCAAATATCTAGATCAAGGTCAAAAGGTCAAATATCAAGGTCTGTGTAGAAAGGTCTTGTCACAAGGAATACACATGTGAAATACCAAAGCCCTATCACTTACCAATCAAAAGATATATCCATTCTTAATTTTTTTGAAAAGTAGGTCAAATATGTAGGTCAAGGTCAATAGGTAAAAAATTATGGTATGTGTAGGAAGGTCTTGTCACAAGGAATACACATGTGAAATATCAAAGCCCTATCACTTACCAATCAAAAGATATAGCGAATCTTATCTTTTTTTTCAAAAGTAGGTCAAATATCTAGGTCAAGGTCACAAGGTCAAAAATTATGGTATGTGTAGAACGGTCTTGCCACAAGGATTCCACATGTGAAATATCAAAGTCCTAACACTTACCAATCAAAAGATATATCCATTCTTAATTTTTTTGAAAAGTAGGTCAAATATGTAGGTCAAGGTCACTAGGTCAAAATTATAGTATGTGTAAGAAGGTCTTGTCACAAGGAATACACATGTGAAATATCAAAGCCCTATCACTTCCCAATCAAAAGTTATGGGCTGTGACACCCAAAGTGTGACAGACAGACAGACGGACGGACTGACAGACGGACAGACGGACAACGGACAAAGTGATCCATAAGTGTCGCTGTGCTTCGCAGGCGACACAAAAAGGACAAACAGACAGAGACAATAACACTGCACCATAGAAACAAAAAGGACAAACAGACGGAGACAATAACACTGCAGCATAGAAACAAAAAGGACAAACAGACGAAGACAATAACACTGCACCATAGAAAGAAAAGGGACAAACAGACGGAGACAATAACTCTGCACCATAGAATCAAAAAGGACAAACAGACGGAGACAATAACACCGCACCATAGAAACCAAAAGGACAAACAGACGGAGACAATAACACTGTACCATAGAAACAAACAGGACCAACAGACGGAGACAATAACACTGCACCATAGAAACAAAAAGGACAAACAGACGGAGACAATAACACTGCACCATAGAAACAAAAAAGACAAACAGGCGGAGACAATAACACTGCACCATAGAAACAAAAGGGACAAACAGACGGAGACAATAACACTGCACCATAGAAACAAAAAGGACAAACAGACGAAGACAATAACACTGCACCATAGAAACAAAAAGGACAAACAGACGGAGACAATAACACTGCTCCATAGAAACAAACAGGACAAACAGACAAAGACAATAACACTGCACCATAGAAACAAAAAAGACAAACAGGCGGAGACAATAACACTGCACCATAGAAACAAAAGGGACAAACAGACGGAGACAATAACACTGCACCATAGAAACAAAAAGGACAAACAGACGAAGACAATAACACTGCACCATAGAAACAAAAAGGACAAACAGACGGAGACAATAACACTGCTCCATAGAAACAAACAGGACAAACAGACAAAGACAATAACACTGCTCCATAGAAACAAACAGGACAAACAGACAAAGACAATAACACTGCACCATAGAAACCAAAAGGACAAACAGGCGGAGACAATAACACTGCACCATAGAAACAAAAGGGACATCACTTCTCAGTGCAAAAACGGAATGTATTGCTCGTCGCGCTATCAAAATCATGCGCTGTATAAGATATTTGTTAAAATTGTTTCATTCAAATATCACATGAACCATGCTAGATATATAATACAAGTAACAACATAATTAAGTATATGTAGGACCAAAAACAAAGTCATTAGCTTATTTATAGTTCTCTCGATCAAAGTGGCATCGTACATTGGAAACTGAATTAGATTTCAGAATAAGAAAACTACCAAAATACATTGTCGGTGGCTCCAACTTTAATAAATAAAAATAATGCAAGATGCAGATTTATTGATCCAAGGCCTGCCATACTCAATTTCCCGTAGATTCTGATACAGTGAATGCTTATTTAAAAAAATAACAACACCGACAAACAGCATGAAAATAGAAAGAAAAATCCACAATAAAGAACAAATCATTTTTTTTACAAGGAAGCAAAAGTGAATTCAAAATGGAATTGAAAACAAATGCCCGGGGAGAGTAAGAATCTCCACTTAAGTCGTGCAGAAAAAGTCATATCTGGTGGATCTGTTATATACATTAACAGTGTTTTTGGATAGTTCTAACTTAAAATATCTTACAACATGGAGGACAACGAATTGTTATGAGTGAATGAAAGTCAAACACAAATCGTTTCTTCATACACATTCGAAAACTACTGTTCACAAAATGTTCTCAAAACTTCTGAAAAGTCGGTTCAGTAGCATCATATCCCACCCATCCTGCTACGTCATTTGGTATTTTTGGACATAACTTTCAGTCTTTGGCCTTATTCCATTGTTAGACTGAGGATCACTGACGAGGGTTGAATACCCGATACGTGCATGTCTGGTCCATGCTGCAAATTTCTCTGTTCTTAAATAATGCTATTGAATTTAAAGACGTTTAACATTTGGTATCCAATAAGGTAACGAATTGGAACACTTTAATTCTCTTAGATTAATAATCTGAGGCATTATGAGCGTTAAACGTCTTCAAATTCAACAGCATGGACCAGACATGCACGTTTCAGGTACTAAACCCTCGTCAGTGACACTCACCAAGCGGTACAAATGTTTAACGTCTTCAAGTTCATTAGCATCATTTTAGAGCAGATAAATTTACAAACATGCACGTTTCAGGTACTAAACCCTCGTCAGTGATCATCAATTTAAATAATGCAATATGGCCAAATATTGAGAAAATTATTATGTCCAAAAATGTTCCGAAAGAAGTAGCAGGATGGGTGGAATACATGTATGATGCTACAGGACCCACATTTTAAAAATTTCCAGAAATTTTGATAACAGAGATAGCTCAAACTGAAAATCTACGCTCTCGTTTATCTTTACATTAACTCCTCAAATACACACGTCAACTTTTTAAAAAAGTTTTTGACGCATTTAATGTTTTTTTTTGTAAAATTAGCAACGACTAATGTATGTCGTACAAATATTGATTCTAGTACTTAATAGTTAGCTACACGTACGAACTAAATTAACTTTTCGAATATCATACCAGTTAAAATTAATATATAAATTCAATCATAACCAAGAAACGGAAAACAATGCAAACGAAACGAAATAAGTCAATAATTGCGTTCATGGTACATTTGTATCGCCAGTGCAAATTCTTCGTTTGACCTGCTCAGTGCTCACCAATAATTAATGTGAGACCCTCCCCTCCTCAGACCGTACACGTGTATGTGCATTACGTTTATTGTTTTTGAAGAAGACTTAATATGTGTCACAGATGGAAAATGCAAATTTGCAACACTTGCACATGAGTGTGAATAATATCATTATTCTTTTGGGAGTCAGATAAGTGCCCCCTTACCCGCAGCACATTTTTTTTCAATCCATGATTTGAAAACATTTTCAATCATAAAAATTTTATGACCTTGACTTTTAGACGAAATATATTCAACAGGGCAGATCCTCGACTCATTGGGAGTATTTATAGTAAGTTTCATAATGAAAGGTGTAAAGCACACTCCTTTATGATCAGTAAACAATTTTCAAATCATCGAAATCCTATGATCTTGACCTTTAGACAAAGAATTGAATCTTAGACTTTTGGAGATAATTTCTAGAAAGTTTGATGAAAGGTGCAATATACACTCAATATAATTTGGAATTTATTTTTAGTCATCAAATTCCTCTGACCTTGAATGTTGGGACCCTAATTAAATCGGGTACATCCTTTAATCAAGAGGAATATTTCTAGCAAGTTTCATGATAAAAGGTGTAATACACACTCCACTTTGATTTAAATTCTTATAACCTTGACCTTGGTACCAATTATTAAAAAAGGTCACATTCTTTGTCTATGGGGAATTTTTTCTATTTTCTAGCAAAATTAATGATGCTAGGTACAATATACACAGTCACTTCACTATGGTATGAAAATAATTTTCAGTCATCAAAGTCATTTACTTTTTGACCCTTAAATCTATAGGCTATATAAATGACTTCCAAGGAGTAATACACACTCCATTATTTTCAATCATCAAAGTCCTTTGACCATGACCTTTTGACCCTAAAATCTATACAGCTTGTTTTCCAGTGGTAGCGAGTTGTTGTATTATTTTCTTATTGCAGCAACACTTTACACATTGGAGATGCTGTCACGAAAATCATTCGGTAAAGCCTGTCAGTCTGACAATCTCAAATCAAATTCTGCAATTCAGTTAAAACAAGTGTGGGCTATGAGACTGTAAATACATTTTGTAATAAATAGACACATGGGCATTCAAGATTATCTACAAAATTCTTCCATTTAGTTAACTTTATTATCAGAAGTCTAAAAGAGAAATTTTTTACTTATAGTGTCATTAAAAACTAGCACTGTTCAGGAACAGGAATGTTGCCTGTTGTATGTTTGAACCTAAGTAAATGACCTTGATCTTGAAAGTGACCTTGACCTATATTGGGTGCCGTGTCTCATCATGCTTCACCATCCCTGTAAGTATGACAGATGTCTGATGTACAATGTATATCAAGTAAGTTATAGCCAAATATGTGAAGGTGTGACTACCAGACAGACAGAAAGACAGACAGAGGGACTGATGGAGAGACAAACAGACAGTCGAACGTATGGATGACAGATGAACAGACAGACAGACTTGCAGACGACATAAAAAGGAACATATACTCAAGTACATCTAAGGTGCTTTTATTTTTCATTTCATAAACATAGTATTTTTCTGTCATCTATAAATAGATAAATTTAAAAACAATTATATATATAGAACTTTGTCTAAGCAAATAAATAAATTCAATTTCTAATATCATGGCGTGACAAAAGAAGTTTATAAGGCTCTCAACTTCATTGCTACAGTACAGAAGATTCAAACAGCAGATATGTTACTATCATCTGAACAATAAAATTTTCAAATACTCTTTAAAAATTTTCAATTTTTGTTCGATGCTGAAATCACGGAACTTGTGTGGAGAAAATTGCATTATTACTACATAAAAATATATTATATACCTACTGTAAGTTCTAACTTATGGTAAAATACAACATGTAATGGCACATACTATATTTAGTATACTGTCAATGAACAAAAGTTGTACCTGCAGGTTTAAGATTTCAAAATTGAATGTCAATCAAGGGCCTAATCTTATTCAAAATTGCATTGCATAAAATGTTTATGTAATCGTGGTGAAACAATTTCACTGTCAATTCAAAGTCCCTAGTGGTGTAAATGTACAGTTTCATTATTACAGAATAGGTAAAAAATTTGGTTCCCACAGAAAAGAATGATTTTGAATTTGAACAAATTTGAATCATTTGGCTATTACTGACATATTGAAAGAAATTACCTCTTACTATTTATATAGAAAGACATGTAGGTCAAATACCAAAATCATGGTCAAAATGTCAATATGTTTGAGGAAAATCACTTCCTCGAATGTTTTCATTAGTCCCCTACCTGCTCGTCGGAGGGAACTTATAGTTTCCAACCTGTTTGTCTGTCTGTCTGTCCATCCTTCTTTCACACTTTATTTTATCTAAAGTTGGGCTAGAATTACAAACATAATGAAAAACATACAAACAACCCAAAATTACAAATACCCATTGTTCTGTAAAACATGGTACTGTAAACATTAAATTGGCACCAGCAGATCTGAAAGTCTCTTATGAGAAATAATAACATTTCAACTTTGTGCATATTTTCAGGAAGGAAATTGATATAGTAAAATCATTATCTCAAAAGAGAAAGTGTAAAATGAAAAGTTTAAGAATAATTGAATATAATGACATGTCAATTAAATTGAGATTCTCTTTGCGATTTTATGGAGCAAATTATGAAAGGACATTTTGAAAATCATATTTCAATATTCATTAAGCTTTTTGATTCCAAATCAAAAAGTTTTAAAAAATATTAAAAATTCCTTTGATCTGACATTCCAATCTTTTGATGATTGAATAGAACTGAACAAAATATATATTTTAGAAGTGGCGATTCTATGAACAATATTACATGATAATGCATCATAATAATGCATAATGCAAGTTAATATAAATTTTTTTTTCCATGAAACTTGCCAGCAGCTTTTTAATAGAGACATCAAAACATGACAGCTTGTCAATGATATGATTTAACCCGTAAATTTTAAGCTACACATTTACTTTTCAATTAAATAATACACTAGAACTCTATAACACCTTAAAATTTGTACACTATTTCTCAACTCTACTGAATGTAAATTGAGTCAAGTTGAAATCATTTAAGTCTACAGTAAATATGCTTACCACCGTAAACATAGAAATTTTCGCGTGGGGGTAACTTGAGTGTTACTCTGTGAATCAATGAACTTCGTGAAAATTTCCCTCATGCAAAAAATAACAACGCTACATTTTTAAATGGATGACACGTTTATCTTGGAAATATTTCCCCCAAGTGCAATGTCTTAATGTTTTAATCGTGAAATTTTCCCCCAGCAAAAATAACCACGTTTTCAGTATTTTTGTATAAAACAAATACAGTGCATGTTTGAATAGGTAAGTGTTTGTAAACACGATTCTTTGGTGTTTATATATTTAGCAGATGTGTAAATATGAAGCTCAAAGATCGGGAAGGATTTAACATTAACAGTACTTAAAATGTATGAATAATGACTAAAGATAAGCATACTTGTACGTGAGACAGTGTTGTACTGTGCCAACATTTTCAACTAACATTAGCCATGTATATGGAAAATACATAGAACAAGGATAACCAAGCATTATTGCCAACGATTGAATATGTGCAACAATGTTATGACGGACATCTAGTTGACATGTATTCATAATTATTGTATGACTGGAAAAAATGCCCATCACTGATTGGCTGATAACTTGTATGGAGCTTCTGAATATATCGCTATAATCACCTCCAGAGATCTAAATTTAGAACAACATTCATATTTTCCCCAGTATCTTTCTAAAATTGGCGTCGTAGTTATGACGTCATAATAGTAGCGGCATATGCATACATTTCGCGTCATCGGGGAATACCTATGAATTCCTTACAGCAATGGATGCTATCAAGCTAATCCTTGCATTTCATGATCATACAATAAAACAATTAATGACCTTGTGTTCAGTAGATATAGCAACCCTCAGCATGTTATTCACCTCGGCCTGAGGCCTCGGTGAATAACATATCCTTCGGGTTGCTATACTGCTATATCTACCTCACACAAGGTCATTAATTGTATAATTAGGTCTTCCGACTTCCGTCGGAAGACCTATTGTTTTCGTAACCGTGGAAAATTGGATCAGCGATTTCTCAAGAACCCTGTAAGCTAGGACAATGAAAGTTCTCCAACGTTACGTTTGGAGTAAAAGCTAGATTGGTCTTTTTTATTTTTGGTCTCTGTTATTTTTTTTATCATGTTTTTTAGTAGATTCAAATATTTGACGGGAGTGTCGAATTACTCAAAAGGACCGAAAATTTCATGTTTTGCTATTTGTAAGCTTAAATATCTCGTATTTTGCTATCTACAATTTCCATTCTTTTTGAAAGTCGACAGCCATGCAAGATATGAAATGCTAGATGCACACTGTAACGATTTATTACGATGATGTCCTTCACCGTCCTTCACATTTCCAAATTCAGAAGTTCATAGGAGGAAGACACTTTTTTGCTTATAATAGTAAACAAAAATTAAGCTTATGAAGTTTCCTAAAAATTTCAATATTATTATTTTTTTATTCATATATCTGTCTTATTTAGTCTTTCTGATTTTTCCTATCTCTTACTGTTGAAAAGATATGAGCATCGAAATTTTGAGTTGGGTATTTCGATACACCTTCACGCCAACAGATCGGGCGCACACTAAAATTGGTAGTCCGAGTCCGACTCGAGAAAAGCAGTGTTGAGATTTTCAAATTCCGATTTCACGGCAATGATGAATATGCATTTCATAAATACATTTCGATATACACAATTTGATTTTAAAACAGTTGATTAATTTAGAAGAGATCAGCTACAAACCAGAATTTACACACAAAAAGTGGTAGTTTGATTCCGATTTCTAACCTACAAACCTGTTTCTAAACTTCAATCAGCAAGTTTAATTTCTTATTCTAGCAAACGTTCGAACATAATTTTCGGTTGGTTTATTTACAAATTGATGAACAATTTCTCCAACATTCTTCCCTCCCCTCGTTTTTCGAAAACAGTTCTGTTTATATTGAACGATGTCGCCATGATGGAAATTCAAAATAAACTTTGAAAAAAGGGAAGGGGGGGGGTCCAAATTTGAACCTGCACAGCAAGAACCTCATGGTATTTATATATATATATTGAACGTAACTTGTTATTACCATTTCTCTTCTCAAGAAAATTGGTTCTACAGCTACGAGCTCGCCTTTTTTATGGGGGAAGGGGGCAGGAAGAATTTGCAAAAAAAAAAAAATCCCGGCTCTGAAAAATGCTGGAAAAAATATTCCGGCCCAAAGGGCCGGCAATTTTTTTTTCCTGGACCATGCAAAAGTAAGGATACATTGCATGATATGGAAATTTTTGCTGGCCCTTTGTGCCATACAATTTAAAGTCAAAAAATTAATTAATATAAATACAAACTGTTCACATAGCTGTATCTACCAGAGACCTAATACGCATAGGCACAAAAATCTAGAAAAGGTTCTATTTAAACATCATACAATCTGTCTGAAATTCGCTAATTGCAAAGAGACATCTGAAGGAACGGTTATTAACTCATACTCTGTAACAGCGGGGAGTTTAACTTACACAGACATTCACAACATTTGACAATTTGTTTAAATCCGGCCCGAAGAACCGGCGAAAATTTTTCTCTGACACTGGTAATGGCTGAAAAAAATGGCCTGCTCAGAAAATTGCTGAAAAAATTTTACCGGCTGGCAATAGAATTCCTGCCCCCCGCCCCCCCCCCCCCCCCCCCCCCCCCCCCCCCCCCCCCAAAAAAAATCAAATGGTTGCTCACCAACAATTATCGGTTTGAAAATTTAATGTTACTGCTATTTGAAAACTTAAATATATAATATAAATAGTATTACATGTAATGTGACGTCCTTCATATTTCCAAACCAAAAATTGTATAGGAGGAAGACACTCTTGTTGCAACCGCAACAAGAAACCTTTCTAGTATTATGAATATTGTGACTGTCCTAATTTAAAGAAAACAATTAGTACCCTCGTCCTGCTAGTGCTTGACTAAGACTAGAAATGACAATTTAATGAGAGAGTTTAGTATAAAATATGTTTTTACATATAAGTATATTTCCCTTCAAAAATTTGACTTTTCTTTGGTACATATTTTAAAATATTGCAAAACAAGTTCAGAGTTTTATTGGAAATACATGTAATACTATATGTATGAAAAGTTCAACTCTCTATTCAATTATTGTTCATCCTGAATAACAATTGGGCACGTTATGATGACCTTAAAATTAGGAAATCTTGAATGAAAATAATACATTTAGTTCATATTTCATTCCTTCCAAGGACTGGTGTAAAACATACAAAATATGATCAATACAGGAGATGAGACATCATAGATCTAAAATTACAATTATGACATGATGTTCTGAGACCATGGAGCTTGTCAATGAGTACAAAACACTCACGAAATTTAAGTTTATCAAATAATGCGAGGAAGTATTTCCATGTGTGTACAGATTTAAAGTGGAAGCATGACTAGAGAGAAACTATTACATGACAATTGTATAAGCAGTGTAATTTTTCTTCAGCATTCAATTTGAAACAATACATATACATGTATTTTTCGTGTAAGTTGCACAAAATATTCTCAGTACAACCTTCAAGGAATAAAAATTAAACTTCTAAGGGACAATGTCTTTTGGACCATTACTCTGTCTTCAAAATGAACTAAATCTTTCTATACAAATGAAAAAAAATAAATGTAAATTTAATATGGACGGCATAGTGCGAAGGAAAGACCAGCCTAAATTTTAAAAGTATATGTAGTACATGTATATTTTAAAAGCAGTTGATGACTGAAGACTTGTGTTATAATATAGGCTCACTACCGTTCCAATCCACTTTTGCATCATTCCATCTAAAATAAAAAAAGAAGCAAGAGAAATCAGTATAGAGGATCTGGGATGATTGTAAGTTTTTATAAAATGAACAATATTGAGTGAATTAAGATCTGCCTCCTTTGCATTTTTTAATGTTTCATCATTATTATCTAAAATTTACATCCAATTATAATGCATAAATGAAAAGTACTTGACAAAAATACAAAAATCATAAGCAATGCAACTGAGGAAAAGGGGTAAATAAATTATATATGAAAATTAATAAAATTCAACTTCCTCCAATTTACCTGTCTCGTGATTAACGAACTTACTTTGTTCTAATACAGTGCTCTAAAGGCGGAACTAGGTCATCCTCAGAGGGAGGCTGGAAACTCTTATCAAATGTTTCTGAAAGAAATGTTCAACACTGTTATTTCAAAATCTGATTTTCTTCATAGTTTTTTTTTACATGTATATCAAAATATCAAACATTCATAAAGGTATTGCATTAATTTTCAGCAGCCATTTTCACAAAAATACTTAAGAAATATAATGATAAATTTGAGATCTGAATTTGTCGTAACTTTCAAGTATATTGAAATATTATGCCACATTTTGGATATTTCAGTAGTTAGAGAAAGAAAATCAAAACTGTTTGAATATTGTGATTTATTTGACTGAGAATTGAAAGTTACTACAAAGCCTCAAGTTTATCGTAAGTATTTTTGTGAAATTAGCCACTGGTAAATTCAATAGATGAATTTTTTTTCTCTTCCGAAGATGTACCATAAGGCATGTTTAACTTACAGAATGTTAATTCACCAGTTCGACATGAAACATCTTGAACAATTAACACGTAATATGTGCATTGAATTTGAACAATTTTTTCCCCTTTTTTCATGGTATCAACCATCAAACAGAGATAAAATTCATTACTCACACATGGCCAACAATTGCAAATTGTTTGGTCATTCTATACTGTTCACATTATCCTCTGTTTAATGAATTTACAAGGTACCAACCAGAATACACATATTCAAACAAATGAGCATGATAAAGCACAATGCTTTTCCCCAATAGAAACTTTGTTTATAGGGATTTTCAACATATAAAAGACTGACATAATGAGACCTTTAAGATATTCAGGATTTTTGACAACCATAGTTACTTCTGGTTTGGGACAGTATCAGACACAGACCAATTGTGACGTCGTCATATTCCATGGAAACATCCCTAAAACTCTGGAAAATGACAGTATAAAACTGACATTACCATATAATTATAATGACGTCACAATGGTTTTACGGCAGATACCATCTGAAATGGAAAATAACTCTGTATTCCGCAAAGACTCCATCATAATTTACGTAGACGTATACCTATGGTAAGTTTGATTTCTTCTTGCTGCCTGGCTAGCCCATCATAATGATACAAATCAAATCGTCTCTCTGCCTTCCAATCGCTGATCAGCTCCCTCCGTGTCGAGAATAGAACACTAAAATGGCTCTCACTACACACCACCCATATAGGGTATTTTGGAGTTTTATAGTAAGTTCCAACCTGTAGAAATTATTATAAATTTTATAATTTTTATTTTCTACATTACATTGATCATTTCAACACAGGAGTCTTATACATTTTGTAAATACCACTGTAAAAAGTAACACAGACAAGTACATTTTTTGTATATTACATACATGTACAACAGAGAGGAAAATAAACATGTACATGTATGTGAGCCAACCATTGGTCCTAGTAAGACTCGAACAAGCAACCTTTACGCCACTGGCTGGAAGCTTTAGCCACTAGACCACAGTACTGACTCAACAGGGTTAAAATGAAAATTATGTTTTCACTTGCCTGTTGGCAAGTAGACTTGTTCAATTTTTTTTCCTCTTCATTCTGATTTTTTTTTCTTATCTCCTATCTCTAAGACAGGTTGTTAATTTATTCTGAGGAATCAAGCACTCTACTTGTAAAATATGCCACATTTCAGTATGACCTTTGAAATAAGTTGCAGTGTATGACATAACCTTCTCTACACATTTTAAAACAGGTGAGTGGTTTTTTGGGTCGTGCAAGTTTGATTAGGGATACAGGGAATCAATTTCTTAATAAACTAATTATTAGGGAGATGTCACTGCCAAACTTCTATTCATTTGAAAAATATTTCAAAAACCACACGCATGCATGTTAAAAAATAAGAGGAAACTAGAAAAATTATTCAAGTTTACAATTAAAATCTTTTTTTAAAAAACAATTTTTCAAAAGATGATAATGGTACAAAAGATTCAATTTCCAAACCTGGCAAGATTTGTAATGCTCAAAGAGTGACAGCAGTCCTATAGCAGATCGACCTTTGACCCCCTGGAGTATCGTGGAATCCTGTCCGTCTCCGGAGTCTAATTCGATCACATCGTTGAACACATTAGATACAGCTGCACCAGTCAGCAGTAAATTAACCATATCCTGGATATATACAAAATATATCTCTCTAAAATCTTAAGTGGAATAATTTTTCTTATTTTCAAGATTTGATATTTCTAAATGAACAGAAGGTTGTATACCGCAAATACATGTTAATACATGTACATAAGAGAAAGAGAAATATTAATCTTAGAATGTACATCTCAATGCACAGCTACAAAAAACTAATTTTTCACAATATGGAATATGATCTTCTTTGCACAAGAGACAATTGTCTAAATAAACCAAATGTTAATTTCAGTGATGAATGACAATAATGTAAAATTACCTGAGTACAATAACCATGAGCCCCCATCAGCTTGCCTGTGGGTTCGTCCATGTCTTTTCTTACACTGTAAAAAGAAAATAAATTCTTAGTTAACATTTTAAATTTTTCGTAGTTTTGGTTATTTTAATGATTTTCATTGTTTTCAATTCATGAAAACACAATCACTTAACACATGGATTATTTCTGTTGTCAATGATAATCATACACACTTAAAATCCCTTCTTTGTTTCACTGTTACAATAATTTTTTAACAAAATGCTTCAAAAAAAATTTTTTTTTATTATATTTTTCTTCACTACATTTTAACAGATAAGCTGGTACTACGTCAGTCCAATTCATCCTATCTAAGTTCAGGTGATAGAAAAGACTAATCAAAACAAAGTACACTTAAATACATGTAACTCAATATGAATCAATGTTTTTTTCAAAGACCAGAAAGTGCCTTATCAGAAATGTTCAATGTTTTTTAAAGCACTACAAACTTGTCTATATATCTTGAGAAGATGGCCGAATATAAAGCTAAGACGACTCCGCTACAGCCGTCCGTCTGGAATTGTCGTATATTCTGCGTCAGGAAACTGTGGAGATCGTTGTAACTCTTAAAATGATTCAGCATCAACTGTTAGAAAATAAGAAAGAAGTGAAAAAGGTTAAAATATACATGTTTGATGTTCATTGGTTAATCAAAACAATAAAAAATTAATGCTGTTGGACAATGCCTTAACATTACGAACACCAATTCTAATTATTTTGTGTTTCCAGATTTGATACAAGAACAGTAGCATTCATGCTAGAATTCAAAGTTTAGAATGAGTATTGTTTACCATTTTTTCAACATGACAAGAGATTAAAATTTCAAATATTAATGTGAATAGAGAGTACTACATGTAAATACTCTGTGTATAGAATATAAGCAGTTACGGAATCACAATAAAACAGAACTATTCAAGAACAGGTACGGTATATCACCTTCCGAATCGCTAGTTTGACCCTAAATATGTTACCTTGACCTTGCATGTGACCTTGACCCTATTAGGATAAGAAGTAAGAGTATCAACATGCTTGACCATCCTGCCAAGTTAAATGGATGTACAATTAATCAAAAGAGCTGATAAGATAAGGTGTAAAATCTGCCCTGAAAAAGTGGAATTTTCAAAATTGGAACTTCAAAAAAATTCTTTCACAAAATTTATGCCAGTTCTTGGTTTCATCATAATCAGTAGTTTAATGAGATTTATCATGCATAGTTTTCCTAAAATTTGTGGCAAAATATGTCTTTTTTCTATAGAAACCAATGGAAAAGCTGTTTTAAACATTGTTCCCCCTCAGCTACAGAACGCCACTTTTACAGAAGGTGTATATCACTAATACACATCTTTTGACAAAGTGGGGTTATGTAGCTAAGGGGGGAACGATGCCCCAGAGAAGAAAAACTGAAAAAGGGAGGGTGGGGGCTTTTTATAAATCTGTGTTTTAGGCAGTAATATAAGCAAAATTAATTTTTTTCCCCTTTTAAAGTCATTCATTTATTTATTCTACATATGTTCACATGAAATGCACAAGAGTTTGGAATGAAATAAACAGGAGTTTGCAGTTTGCGGACGAACACTGGACAAAGGGATCCCTAGTATGTGTTCCTCTTGCATTGCAGATGATAGAATATTGTTAGTTCATTTATTGTACAATGTAAATTTTTATATATACATCTACTGATTTATTATCTACTGATTTTTATCATCTTCTTATTAAACATTTATCTTCTCCTTTATATTCGTGCTTTTCCACTTGATAAAGGCCGAGTGGCCGAAAATTTGTGGATATAGAGTGTTCGTTTTTATTTATCAAATTAAACTTCCCTACGGAGGACACTACTTCATTCTTTTAAATTTTTATAATTTTAGTACATATGCACTTACTGTCTCAGTCAGATCATCATATCTATATTTGCTGCCACCACCTTGAAACTGAGACTTCCCTGAAGGGCTGAAATGTGAAATTCATACCATGCTAAAAATATTATCAACTCTGATATTATAGCATACTTACCATAAGTAAAGTTTTGGTGGATTTATTGATAAATATCTTCAATCAAACATCCAAAATCCCAATTGTAGATGAATACATGTAGTTGAAATACATGTGATTAATCTTGCCCATCAACAAAATTTATTTTACCTTTTATTCTATTATAATTTTTTGAATGAATTAATTATGTTCATCTCCATTTCAAATTTTCTACATTGACATTTTTTGAAGTATTGTAAATGACCTTGTAAGCTAATTCCATACAAATTGCATTGATCAATAATTGTATAAGCCAAGAAATATATGAAATAAGCAAATAAAGGTCAAGGTTCAAGGTCAAATTTTCAGTTTTCCTTATTATACACTTTGACTTACATAGCAACCACTGCAGTTCCAGACTCCCCACATCTCCAGAATATTTTGGCCAGTGCTGTAGCTAAGGCATTACTCCTCTCTGATCCACTGGGCTCAAAACTACAAAGATATTGTTTTTCTTTGATTAGCCTTGAATATACATGACTGCACTACTTACATGTATAATACATAAATTATTTTCACGTTCTACGTTTGGTCAGTGTATACATAACCATGATAATGAAGTGTCTTATAAATTTTAAGAAAGTCTAAAAACATCATATTTTATACAGTAAATGGTCAACGTTGTTTACATTATGATCATACTCATTGAAATTGAGGACTAAATATGACCCTTATCTCATCAACTTTATGCTACCTTTTTTTATAATTCATGAATTCAGATAGGAACAATATATACCAGAAGGTAACCCTTATTTCACAAAATTTTTCTCAGAAATTGACGACTTCACCCATATTACCTTAAAAGGGAAGAAACTCTACAAAAGGAAAGACCAAATTTATTACATGTACTCTATTGTGTACTTTATGTACATCATATGTACTCTACTTACAATCTACATGATCTAGGGGACATGTTATCTACTTACTATTTAGGGGATGGTAATTTACAATCTCCGAAGATGAGTTCCTGTAGAATGCAGGCCTGCACGGCAGCTAACACTCCACATGGTCCTCCCTGTGTAACAATAAAAAACATGAAAATACCAAGCAAAAATTCAAAAAGTAAAGCTTGCTTCAAGTTGGCAGATTTTTATTGTAACTTGCAGTTTTACAATTACAATTTTGCAATTGTAGGTTTATCTTGTAGTTTATAAATGTGAGCTAGCAATAATTTTATTGTAGTTTTGAATTGACAACAATGTTCAATATTCTACATTTTTATCTTAACTACATAACATAGCATATTATATTATTCAAATACCAGCACTTTACACTGCTCTGACCTGTAAACTCAACTTAAATGGCATCGTGTCCTGATACAATACAGAGTTTTCTTTTTAATTAATGAAAATATTGATGAAATGAGCTCATTAGAAAGTTATACCAGAAACAACATCTCTTTCAGAAAGTATAGCCTTTATGCATTCTTTTAACTAAGGTGCAGTACATGTACCATATATTTACCTTTTTCTGAACAATGCCATATTTCAGTCTAGGTAGATCACAGAAACTAAAGCTTTGTAGAAGCCACTCATCATTAAAACTTCCATGAGGTGAACCGAAGATCAGCATTTTTAAATTCTGAAAGGTAAAGAAATAAGAACAATCATTATAGTATTCGGTCTTTTCGAAATACAGAGTTACTTCCCATTTGTGCAGGTATCTGACGTCAACGCATTGTGACGTCATCAAATTCTATGGAGACCAGCATGAAATTCAGGGAAACAGGGTTACATACATGTATATGACGTTTTCAAAGGAACTTAATGACGTCATAATGCTTTTACGTCAGATACCTGCACAAATCGAACGTGGAACTGTAAAATCGAAAAGACGGAATTACACAGTCATGTACATGCACATTAAATATGTAATCATTTATGACAGTGCCTGGCCTGGAGAAACTTTTAATCTGAATACACTTCAATTTAGAAATATTCTATCTACTGTGATGTTTACTGTGATATTGTATAAACTTTGTGACTCTAACAATCGAAACAATTTCTTCATATTCTTAAACTTGTTGGATAAGTGCTTTTCTAAATTCAGAAATAAGGTTCCGGAATCATATTGTTTAACGGTATAATAATTTTTTCTTCCTTATTTTCCTCAATTTTTTTTCAACAGTATAAAACAATTTAATTCCAGTTTCTTCTCCACAATTTGTTAACAAATAATTCTGTTTTCTTTTTATCATTTACATATATCATAACAGATGATAAACTTACAATAGCAGTCTGAAGAGCAATAGGTCGAGCATCTATCAGATTCTGTATTGGTTTACCAATGGTTGACCTTGGTCCAAGGTCAAGGTCAGCAATATCATTGTCAAGGTCATCACAGTCACCAAACTCCACATCTCCGACTTTTGTAGAAGTTTTTGATGATAAAGAAGATAACGATGAAGAGGAATTTTTCCTGGAAGTTAAGATTATGATAACTCTACATTTTCAAGTAGTATGATGAGTTTAGGCTTAATCTATGAGATGAGCAGATCTTTCATTGTATCATAAAATGTCTTTCATGCAAAATATAGTGGTCGACCAGCATTCACAAATATTAAACAAAATTAGTTACAGAATCTGACTTACATGTACATGTATAACCTTCTGAGTCTAATTACATGTAATTCAGAATAATTTGTTCGTAAATCCTTTAAATTTCTTTCTTTCACACCAAGTAGTTCTGTTGAAACAACAATATTTGTTTACCAACCCTACACATACATGCATACATGTATAGTTCACTAAGTCACATCTCTAATGAAATAAATGTACATGTACATGTATATGTTATATTTCCACAGGAAAACCTTTTTGAGCAACTACAGGTAGCTAAACACAAATTCTACCGTAATAGCAAACCTTTCTGTTTATTTGACATTTCTATTTGAGCCCCCCAAAAACTTAGGTATCTTTTTATATTTCTTTACACAGACAGGGCTTTCACACCAAATTTTGGGACAGGGGCCTTGGCATTTCAAATTTGGAAAAATAGCAGCATTTTCTCAAATTGGAAGAAAGTATAACATAATTTATAAAAAGCAGTAATCTTTTTATTTCAAATTTTCAATGAGGCGTAAAATTGGGAAAATTGGTCAGAAAATTGGGAAAAAAAGATACTACATTTGTATTTTGCATTGGGAAGTGGGTCGAATATAGACCCCAAAGCAGGCTGATTGAGAGCCCTGGTAGAATTGATGACGACATACTGTACCTTGAACTTGACTGTTTAGCTGTACTTGACTGATTGACACTGTAATGTGACGCCTCATGATGTCTTACCTTGAACTTGACTGTTTAGCTGTACTTGACTGATCCACACTGTAATGTGACGCCTCATGATGTCTTACCTTGAACTTGACTGTTTAGCTATATTTGACTGATCCACACTGTAATGTGACACCTCATGATGTCATACCTTGAACATGACTGTTTAGCTGTACTTGACTGATCGACACTGTAATGTGACGCCTCATGATGTCTTACCTTGAACTTGACTGTTTAGCTGTACTTGACTGATCGACACTGTAATGTGACGCCTCATGATATCTTACCTTGAACTTGACTGTTTAGCTGTACTTGTCTGATCGACACTGTAATGTGACGCCTCATGATGTCTTACCTTGAACTTGACTGTTTAGCTGTACTTGACTGATCGACACTGTAATGTGACGCCTCATGATATCTTACCTTGAACTTGACTGTTTAGCTGTACTTGTCTGATCGACACTGTAAGGTGACGCCTCATGATGTCTTACCTTGAACTTGACTGTTTAGCTGTACTTGACTGATCGACACTGTAATGTGACGCCTCATGATGTCTTACCTTGAACTTGACTGTTTAGCTACATGTATACTTGACTGATCAACACTGTAATGCGACGCCTCTATGTAGATGATGTCATACCTTGAACTTGACTGATTGACACTGTAATGTGACACCTCATGATGTCATACCTTGAACATGTTGAACTCCACTGTTTAGCTATACTGTACTTAACTGATTGACACTGTAATGTGACGCCTCATGATGTCATACCTTGAACTTGACTGTTTAGCTATACTTGACTGATCGACACTATAATGTGACGCTTCATGATGTCTTACCTTGAACTTGACTGTTTAGCTATACTTGACTGATTGACACTGTAATGTGTTGCCTCATTGGAAATCTGACGACGTGGGAAACTCGATCTTTGTTTGTTTTGCTTATTTTCACTTTCAACTTCCAAAACATCCTGTATTGAACTCTTCCTTTCTTTTCCTATCAAACTGTCAATGTTTTTCAAATCAGCAGTATTATTACCCAGTCTTTTGTCTCTTAATGAACTAATAGCTGAAGATGACCTTGTGTCCGTTCTTGTATCTATTACGACATTTGAACTCGTTGTATCGTTATCGTTTAAAGTCAATTTTTGTGCAAGTTGTCCTTTATTTCCAGCTGTTAACGGTCGAGGCTTGTGGAATTTTCTTCTGCCTGGATCCTGTAGAAGAAAAATACCACTTAAAGAACATGTTTGCGTACTGTAAACATTGAAATTTTTCCCCATGGGGGTAATTTTCGCACATTTTGCAATTATATTATTATTGCGATAATAACCCCCATGTGAAAATTATATACAACCAGTATAAAAGACTTATATAGAGGAATGCTACCAATTTTGTCAAAATTACCCCCATGCCTACTGTTGCAATGGTAGTTTTGTGAAAATTTCCCCCAGGGAAAATACCAGGTTAAGTACATGTACTCTAGAAACAAAACAAATATCAAGGGCACTTAACGACTTTCTGTGTTTGGCCAGAAATTTCCATGAGTACCTTTCAGGATTTTTACTCATAAGCAAAACATGATGAGATATATCTACATGTACATTTTATTCATGTCAATGTTTACCTCTCTTCAGTTCATGAATTCATGTAGTGAGTTTCCTCTCAATGTTGGTAAATTGTTAACAAGTTTCACACTATGGTAAATTTGAAATGATATGCTTGCTTTGGATAATGATAGATTGAGAACCAAAGTGTAAAATATAAAATAGGTAACCCTATCATGAAAATGTGTTATTTCCTGACAGAAATCTAAATTCTAATCCAACAACAGAATGAAAACCAATGTAAAGACATACATCTAGGCTACTAGAGATGGGTCCAGACAGGCCTTTCTGTTTGACGGCACTGCGGGGTCGTGACTGAGGTTTAACAGTGGGTACGTATCCAGTGTCGGGCAACTCCTCTTGGTCTATCAGCCCGGATCTCCCTCCTCCAAGTAGCGTTTCACTCTCTAGGTTATCCTCGATTATCAAATCTCCAGTTTGCTGTCGGCTTCCTGAAACATTCAAGAAATGAGTGAAGTTTCGCCAATTACAGAAATGCAACAACAGACCTGACTACCAAGCTGGAAGTTTCAATGCAAACAGGACTGTAACAATTAAGGACATACTTAAAGCTAGGAAAATTACGCATAAGAATTTTAGATCACACAGGAATTTTTAAAGCATGATTAACACTCATTTATTGTGTAACATTCAATGTGTTAAATTGTGTCAGTTTATAAACTTTAGTCACTTTCTATATTTACATAAAAATTTACACCATGACATTCACTACAGTGCTATTCATAGACTAGTGTCAATTACCTCTAGAACTGCTTTGTCTATTTTTAGATTCCTCCGATGTTCTTGACCTTGAATATGATGATGACATGGGTCTGTCTGCTGCAGGACCTAGATCCAGAGAATCGGAGCTATTTTGTCGTCGGCTGCTTGAGGGTTTATCGTTTCCCCTGGGGCTGCCTGCCTCTGACGTCCTCTCAAGAAAGTACTTTGTAATGACTTCTAACATTGCACGTAGCGGTGTAGATAACTCCTGAAAAAAAACAAAATTCATAAAATTCAATTATTTATTACATAAGAAGAAATGATAAACCAGAGTTGTTGAAGAAATTTCTGAATCGTTTTCAAACTTATTCACAGAAAGTGTAATACCTAATAAAAAGACATTTATGAAACATAAACACTGTATATTTAAATTTGATTGCACTTGGTTAGATCCGAGGCAGTGGAAACTGTCCTTTATTGACCAGTGTACGCCCATTATAGGTGCAGATGTTATATACAAAGTCAATAGCTTTGCCTAGCATTCAAAGCAGACCGCTCATACTGCTATACCACGGTGAATATTAGCGGTCTGCTTTGAATGCTGGACGAAGCTGCCATACAGAAAGTATGAATTTTGTATAGAACATCTGCACCTATAATGGGTGTACACTTTGTAATTAAACTGTATAAATAGAATAATTTGCTGGTACTTTCTTTTGCAGTTTTATGAAAGTAAGCCTTTTTGCATGGACAATAATTCATGGATGCACATCTCAGGTTTCAGTGTGATTGCCTGTGGCATTGATACATTCACTGAAACAAACTTTCCCCTTAGGCATGTTAGGAGGCCATGCTAAAAAATAGCAAACGTTATGTACATGTACATTCAAGATGTGTTACCTAGTTTCTTTCAATGTTCATGTACATTCTGTGACACCAAATGTTATTACTTCTATAGGCTTCTGGAAAACTATAATTTCTCTTCTCATCAGAAGTAAAATCAATTTCCAGGACATTATTCATCTTATCTTCTCGAGAAAATTGTACGTAATATCTTGTACTCCCCCTTGTCAGATGTCAAACATATTACTCGCCACTATGAATTCGCCAGTTTCATTGGCTCCAGTGTCAGTGAGGTACACTGGACCAATGAGAATCAACCTGAGGAGTCCTGATTAACATATGAAGCGAAGGTTTGAAAACAATATGGCGGTTCCCATGGATACCGGTCTGAATTAATAAGAGGGATATGCCTTTAATTTTCGGTGAGCCGATACGTACCAAAATCAATGAAAACTATCAAAATATGTGTGCTAGTTGGCTGGTGATGACAAACTCTCAAGGGACATAAATTTGAAATGCTCACTAGATGGCGCTCTGAAAATTGTGGAAAACTTAAAATTTCTAGTTTGACATCCGACAAGGGGGATTAAGATATTACGTACACTTGTCTCGAGTTGTATAATTTATCTATAAATACTGAATATTGTAATGCACATATATCATTATAGGCACATGAAATTAGGGAGCAAACTTGATTGCAGTCATATTTTGGAAAAGAAGACAAGATGATAAAAAGTAATTGCAAAATACATGTATATTATATATACCGGTACATGATTGTATAAAACAAGATTTGAATTTATCTATATATCTGAATCATCAGTATATGTATCAGTCATTTCCTAAGGAAATTTGACATTCTCCAACTAAAAAGTTTCTGATAGGAGCACTTGCACATTCATCTTTTATAACTACCTTATTCTTTTTCATGAGATTTTCTATATGTAGTTCTTTGACCAGTAGCTGTCTGTTCGAAATTGCACCCTGACTCCGAGGTTTCTCTTCGTCCATCGTCTGTAATGTCAGCTTAAGACCCTAAAAAAATCAAAATATCTAAAACTTAATGATGATGATGCCATAATTTTTCAGACAAATAAGGGAGACTGATGCAAATTTTAAGAAGGTTTGATGAAAATATTGAGGAAGATTCAATGTTATGCTATTTCCATTTCTACACTTCAATGAATTGAGCTGAATCCCATCTCCCCCTAGAAAGAACTTTCAATTCACGTTCAACAGGGTAAAGGTTCATTTCATTGGATTACAGACGGCAAAGACCATGTATTAAACCGGTACAAGCATTTACTTGCCCTTACTAAAAAATCTACATTTCTGTGAAGTATATCTCAGCTCTGACCCAATCCCACAACCATCTGATACATGTATTGGAAAAGGTTTTCAAATGACGATTTATTGGCGTCGGGACTGTTGTTCCCTCAGGTACCTTGAACTAGGGGTCCATTGTACCCTGGGGATCTTTGACCTGGGACTGTTGTACCCTTAATTGGTATAGGTGGAAGTGACGGTAATTGGTTTGTTTTGCAAATAAAATAATTATTGTGCAAACAAACTAGTTAACAACACTAATTAGCAGGTTGAACGGCATAACAAAGAAAATCATAGGGAATTACAAAAGGAAAGGGTATATCATGGAGATTTTACATTATTTATATGTATACTTTCCTCTCTATTTGATGAATGAAATAAAGAGTCTGAGAGAAAAGTGTACACATAGAGTCTGTTTAGTGTTAAATTAAATGCATTTATCTTAAATTAGCCGTGAATATATCATAAATAACAAAGCAATGTGATGTCATACAATAATTATTGACATACGATACAGTAAAAGACGATCATAAGGCCTACAAAAATATGTGTTTCCCATAACATGCTGAGAAAAATAGGGTAGGTCGATATCGGTCGGTTTTTTTTTTTAATTTTGTTATCTATTTTTTTCCACACTTGTTTAAAATAAAATTTCAAATGTTATTTTTAAAGAAGGGATTTGTAATTGAATCCTGTCCGGCTGACATTCAAATATGTGTTGTCTGTCAAATACATAGTCCAAAACATCCCTTAACGTGTTGTATGAAAAATTCAGTTTGGGATCATAAAATCGACATTTATCGGTCGCAAACATAATATTAAAAGCAATTGGTTATCCCCGATCCAAATTCAGTTTGAATGGGTGTAAAGTGTTCTGCTGAGTTTCCATCTGAAAAAAAAAACTGAAAAGGACGAGAAAGATGCACTTGACAAACTCTTAATGTACATACGGTTACATGACGGCGCGGCATAAAAATTGTTGAAATCAGAAAAGAAGTCGTATTGAAATCATTTTAAAAATAAATAGGGTTTATAAATCGTCACTACATAGCAACGTAGTATGGTTAATAGATGGTAATGGGTAAATCTTCTTGAAACAAAGATACATGTAGTGTAAATTTAGCGGGTTGACAACATACTAAAAGTATTGGTTTAAACATATTTATTCACATAATTCATCCCGTACAGAATTTTCTAAATCAAATGTGACTGAGGTTTGAACAGTATGCAAATGAGGTATTCCAAATGAGAGCTCATGAGAAGACGTTTGAAATACTTTTTCCTCATCTGATAAGAAAATATCACATTTGAATCTCCTAATTAATAAAACGTTCAAAAGATTTTATATTTAGATTGTACTATATATGTTTTCTAAAGATTGTACTATATATGTTTTCTAATATCATTTCTACGTACTTCATCTAAAGTCGGTAACAAAATATCGATATTTTTATTTCAAAAGAAGAACTAAACGATCAAAAGTTACGAAAATTCCTGAAATTTTTCGTAAGTGGCCGCTGTACTCATATTGTCTTTGTTACGTGACGTAGACCAGTAGCAGTAACGTGTGGATCACAGCTTACTGTACATGGCCAGTCAGAAGCATAAAATTCTTTTGTTCACTGACAATTGTTCCGCTCAACCGAAAGGTTCTGATACAATATTGGTTTTTCTCTGACTTTCTTTTTTATCCTGTTCTGTGCCTTAGATTTAAATCTCCAACGTCCACTTACGTATCTTACCGACGTAAAGGTACTTATGTATGCGTTCGTCCGTAAAATGACCATGTCATTTTAAGTGGTCAGTCAATGGGTTCAATTTGGAGTACATGTACATGTAATAAAGTTTGTACAGAAAATGTCAATTTCAACTCGCCCCTTTCCCTAATTTCAACAAAGCAGAAAATGAAGCTGCCCATACTTGGACACGTAAAGTACATGATAGGTCAGTCAGTCATTGTCGGAACGGATAAGCGCATATAGTCATCTCAAAATCGGTTGTCAAATTTTTAATCTTAATCTTAATCTTAAATTTATATACTTTTTAAAATTTTCGTATCAAATTTTTACATTACTTAAACATTTTAGCTTTTTTTTTTAAAAGATTAACCGTCTTAAAAGTAATGAAAAATTCCATTTATATACATTGTTTTTATTATGAATGTCCTAAGATTTCACAAAACAAACAACGTGGCTTGGGTGATCAATTATCCGTATATAAATTATTTTAGGGATCAACGTTCCCACTTCAAAAAATCGCAATAAACTCAACTTTTACGGAATTTTAGCAACATTTTGACGATAGAATACATATAAAATACCATAACAATAAAATACGTAAAATTTTGAATGGCATTTTTTGTTGTTGTGGTTCGTATATTCCACCTTTAGGTAGGTGCACCCACGTATTGTGGTAGATACCATATTACCATATACCATATACCAATGACCATATACCATACTATATACATGTACCCTCCACTGTGTATGCAGTGTATGCTATGAATGTTGGGAGGGTGTATTCTTGTACTGCAGTGGATGGTCCGTATTTCCAACGGCCTTTAACGTGCCATCACACGAGGCAATCTCCTCAGTCGCAGCTGCTGAGGGGCCACTCAGACCGTTTTAATTCCCTCCGAGTCGGAGAACAGGTGGGTGCGAGACGATAAATCACCTCTGAGAAAGTTCGCCCCTGACGGGATTCGAACCCAGGACCTCCGGTATGGAAGTCCGGCGTTCTACCAACTGAGCTATGCGACCCACATAATTTTATTGATTTTATTTATTGATCAGCTTATTCATTAAATATTAAAAACAACAAACATGTATGAGGGTACAACGGAACCGGATCAACGTTCTCCCGGGTCAAAGTTCCCGAGGGTACAACAGTCCCGGAACCGATTTATTTGAGGCAATAATTTGGAAATTTTTAGGCAATAATTTGGAAATTTTTAGGCAATAATTTGGAAATTTAAGAGCAAGACAGATTTTCGGGGCACTTTTTCCAAGAAAATACAGGATCAGAAGAACTTTGATTCTGTTGATTTCTGTAATTTGATGTGGTGATATAATGCTGGGTACTGCTTCTTATTAAAAGCCCTGTAAAGGGTCAGCTGACTCAGCTCAGTGCATGCTATCTACATGACTGAAGCACTCTTTTTATGTGTTTTGACCCAGGCGCATGCAAAAACAAGGTATCACAAATAAGTATGAAATTCTGGGGCATGATTTTGCCTGTGAACTAGCCACATTGAGCTGCAAATCATTAATATTTACTCTCTACTCTGAATTTCCTCTGTTTTAAACTGTTTTTTACATTTCAATATTCCTGCAAATTACCTTTCGGCTCAGATATTCTCTGACAAGAGATGATGCAACGTCTTCAACAAAGCTTAGATCCATGTTAGATTCTTGTGTCAAAGTGACTCAGATTTCTATCAAAATAACTGTCGAGTGCCCACCTCGTCGTCCATTTTCAAACATTCCAACTTAGTAACAAACTGTGAAACTACTTTCGATCCCGTCATTTTTACACCCCCCCTTTCCCATATGATATTTCTGTTTCAGTTAATGTTGTTGTCAGGGACTTCCCTTCTTTACATTTCCGATATACTCAAATAACTCAATGACCAAATACACATCATTTAAAAAAAAATTACAGGTGGGGATACAGGATTTTAAAAAAGTCCTTGGATAGAGCAAGCTAGTCCTTGGATAGCTCTAGGTACAATCTCCAGTTTAGTATAAAGAATGTTTCAGAATTCCAGGAGGTTAAAATAAATTATTGACTTCAAATTCAATGCCAGGAGAGAAAAAGTAACACTGATTTTATCTAATGTTGACAGATCTATTGAATGTATCACTCTGAACAAGGACTACAAAACTATATCCCTGCTCTGAAACATGCAGGTGCGCGCTGTGAGTGCACCCGTTGTACTGTTGTTTAAAGATATTAATTCATCAAATGTTGGCCAAGTTTATGGAGATTGGAAGGGTGAATTGATTGGTTGAAAATTGCATTACGTACAGTCCTCTCCCTCTTTGTTTGTGCTGAATTCCATAATACTGATGCACTTCACAGCACCCGTCTCACCGCGACCTGTATCCCGTTTCCTACATGTTACATTGCATATATATGTTCTTTTTTACATATTCATGGGTTACATGTATGTGCATATTCATGGTTATGTTTGTTACATCGACTCAGAACTGCGTTTTTCTGTCTTTTTTTTAAGGAGGGAGGGAGAGCGGGGGGTGGTGGAGCGGTGTCGTCATCTTACAGTTGGGGTGAACACTATATACTGTCTGAGATAATACTGTGCATTTTCAAGACCACCGGATAAGTGGATCCTTTGAAAGGCACACGTATTTTGTTTCAAAATGGTGTATTCTGGTGGACATTACGCAATTTTCACCACGTTTGCAGGTTTTTTTTTTATTTTTGTTGGTTTATGTGTAGTCTGTCTTTTGTGTTTGGTAATTGAATTACATCTTTGGTGTTCGGTTTTCCCCGTCCCTTTTGCATGTTTTGTGTCTCCGTTGTTGTGCTTGTCAACTTTGTGTTTCCACATTTGATTGCTAAATTGGGGTTGGTTTTTTTTCTGTGGGTGCTGAATTTGAGTCTTCTTTGAGACCATCTGCTTTCTGTAACAAGGTTACATATGTTACTGTTGACGAAAAGTCGAAATAATGAAAAATTATTAACACGATAGTCTCACAGGCGAGATACATACAGTGGTGGAAATTAAAAAAAGAAAAAAAAAGAAAAAAAAAAGGAAGAAGAAAAAAAAAAAAAAAAAAAAAAGAAGAAGAAGAAAAAAAAAAAAAAAAAAGAAAAAAGAAAAAGAAAGGGATAAAGAACGAAAAGTGCCGAAACATGGCTGCTGTTCCTGGACCTATATATAATACACATCGACCAACGAATATTTTAAAATCTGTATACACATTGATATACATGTATGATTTTCATTATTTATAAAAATATTAATTCAAAGCGAAACAAAACATTTACATGTACATGTATTATATGTAAAACTCCTCTATAAAAGAGTGAGAATGCAATTTGAAATTGAATTCAGATCAGGGGCGGACCCAGAATTTTTTGTGGGGCCGGGGGTTTGAGTCCAATCCATCTGAGGGTAATTGTAAGCCTATGTTTTTTTATTCATCTATACTAGACAACGGGAAATAACAGCATTCTAGCAAACTTCTAGATGGGGTTTAAATCCCGCCCTCTGGGTTTGCGCTTGTGGATATTCTTAATTTTGAACCACATGCAAATAAGCAACACGAAAATTACAAAATTTTCCATCGCTTAATGATCCATGCAATGTATGCATAAATTCACCATTGATGAAACTCAAATATAACTTGTTCCTCAACATTCCCCACCCCTCATCCCGCTGTGCACAGGGGTTAACCTACGCTCGTGTCTTTTCGCGCCGTTTCCAATATCTTTTCAAACAGAGAAACTCGCAGCTCTTATTCAAACTGCACAATTTCCGTCTTTTTCAAAAGTACTTCTTTTATCTGAATCAATTTTTCAAGGACCATTTAAGGATGTAAATAGAAAAACATCCAATGAAATCTTAAACATCTCTCTAGCGTGCCAAGATTGGGATATAAAGAACGCGGGAAGAATTCCGATTAGATTTGGTGCTCAAATACATTCAGTCTTGTATCTAGAACGGTAGTTAAGATGGACCTTAAGTGGGGTATACTTATTTTGATAGTAATTGTCTATGTTAAGGAAAATCATGCACTAAGTGGTGAGTCTGAATTAGATTTACTTGAATATAGAGTTTTTGCTTTTTTTTTTGGTAATTTTTAAAAAAATATTATTATATTTCCCTCATTACATGTATTCTATTTATTTTATTTAAGTTTAGTATTTGTATATACTCTACTTACTTTGTTTGATCATTTATTCATCGATTTGCATGTTTGACAACTTTCTTTTGAATTTCCAATTAATTTTTTTTTCATTTTAATCTGAAAGGGGGGGGGGGGGGTGTATTTGAATATTCATTTTTTGTGTTCTATTTTCTTTCATTCACTTATTCGTTGCATTTTAATGATCGCTTTGATAAAAAACCCCTGATATGTTTGATATACAGATATTTAGGTTTTTATGTTTATCAACTTGCATAAGTATTATCTTTGAACGATAATCTATTTACTTGCATGTACAAATGTACGCAACTTTTACATGTAGACCCCCCAAAAGATAGTGCAGATTAAAGAAAAACAATAAGCAAAGAAAGAACAAATAAAGAAAGAAAAAGCTGTCGCAGATCGACTACAATTATTATATTTATCCATGGAGCACACATGTAACTTCCGACAGAATTTATAATGATATCGACGAATAAAGCATGCATGCACTGAGAAAAAAAGGAGGCTTCATGTATTATGAAAAGTCGATGAATATATATGAAAAATACTTTAACGATGTATCCAACAATATTTTAAAAATCTTTAAACCACCCCACTCTAATCATGTTACTTGTGCAATATTAGACAACTTCAGTACATACAAGTCGTGAAATTGAAGACAAAATCCACTTTCAGTGAATTCGAATAGTACTAGACTAGTATTATAGTTTATTCATCAAATGCCTTACAGCATATAGATATACATGTAAATACAAATATGAATAATTATACAATTACAAATACTTTTCAAGGTTAAGTTCATACGGTCTTAAATAAAACTATATAACTATCATAGATCACAATCTTTTTCTTATACCAAAAGCATTTTTGATATATTTCCCTATATAGCATAATTCTATAGTATTTGTTGATGTGAAAAGTTGGATAAGTTTAAAGACAGAGGGTCGTTGGAAATAGTATGGTTTTAAAAATTTTACTCTAAGACTGGTACATGTGTAGGCGGGACATGTAAACATGGTAAATGAATAAATATCTAATTCAAGAAAGATATGAACTGAATTCATGAACTATTTTTCGTATCCTCCAGATTTTGACAATGTTCAAGACGTTAATTATTAATTTACAGATTAAGTTTACAAGACCATAATTTAGATTTCTGATGAGTCGATCATACATGTACTAGACTATACCTCATTAATTCTGATTTTGCCGACTACACGACTATTTTGATTAACAGTAACAATTATGTTGGAATCGAACACTAACCAGTCTTATACTTTTCCTTATGTATTCTATAAAAGTAATTTATTTCTTTTAGAGTATACATTTGTCTATCTCTACAATAGCCATTTATGGAAAAAGGAGAGGTTTTGAAAGTAATTTAGTGGGTGTGGCCGCCCACTGAAGATTTGATTACATATTGATTTTAAATCACCTGAACATTTTGGTACATGTATGTATTGCAGTTATAATTAAACATGAGAAAACAATATTTCAGGAGAAATGGAGTGATTTGTATAAATCTTTCAAACTAGACAAATGAATGAATGAATGAATAAATAAATAAATAAATAAATAAATAAATAAATAAATAAATAAATAAATAAATAAATAAGTAAGTAAATAAATAAATAAATAAATGAATAAATAAATAAATAAATAAATAAATAAATAAATTAATTAATAAATAAATGAATGAATGAATGAATGAATAAATGAATAAGTAAATAAACGAATGAATGAATGAATGAATGAATGAATGAATAGATCATATAAACAGAATTTCATTATTCTATCGTTTTTTCTTTCATATATATGTAACCATGGAAATTTTCGCGTGGGTGGTAATTTTTGCGCCTTTTGCGATTGTATTATTATCGTAAAAATAACCCTCGCGTGAAAATTACAACCAATATTAAAAACTTAAGAGAGTACTCAGTCTGCCAATTTCGCCAAAATTACAACCAATATTAGAAACTTAAGGAAGTACTCAGTCTACCAATTTCGCCAAAATTACAACCAATATTAAAAACTTAAGGAAGTATTCAGTCTGCCAATTTCGCCAAAATTACAACCAATATTAAAAACTTAAGGAAGTATTCAGTCTGCCAATTTCGCCAAAATTACAACCAATATTAGAAACTTAAGGAAGTACTCAGTCTGCCAATTTCGCCAAAATTACAACCAATATTAAAAACTTAAGGAAGTACTCAGTCTGCCAATTTCGCAAAAATTACAACCAATATTAAAAACTTAAGGAAGTACTCAGTCTGCCAATTTCGCCAAAATTACAACCAATATTAAAAACTTAAGGAAGTACTCAGTCTGCCAATTTCGCCAAAATTACAACCAATATTAAAAACTTAAGGAAGTACTCAGTCTGCCAATTTCGCCAAAATTACAACCAATATTAAAAACTTAAGGAAGTACTCAGTCTGCCAATTTCGCCAAAATTACAACCAATATTAAAAACTTAAGGAAGTACTCAGTCTACCAATTTCGCCAAAATTACAACCAATATTAAAAACTTAAGGGAATACTGCCAATTTCGCCAAAATGACAACCAATATTAAAAACTTAAGGAAGTACTCAGTCTACCAATTTCGCCAAAATGACAACCAGTATTAAATACTTAAGGGAATACTGGAAAATTACCCACAGGCATACTGTTGCAATGGTCATTTCGCGAAAATTTCCCCCAGCAAAAATAACCATGTTCATTCTGATTGTTTGATGCTTCGAATTTTTTTCATAGTTTGACTATTCACATCATTTCGTCGGCTTCAATTCGATTTCATCAGTATTATCACTATCTTTAAACGATGAGGATACTCGATAAGGTATTCAGAAAATGAAGAGGATCATTTCCCAGCGGTGAAACCCTTTCTGAACCTGAACGAAATTTCCTGGAATCTCACAATCATGATAATTTCATCAACAGTTTCGAATTTCTACAAAGCTCCAATTAGGTATAAGAACACCTACATGCTTTCTCACTCCATATGAAATACATTGATGGTGCGATTATAAATGTTGATTTGCAGATATATAGCTTCGAGCTATGGATATCTTCACGCAATATTTTTCTTTCTTACAAAATGACGAACTCTCAGAGAAGGAATATTTTAAATAATCTAATTAGACTCTTTCTATCTCCTCTACTTTACACCACAAATTAAAATTCTACGTGTCATGCATCGAACATCACAAATCGATGTTTTTCAATCAATACAACTACGACTATTTTACATACATCATACCGAAAGTAAATATTTCATAAGAAACATGTACCAGACAAACGAATTTCAAAACATTATCTTGAGTTCTCATTACTTGTACTCGACAGTGGCGTAGCAAAAGTAAAATTGCCTTTCATGATACATTAAAGAAAATGAGCTGAATTAAGGCATCGATCCAACATTACGAAGAAGAAGAAAGAAAGCGAATGTAAGCTTTGAATCCGGTGTAAAGACGAATAATGACCCCTATAGAATAATGATCGGGGGTCATAATTCGTCGTAGAAAAATGACCCCCTGGTCATTAGTCTTTATTCGTCTTAACACCTGCAGTTCGAAAAAAAAAAAACAGTATTTAGAGATCTTACATTCAAGTAAATTAAGAAATTTTGAAGAAAAGTGCACGTGGATGCTTTATCTGTTCTTAAATGATGCTATTCAATTTGAAGACGTTTACATATATACCACTTGGCGAGTGTCACTGCTGGTGGACCAGGAGTCCCCGAGGGTACATGTAGCCAAGTTCGATCAATTTTCACAGATTTTGGCCATATTACATTGTTTACATTGAGGATCATTGATCAGGGTTAAATTCCGAAAAGTGCTTGTCTGGTCCATGCTGTAAAATCTGCTCTAAAATGATGCTAATCAATTTGAAGACTTTAAACATAATCGCGATTTTCTCAAGTTTATCTTTAATTTTATTTTGTTTCAGTAAAATGTACACCGTAAGATATGTCAAGTATTATTGAACATTTTGTTATAAATTCTATCCAACATTCATTGTGGCCAGAAACTCATGTTTGATGGGACATTTAGAATTCTTTTCATGTAGCATTAAAAGTGACCAACGAGCATTGCTAGCAAACAGGAGATGTTTACTCTCCATGGCACCTGGTCTCTCTCCACTGGGCATTCACTTTTGCTTCTTTGCAGAATGTTTAAATTGTTTATATTATTTGTTTTGACAATATTTTCTATTTTTTTTACTCTTTGTCGATGTGAAGGTCTCCATTGTTCGCTGTGTTTCTATTTCATAATAGCAGATTCCACAAGTTATTATTATGCCTGACAGGCTTTTGAGATCAATGGAATTGCATTTTTGAATTGTGGTGCTTATGAAATTTCTTCATTTATTAACGTTTTTCAAGGTCGTGTCACTTACAATGATTTTTGGTAATTTTTCTTACTCTGAATTCTGTATCCGCGCCCAATGAGCGAAACTCCTCCTCGTTTCTTTTTTCAATGATACGGCGAGAGAAATAAAAGCTTTAAGCTTCCCTTTTGGCTTTACTTAGATGCTATGATTATACTAGTACGTGGCAAAATTCGTGTGAATTTTGAAAATGTTTAATGTGGAGTCTGGTAAGATTAGTTGTCCTTCGTGTTTCTATGAAGCTGTGTTATTGTCTCCGTCTGTTTGACTGTCATATTTTCCTTTTCTCGTGAGAAAGTTCTTTTTTTTTTTTCAAGAATTTGTGACTCTTTTGGTTGTGATTTTTGGAATATGTTTTCGGGATTTTTGTTTTACTTTCATTAACTGATTTCAACATTGATTTCTTATCCTGGTAGATAATCAAATAGTATAACAATCATTCTCAAAAATGCAGACAAGTATGAAATTTCTCAATTTTCCGATTTTTGAAGTGAGCTGCATGGACCAGAGGGTCAGTAAAGTTTCGTCTTCAATGAATCTTCTAGTATGAAAGATATGATATTCAAAGACACTGTCGACTTATACATAATTAAATTTACTCTCGAATATAGGAAGTGGTCTTATATTCCAATGCTGTTTACTGTTATATGTAACTGAAAAACTAAACCTTAGAACACTCATTTGGCAATTAGTCTGGGAGTGATTGTCGAGGATTCATAAGACAATGTATTATTTGATTCTACAACTGAAAAACAATTTTTAGCACCTTGCTTCTACCCTCAAACGATTTTTGGCAATATATTTCACTTAAATACGCTTCTGAATACAACCTTCACAAAATTCGGAACAGCTCCTTTTTTGGCAAGAGGAAATTAAAAGTCTATATTGTAGATGGCGCTAGGAAAAATCGCTTTGGATTTATTCAACTGTTTGACATGAAGTACTACTGACGATGATTCAATAACCGAAACACGTGTCTAGTACAATGAAATTGGTACTATATAACATATATTTCAATACTGACAATTTCGAATTAACACTCATTTTGCAATCAGAGTAATCTGGTGAATCGTTTTGTGGATGATTCATGAGACAATGTAGTGTTCGATTCTACAATCCAAAGAACAAGACTTTCGTTCATTCATTTGGCAATCAAATGAATCTTGTGAACAGTTTTGATGATAATTCATGAGACCTCAACTCTAGCGTACATTTTGACACCTTCGGCATTATAATTCACAAGTGAGTGACCTAATCTCGTTTTTCTTGTAACATCAATCATCCTTCTTTCTATCACTGGACTTTAAGGCGTTCAACATGATGCACAATCGCTCCTATTAACTCCCCTATGACTAATGTAAGGGACCCTTCGTGACATTCATTAGTTAAACAATGTAGAAAATCAATTTTATGGGACATTTCTTTCGCAGAGGAAACATTGATACGATTATTGACTATATTCAGATAACTGGACATTGTCCGATTATTTGTTGTCTGAAGTCCCCACGTACGTTCCCTTCGTATTACGAATTTCTATTTTAAGTACGACGATAGGATACCAGTATTTAGATATTGTTTTATTGGAGTCTCTATTATTTTTTAAAAGTCTCTGCAGTTTTTTTTTATTCCAAATTTGCTTTTTCAACAGAAGAAATGAATAAAAATCAACTTTCCTTTCAATATATGGGTTTAATTTGATATTTTGTTATAAAGACTGCAAATGTATAATATTTTCAGGATAATATCACAATAATTGAATGGATTGGTTGATAATATTTCATTCACAAAATCCTATTTTTTGAATTATTTTCAATTTTGCGAAAATCTTTTTATTTTAAAATAGCATATATGTTTTCATAAAAAAACTTTCCTAATGTTTTCTTAGTTTTGATGCTTCTTTGAAACAAATTGATTTGTGACTGAAATATTTTTGGCCTTTTTGTGACAGTTTGGTAAATTCGTTAAATACAAAAATTATATGATTGTCAATATTGAAATATATGTTCTATTGTAACATTTCAGTGCACCATATGCGCATTTGAACAAGTTATGTCTCATCAGTGATGCTCAAGGCCGAAAGGGAGGAAATCCAAATGAAATGAAAAGAGCAAAAATCTGAACTTGACAATTATTTCCGTTCAAAAGGTGTTGCATGCAATCAGGAGACGCTGACTCTCCCCGGGCACCTGGTCTCACTTCGGAATTTTGTTCATTCCGAGGTTCGCAACCGTTCCTGTGGTAAATCTAATGATTTTGCCTCAAGTGCCTTCTCGACTATGAGACTGAATAACTGCGATGGGTACTTCTGTAATGTTTATTCAAGACGATATCAATGTAAAACAATGCACAGAAAATCTGAATAATCTTGAAATATTTGTGATTGTAGATAGGCTAATGGAAATTTAAGGTTGAAAACATGCACATCCTTTGCGTAATTTCCCCCCTAAATGGTATTCATTACCAAGCCAATGTACTGCACTCGTTCATTATACAGATTTTGTTTTTGTTTTCAATTTGAAATGCATTTAAATTGCTCTTCAAGCTACACCGAATTATGATTAAATGATGTATTATATCAAGGTTTGCCATCTTCTCATTTAGTAATTATCTTTGGTCATTTCAACTACAACAATAACACATTAAGGCATTTGAAAAAAATGTATAAATTATGCCCTTCAAATAATTTACCTTAAATAAGAGACAGAACATTTTGATCGAACACTTCTTATATTTATTTCTGCAGGACTAAATTGACGATGTCGCTAACAAGCAGTAGATACTTACTCTTCTCGGGTACATGGTCTCACCTTCATTGAAGATTCGTTTTGTTTTTTTCTGCTTTCATATGCTCATGGATTATAGTGATTTATGAAATCTGATTAAAGTTTAATGTTTTTCTCTTACTAACTTATTGATTATAAAAGTATGAAAACTATCGGAAAATTAACATTAAAGCCCTTCCATGAATATAAGCATATTTCATTTGAATAAAGTTGACAAATATGGATAATGACCATATCCCTGTATACAGCACAAAATCGATAATTCAGAAAATCAGAAACCGAAGGCATACAAAATCAGGACAGAACAGAAACCAAAGCAAACAAACAAAAACCTCCACCACATGAAAAGAAGCGAACTCCCGATATGGGAGTAAGACCAGGTGCCCAGGAAGAGTCAGCGTCTCCTGTTTGCATGCAACACCCGCTGCCAAAAAGTCTAGACGGACTGATCGATAGAAACACGCGTCCAAGACTTCTAAAGGTTCAAAATCAAAAAGCTGAAAAGATTCTCCCTGATTGATCACACATCTTATCTAGTGAGTAAAATTAAACAAAATACCTCCCCCCCACTCTAGATAAACGTCCATATTGAGGAAAGAGACTCGATTGACTAAGTAAAATAAAACAGAAAAAACCCCCGATAATATAGTATACCAGATAAGAAGTACCAATCAAAGTTCAGGAGTCAAAGATCCAGGGAAATATGGCATGATTGTGTAAGTCTATATATACAAGGCAATTGCGAACCCCGAATTGAGGCAGGATCGGGTACCCGGGAGGAGTGAGAATCATCTGACTGCATGCAACGCCTACTACCAAGGGATTGGGCAACTACTTTAATCATCATCTCCCTTATTTTCAGATGAAGACAAATCGCCATTGTTGTTGAAACTTCTTACGTTAGGAATAGACTCCGACTCCGACTCCTCGTCAAGACTGCGACGTGTTGCAAGCCCGAATTGTGGCGGATCTTCAAATAGTGAAGTGGATGGTGGTGATTCAAGTAACAGTAAGGAAACATACTAGACTTACAAAAGCTATTTTTCATCAGATTTGTAATACTGAAGACGTGGATATTTTCACGTGGGGTAATTTTCACGAACCCCCGCGCCCTTTTGCATTCTTACAAAGGCAGGGTCATTTGTATCGCTTATATTTCTCCCAAGCGTAATTTCTTGACCCCGAGCGTAATTTGTCTCCCGAAATTTTCCCCTAGCGAAAGTAACCATGTTAACATGACATTGTATAGTACCAAATAGAAATTTTTCAAGTTGAAGAACTTCGGAAATTCGCACTTTGCACTTCGCACATTTAAAGATCATATCAAAGAAATCTTGGCTGTTGAGAGACGTACTATTCCTCCATGGTTTATCTACACTTCTGAATAAACAATACAGAAGTAGTCTTGTCAGAGATATCTTTCTCAATTCTGGTACATAGCGTGTTGAAATATTGATAATTTTTTTTGCTGACTTTGTATAACATATCTTTCAGCGGGCTGTGCATTTGGTAACTGGGGATACCGGAAAAGATCCGTCAGGGATAAACGACTTGGATGGGGAAATAGAGCTATGGATGGAAGGAAACGAGGCATCGATGATCGTTATATAGTGCTTGCAAGGTTACTAAACTTGAACGATATATCGACATATCGACGCAGATGATTTATAGATTATTGATAGATTTATCTTTTGAACACATTACACAAGTGATCGCCACTGCGAAAGGTCCTTTGACTTGAGGAATAAATTGGAGAAAAAGATACATGTATGCATGACCAGATTTTTCTACAAATTCAGCCTTCATCTCTAAAAGATGGTTGTTTGACAGTGTAATGCTGTAATGTTTAAGCTGCAAATTTCTTCATGTAGAAGTTTATGCTAGTGTTAATTAATTAATGTCATATCCTCAAAACAGAAGATTTTTGATGAACTGATGTAAGGTACTGATTGTATTCCTAATAATTGTGAAACTTAGGAAATTATAAGAATGAATGATTTGATGTAAAATCATGTATGTTCCCTTCAAATAAAAATAGAAATAAATGAAACGCTTTATAAGAACTGAATGGTCTTATTGAATCTACTTCACAGTTTTTTTTTTCATTTGAAATTGTCTTCCATGCGACGTGCATAAGCTACATATAGCAGTTGTGTTCATTAGCTACAAATAGCGTTTGTGTTCATTTGCTACATGTAGCGTTTGTGTTCATTAGCTACATATAGCGTTTGTGTTCATTAGCCACATACATCGTTTGTGTTCATTAGCTACATACATGTACATCGTTTGTGTTCATAAGCTACATAAATCGTTTGTGTTCATTAGATACATACATCGTTTGTGTTCATTAGCTATTACTGTCATTGTCAATTGTTATCTATCGGAGGAACTGTGTTTGAACATGTAACATTTGCATCATAAAATATTTTGGCCATATGCGGCCACTTCATTACTTAAAAAAACCCGGATGAATACTCAACAAATAAATGTAATCTATTATTTCAAGAAATGTATAAACGGTACATACACAACATAAACTGACATTTCAACAGAAGAGAATATCCCCTACACGACTAATGAGTTAAAGAAGATCCTGACGATACCCTCAACAGCACTCACACTACAGCACAAAATTGAGCATCGACGGACCCCTAGCAAGCTAGAGGTGGGATCAAGTGCCCGTTAGGAGTAAGTATCACCTGTGGGCTAGCCACACCCACAGTCGATGTTCATGCACGAAAATGTAACAATATATAAAATGCATGCACTGTCTGAGGTTATGTCTATATAGCATGTGCTATGGCGACAATGTCAGAGACAAATAATAAAACACTGTCAAACCCCTCGCGGGGAACTTTAACTAGCTCCACACGAATGTGACACAAATGAGTTAAAGAGTTTACGACTAAGCACGGAAATGCGACAATACTGAGTGGACAAGCTCAAACAGAGACAACAAAGGAATAAGGAAGAAAAAAACTAGGAATTTTAATTTTGTTGCTTTCTTATACACAAATATCCACTCCCCAATTTCAGAAGATCAGGGAGAAAATCAACGATACAAATAAGCAACCCTTGCCGACATAAGACGGCCCTGTGCTACGTTGTGAGAGAATGGTGTGATTTGTGTTTTTTCTTTCTTTAATTTCAGTGTGGTTTTGCAGTGACTACGGAAAAAGGACAATTGTGGAAAATAGCAAAGTTAATGCCCAAGCACTTGCTTGACCACCCGGTTCCGGTTGTCCATATTTATTTCTAGCTTTCATGCTATCTTGTTCTTTCCACCACCACGTGTCTGGCGCATGCAACATTGGTTTGAAATTTTCTTCAAGAAGGTAATGAGTTGGAATACTTCCGCATTATTTATGTCTTATGTTAAATAATTCTCGATGGATATTTCCTTGAGATCTTCTACTGCTGACATCTTCTTAAACGTGTATGTTTGAATTTAAAGTATTTTGCCAGTTTGAGATTTCATCATCAAACAAAGATACTCGTATAAACATGGACAATGTACAAATGTAAGTACATGATCACGTACATGCATCTCTCTTTTAAAATCTGTAATTGAAAAATATGGCTAGATCGTACATCTGTAATATTTATAGCAAAAAAATGAAATTATTAAACTATCAAAACGAAATCATACGAGCAGACGTAAAAAATGCAGGAAATGAATCTAGTTGCCCAGGAAGAGTAATAATCTCTAAAGCGTAATCGTAATCTTATGTAGAATACAAATAAGTTATTCAGTCTCAAAGTCGATAATATAAGGCAAAAGCATGCGAATTTCCATTGGAACATTTGTGAACCCCGGAATAAACAAAACTCCGAAGTGAGACCAGGCACCCCGGGAGAATCAGCGTCTCCAGTTTGCATGCGTCATCTGCCGCAACAGCTCCATGAAAACTTATCAAATTCGGTGATTGTCTCGATGCACACACCGATGTTCACATCAGGCAAAAATGTCATGCAATTTTGAACATAGATTTTATTTGGATATGCCACTGAATCGACCCTACAGGAAATTTGGAGCCGCGCACTCTCTGTAATGTAAATGTAAAAATCTTACTTCAAAAAAAAAAAAATAATAAAGAGGGCGCTACTGAAATTATTTTTTGTGGCTCCGCTGAAATCATCACTGATGAGAATTTAAATATTCGAAACTGTGTCTGGTGCATGTAAATTGGTTTGGAATTTTCTTCAAGAAGGTAGAGAGTTGGAACCCTTCGACATGATTGATATCGACAGCCATTCAATCGCAACCCAGAATGTCAGTGATCATTTTGGAGAGAGGGATCCCACATGCTTTCGTAAGATCCACTCAGCGACCGAAGAACGTCCACAGTGCTGACCCCAGCCACCGTGCAATTCAACCCTGAACGAATAACTTACTACACATGTACATGTAGCAAGTCATCAGGCTGTAACGATGAGATCGTCAAATATATAGTTGATAAACGTATAAAGTTTGAATTTGATACGTATAGGTCGTTCTCCTTTCACTTACTTTTTTCAAGTAAAAGTGAAAAGTCTTAGCGTTGTGTCTTAGTCTATGAAGCGGGAGCTTAAGTGTCATTGTATCATTTTTGTGCCTGTGGCAGTTGCAAGTACTTTTTGACTATGCATTTGAGTTGATCCATTTATTTTCAAAAGGGTCCTCCGTGTTTTCAATTATAGAAACATGCAGTGACGGCTGTTTTAACCTGCAATCTGAACCCTCGGTGACCTAAATTTAACGTCGCCGTTTTACCTTGAAAAACTCGATTTCAGAATAAAACTGACAATTGTGGTGCATATATATGGAATAAATGTCATAATTTGTATTTTGTTACGGTTATTCAAGAGTATTATAGGAGTATAACGGCGTCGGCTTGATTTGAAATATGACGTCATATACAGTTCTGTAGTAACAGAGTCTTATCAACGGAGTTTTAAACGTCATTTAAGAGTGATAATACGGAATGTAAATATATATGTAATAACTGTCTAATGGGAATGTTATCATACTGTGATAACCTACAATGGATCCAGGAATTATGCTTCAAAATGCGCGATCCATGGTAGGTTATCAAAATAAAATCACATTAAAAAAGACGGTTATTGTATAACTACTTGTACACGGCTAGTTTAAATTTGTGAAGCCCCGCGATAACTTTTCAGGCGTGCCATCTACAGTGAGTATCGGTTTACGAAGAATCTTCTTGAAAGATTCTTCGTGGATACAGAATTTTCCAAATCATACTTTCTATGTGCAAGTAATGACGTTGTTTATGCTCTTTGTGTATTTTCCATTCGTCTTAGCAGAAATACGAGAGCATCGTGATTATTGCACTCTTAGATTGTGAGAGGCGGTAAACCACAGGGAATTACTAGACAAAAACTTCATAAAATTATTGGTTTATTAGGCATGAAAATTAAGTGCATCTTTATAAATTGAACAGTTGTGTTCTCGGGAAAATGTATGCTATCGGAAATTTATGTAACCCGTTATCATTGTAATATCTGCATGATATTATCAGACTTAATGCTTACCGCTGAAAAAAATAACAATTTTGATTTCTCTGATGTGTCTTATTTGAATGTCAACAAAGTCAAATGTCAGGTTATATCAGAGAAATCATCGAAGTCATTTTAGCACGAGAAAATGCCATCGAATATGCAACGACAAAAGACAATGACACAACAAAGCATAAAAAGATAAAGATCTATCAGTACTATACATCGTACCTTCAAACTCAGATTTAATTTAAACCCTCTAGGAAAGCTGCTTGAAATTTTAGGAACCTTCATGTAAATTTTGCGTTGATATGCAACAAAACATCCATGATATTTTGGATATTACAAATTACCAAGAAACGTTTTGAGGTTTCCGCTTCCATAAACTAGTAAAGACTTTCTGGAAATTTTACTAAAATTACAGTCAACTATTTTTAAAATTCAGATCTATACACGCAACAGAATAAATCACTTTCGGTATTACACAACCTGTAATTTATCGTGATATGAAAAGAAGGGAGGAGATCTCCAACAAGACCCCGTTGCAGCATCAACAGTAAAACACCAAAACACCCGATGCAAAAACACAAAAGACGAGTACAGCACGAGACGGAAAAGAGACACACGACATGTAAACATCAAACACAAAAGACTACACATAAACCGACGAGACCAATGGGTAACCGGTGCCGACTTTGGATGGCCATCTGTCACGCAAGTAGCAAATGATAAACAAAATTAGAAGGATCAAAGGTAGACAGCATAACCATCGAAAATGCGTCAGAATCATCAAACGCTTTTTATACCGTGGATATGATCCTATAGTATCGCCAGACGGACACTGGGCTTGGTACTTGACCTATCTACAGTCTTGTTTGGTGTTGTTATCCGGATAACGTTCGTACCATGCAATCCGGATACACAGGTATAGGTCTTCAAAACACTTAACTGTTATTCAAACAAGACGAATTCTCTCTAATGTGACATAACAGAAAATATTGAAAATCTTCAAATTCAATAGCATCATTTAAGAATAGATGAATTTGCAGCATGGACCAGACATGCAAGTTTCGGGTACTTAACCCTCGTCAATGATCCTCAATCTAAACAATGTAATATAACTTAATTAAGAGTGTGAAAGATATAATGCCCAAAAGTGTACCGAAGGGCAGTAAACCTAAAAGGCCCTAGGCAACTCAAAAACTGCTTAAATGGATATAAAAAGGAAAACAATCGTTGCTCTGTTAACTGAAGCGAGAACATGATAAATCACAGGATTCTGATCAACTTTCAGACTGGAGAAGGTAACAGGATGCAGTTTTCTTTGATTTGATTTGGATAGTACCCGTCACGGAGTCTCTTAGTCATGAATGGTGAGTGCGCAATGAAACCGTTGTTGGTACAAAACAGTAAGTGGTCCAATGCCGTGCATATTATTTTTACGATGTCCTCAGATGTTAAACGTCTTCAAATTGACTATCCTCATCTAAGAACAGATAAATTTGCAGCATGGACCAGACATGCACGATTCGGGTACTTAACCCTCGTCAGTAGTCCTCAATCTAAACAATGTAATAGTGCCAAAGAGTGTGAAAATTATTATGTAAAAAATGTACCAAAAGACGTAGCAGGATGGATGGGATATGATGCTACAGGATCCACATTTTAGTAATTTCAAGAAATTTGGTAAGAGAAATTTTCAAATGCGTTGAAGAGACAGACGATCAACCGAAGTTGATCGAACTTGGCTACATGCGCCCTCGGGGACTCCTGGTCTACCAGCAGTGACGCTCACCAAGCAAAGAATCATATCCTTCGTAAAAATGGCAATTTATGAGTTTTGAGTTCAATCAACATTTGATCCTTCTGTAGTCTGAATCCCGTAAAATATGGGCAATGTTATTCCCAATTTAAATTCTGTAAATATTTTATAGATTTTAACTACCACGTCAAAAATGGGCAAACACATGCAATTTTATTATAAATGAATTATATTATATGAAAAAGAAAGTGTGAAAGTTTCCGCTTTCAAAAACTAGTTAAGACTTTCTGGAAATTATACAAAAATACCCTCACTCCTTTAACCTTCGGACATATACATGTGACAGATTACATACCATATTACTGAAAATGCATTACAATCATCAAGAGAATTTTATATCAAGGATATGATCCCGCTGTCACCGGGATATGATCCCGATGTCACTCTTCATGGTACTTGACCTATTTACAGCCTTGTACCATCGCATTTTTAAGAATTGCTTTCTACTACATGTAACTGTGACGACGGAACTCCATGACGAGCCGTATCTAAACCTTGTTAGGAAAGACAAGGTCCTGACCACCTAACGTCTCTGAATGTCAGTCGGGCTCGTCGGGGCATGTTCTCTCTCCAGTCTGCAGAGCATGAATTGTTTTTCGTATGTTTTTTGTACACGCCATGTTTTTATCCATGCTCATACATATTCATCCGTCTTTTCTTAGGCGCCCGTGGTATGCCGTCTTGCGTGAGTGATAATCTTAGAAGGAGGGTTTCTTTTTTATGAAGTTCTAATCAGGAATCAATTATTTTATATATAAAGTCGGTAAACTCCGTACGGCGGCTTCGCCTAGCATACCAAGCAGACCGCTCATACCAACAACTCTTTATGAGCGGTCTGCTTGGTATGCTAGGCGAAGCCGCCGTACGGAGTTTACCGACTTTATATATAACATCTGCACCTATTTGGGAGTCCGCTGGTTGATAAAGGACAGGGTCCACTGCCTCGGGTCAGCCCAAGTGCAATCAAATCCAAACAACAACGAATTATTATATAGTTTCTGCATTTCCATATGCAAACATCCTGTGAATCTTTGTCACATGAAATTCAATTTATTAGATTTTAGATTTGTATCAAATTAGTACATCAATCCATATAGTCTTTGGACGAAAAAAAACTTCAGTCTGACTCTTGCATCTGATGTTAAATAAAATTCTTCAAATTATAACTTTATAAAGATGGTGTATTGTATCAAGACTATCGAGTAATAACGTTAAGATTTAACGTTAAGATTTAATATTACGTGGTCTATAAATTACTTACGACTGAAACATTCAATGTACCTGAGTTAGAATATCACCTTTTACAATGAACATAGCAATTAAATGTGTAGTCAAAACTGTTATACATGTAGCTATAGAGACACATGGAGGAGTCGAAGTGATATGAAAATAAAAGTAAATCGCAGTTATCTCGCCTTCTACAAGAATCAGCATTCGATAAATGAAGATGAATATTCGACAAATATATCGTATTCTGTTAACCTTTGATAACAGGTTATTCTTAATACTCTTATATCCAAGGATAAATACATGTACATGTATATGTAACATACATGTATGATGAAGATAAATAAATGCGGAATTGAGCGTGCTGTTTTCGAATGGATCCCAAAGATGCAAACACATGAAACAATGGTAACGAAAGTAAGATTTAATCACGAATATAAGGCGGATCCAATATTTTTTTTCAGGGGTGGTCCTTAAGTCCGTTTTTTTACCAAAGAGCATAGTTCTTGATTAATTATTGACAGTTCTGTTTCTAATTATAAATAAAACAGATGACTGGCCTGCGTAAGCAAGCAACAAACTTCCTTATATCTTAGTAATTGCTTAATGATTGTCAGCTCTGATGGCGAGCGATAGCGAGCCAGCGAATTTTTATATTCCAGAATTTGAATAAAATCCTCTATTTGTGTCTTTTTCAGTTTCATTACTCTTATTGCCCTTGTTTATTGACCATGCAAGGTGAAATGTAGTTGGGCTGTATAAGAAAGCGCAGCATCATTTGAAAATAACATATGTAATAAATTTTGGCAAGCGGAGCAAGCAAGAGAAAAATTTTGAAATGCTGAGGGCAAAATAATATCAAAATTCATGTATTTTTTTTTTCAAATATTATGACAAAAAAAAAAAAAAAAGAAAAAAAAGAAGGGGGAATCGGGACTCAATCTTATGAAATATGTATATCTATAATTTTTTTAAACTAAGCTTCGAAAATTCCATTGTGAGGGGGATGGATCCGCGCTTGGATAGAATTATAATCTATTGAATCTGAAGATTTCTATTAGATGAAACATTAAAAAGTTTCCATATTTGTAGATTATACACTATGTCAAATGAATTTACTTTGGCCAATATCTTGATTTATATGTATACATGTATAAGTATTTGTGTAGGAATGAAAGCTTGAAGTAGATGAATCTGGTAGGCGTTGTTTTGCTTGCCTTTAACGATGTTCTGCTGAAAATAATTGTACACAACCAATTGTGCCAAACGTGAAATTTACGTGAAACTAATCACGTGAAATTTACGCGAAAAGAGCTCACACAAGAAAAGTTCACGTGAGGCACAATTGGCTGTGTAATGTACGTTTGTGAGGACCTTACTTTGATTTGCTGAAGTCTGTTTTTATTTCATTTGATTTTTGCTGTTGTTTTTTGTATTATTTTTGCATAACAAAAGGAAAAAAAGAACCGATGAATTTGGTTTTAATGCTTCCATAATAAAATACATTATCAGCAAAGGTTGATGTGAAAATAATCCATAGATTATTTTCTATTCTATTCTCAAGGCGACTAAATTACAATAAATGTTGCAGATAAAATTTGTACAATACTTTTGAGATTAATTATTCTGAAAAATGATGTTTTGTAATAATTTAATCTGGCTTGGAGCTTTTTTGTATTGATTTTCCCTACAAAAAGCAAACAATACAATGGAATTTAAAGTGTCAGTGAATGAAAATAAATGAATTTGTAAATAGTGTCATTGTTATTTTATGAGGAATGTCAAAAGTTTCCCTCTTTATCTAAATTATCAATTTTTCATTCTCGCTTCTACAACATTTTTTTTTGTTTTTGTTTTCAGGAAGCTCAACTTGACATTGTATCAAGATAAATGATTCTGTTTCCATTTTACAATCCGACTCTGTGGAGATCATTCATATATATTTATGGCCTTATCTCAGCCTAAGACCACGAGGTACATGTATGCCAAGAAATGCATAGATCTTCCATTGAGGATTTGAAGTCGAAATTACAAAAGTTATGTCATATAGATTTTATTATACTTTCGAATTTTTGTTTGTTGGATCTTCTTTAACTCATTGGTGGGTCCATTTGATGTGCTTTGTGCTGTGTGTTTCGTTTTCATCTGCTTTTTTTGTTGACCACAGGGGACCACTCCTGCAAGATTGTTATAGAAAATGAACTTAAACGAAGGAAGGGATCTCCAATAGCAGCAGGTTGCAGCACCCACAGCAAACCCCCAAAAGACCCAATGCGAAAAGAAAGATCAGACCAGCAAAGAAAGAGACACAAAAGGAACAAGAAACACCGACGCACAACACAGAAACATCAAACACAAAGGACTACACATAAACCAACGTGACCCATTGGCAACCGGTGCCGACTTTGGACGGCCATCTGTCAAGGCAAACAGCAGACTTTGTGGTTATCCGGATTACATGCGCGCAGCCCTATCACTTTTCCAATTACTAGGAGGTCTCGAAGAACGCATAATTGTTGTGTGACATAACCTCCTTACTGTAAGACGAACATACAAAAAGACAGCATGACGCAGGTATCCAAGAAACACACACAGATGGATTTGTAAATGGATATAAAAACAGATGGTATACGAAATACACTCCGTGTTCTGCCGGCTGTAGCGAGCTCATGCACATCTGCTTCAACAAACAACATGTTACAGTTAGGAACACATGGACACCAACTGCAAACTGAACAACCAGCAATTAATGCAAACAAACCGAATTAAACATCGAATGAATATACCATTTTCACATTACCACTAGACTTGCATTTTAGACACTCCAAGACCCGACATCACCACTTTTGACGTTATTTTGTAATATGATATCATAGATATGTTTCGACGTCACAGTTGACATTACGCCTAATGTTGTGATGTCTTGGCCTGTATAAAATTCAGGTCTATTGCGGTGATGTGAAAATCGTCTATTGACATCACATTGATCAAGGGATTTAAGACAGTCATTCGCAATATATGATACTAAAATGGTGTTATCGATCCGGACTACATGCGAAAATACTCTTACTTCTTCCAATTCACAGAGGTCTTCCAAGGAAGAATACATTTGTATAAAAGCTACATGACAGAAAGAAATCCAACTGTGTAATTGATACTTCAGAATGCGGGAAAAATGGGAGAGATATCATGACGTCACAGTGCAATTTCGATGTTTGACCGAGATTCGAAGCTTGTTTGTCCGAGGTAAAAACATAGTGAAGTCACGAAATTTTGCATTTTTTCCGCGATCGGAAGGGTCAATTGGATGTCAAAGGCATTCGACATTCGGAAAACTGTCCTTGCTCTGTTTGGTAAAGCAATTATCAATTATCGGAAAATTCCGACCAACTTTCAGAAGTGACAATGTATCAGGACCAAGTCTACTCCCCTCTTTCCCCCATCCTTTTCATCTGTCATAAAAAACAGGTTTCATCATAATACTGTCATCTATATACAATGTTTACCTATTGAAATAATGTACCGACAAAAATATAAAAAATATAAAAAAGTCTACTCCGATGAACTTTTGACAGGTTGCTTGTTAAAGCAAAGATATCCAACCAGACTCGTTGCAGAGAATGGTATAGTTATCCGGATTATGTGCGTACAACTCTCTCACATTTTCGGTTGACCAGAGGTCTCGAAGAACGCACAATAGCGGTGTAAAATAACCTTCTCTCTGTAAGATGATCATACAAACAAGACAACATAACGCAGGGGCCCAAGCAACACACAGAGATATATGTAAAAGGATATGAAAACAAAGAGCATAAGAAATACAGTCTGTGCTTTGTCGCTTCAAAGTTCAATCGGCACTGTCAGTGTGCAATGTTGGTAATGGTGGATATACAGAACAAGGTATAGTACCCTGCGTCTTGTACCATGTTAAATTGAAAGGAAATGATCTCTAACAATCCTCGTTTGCAGCATCCACTGTAAAACACCGAAACACCCCAAGTGAGAACGCAGTGAGGACATACAAAGGCAGAGACGCAAAAAGGACAAGGAACACCAAATACGACATCAAAACACTATCACATCATCCCTTCCCTCTGGAAGAAATACTTCAACTATTACAAAAGACTAGACATAAACAAACGAGACCAATGGGGAAGGATACTGATCAAGCGCAAATGAATTTTCATTGGAGAAGAGAACCCTGAACTACACCGAGAGGAAAATTGAACAGAGTGAAGTGAAATTCCATAGCTATGTGGACACGTAAACATGTTCTTCTCCATAAATGATTTGGTACGGGTATGGATGTAGCGGTTTCCGTCACGTGTAACCGTGTGCACCTTCCATAAGAAGAATCAATCAAATGACCACGCCCTCGAGACAAAAGTTTTCGAAGCGTCCTTTATGAAACAGTAAAAATACTTCCTTTTTAGCCCTGTATTGCAGAAAAATCGATAGTGTTACGTCAAGAAATGATACTCTAGTACAGATAAAAGATATTTTAATTGTGAAGTATTACAGAATTGACGCTATAATTGGATTATGACATTATTTTGTTTGTTTTGTCATAATCAATATTGAAAGTCTTTATCTGCATATTTAAAAGAACTGTAAAAAACATTTATCTTTGAAAAGGCTTTTTTGTAATGATTTTTATCAGACCGATCGATGACTAGATGAACTTTCCCGTGTAAAATAGGTCACAGCATTGGGTATTACATTGGTAATGCACGAAATCATTTAATAACATTGATGTTTTTTTACGAATGCTTTGCTTTGTTTTCAATTGTCAATATTGAAATATATGTTCTACGATGAGACAATATCCGAGGGGGAATGTTTGCTGAGAGAGAGAGAGAGAGAGAGAGAGAGAGAGAGAGAGAGAGAGAGAGAGAGCTGAATGGGTATCATTCTTAATACATAAATAACAAAAGCAGCAGTCTTTAATAGAAGAGTCTCTGACATTGAGTCCAGAGAAGTGCACGAAAAAACAATGGATATTAAACAGATTTACTTTCAAACAGTCGTTTACTTTAAAAAAGAAATAATTGTGTGTATAAATCTGAGCCCTGGATCCAACATACGTAATTTGTTTGAAAGAGTGTACTGAGATGGAATTAATTCTTAAGTTCTGAGGCTCGAATCTTATGTATTGAACACAGTAGATAAAAAACGTGGAATTTTGGTTTACATGAGTATGCAGAGATGTGAAGAAGAAGGGCATTTGAAATCTATTTCAGCTATCGACCGCAATAGTGAACAAGAAATTTTATAGCAGAAGTGAAGGTTGCCTCTCACAAAATGTTCTAGACGCAAACTAAAACATGTCATTGCCATGGTCTTTTATATCGTCCTTGAAGCAAGAATCGATGGTTAACGAAAATAGAAATGATGGATTTAAACTTTTTTGAAACAAAAATATAAACTCGGAAAATAAAGTACATGATTTTCTAAACAGATAGATGACTCTAATGAACTAGTTAAGAAAGTATTATAAATTCGTTTTAAAATAGATAAAAGTATTCAATCATCATCTCTTTTAAAAAAAATCTAGTGCTTGAACTTTCAAATGGGCTGATGCAACCTTACTTTTGTAACTCTACATACGCCATATCTTATCTATTAAATGCATTGCACTGGATATCCTTTACAAGAATTAACGTATCCATTGTACAAATGGAGATCTCGCGGACGTCTCGTCCATTTAAACAGTGTTAATATTATCTCGGTAATTTTCGGCAGTGTCTCGATAGTTTCCGTGGATTGAGCGAAGGTTGGCATGTCGACCTTTGATGATAGACAACATTTTTTTATGTTGTATAGGGTATATTTTGGTAAAAGTATTCAATAATTCTAACTATATATTACACTTGAAATTTATTTGTACTGCGGATACCTTAAAAACAAGAAAGTCAGAACGCGTGCTGACGTCCATACAGGGACCAATAAAGAAGTGATACAATGTAACTAGCTCAGTACATGTACCATGTTAAACGTCTTCAAATTCAATAGCATCATTTATAAACGGATAAATGTTGAAGTAAATTAGTCATATTACATGCATCTTTGTGATAGACATATTTGTCAATAAACTTGCTAAATTAATTAGAACTGTTTCCTCTGAAAAGATTAATAATTTACTCTGAAAAAAAAACCCATGCAAACTTTATTTCTTAAACTTGTAGTGATGCAAAACGATAAAACGCCGCATATTTCAGACACTAATTAAGCTCAAAAGATGGAATGAAGTTTTTCATTGCCTTATATGAATACATATCTAGATGTGTGGATTAATCAATACACCAATCTTATCGTTTGCCATTCTAGCACAAAGTGTTAATAAGAGAAAGGAGGGGATCTCCAACCAGACCATCCAGGATGTCCAATGATCGCCCTCGAGCTACGTTGTCACTCATCTTTCATTATGTGTTTACTTGGTAGTTTAATTTCCGGATTAACTAGATAACCACATCATTTACATACAAAGAAGTTTGCTGTTCTAAGTCAGCTCCGGTTACACAGTGGTCACGCTGATTAATGCTTAGTATTTTTGTTAAGTGCTCTGACGTTGTCTATAATGTCTCAATTGGTCACTGTATTTTCTTATCGCAGATAACTACATCATTTAAAAATGAAGAAGTTGGTTGTTCGAAGTCGGCACCAGTTACCCATTGGTCTCGTTGATTAATTAATGCTTAGTTTTTTTCAGTGCTCTGATGCTGTCTCAATTGGTCACAGTATTCTTTTTATCGCTTTAGTGTCTATTATTCTTATCCTCATGTGATTTCTCACGTTTGTGTTTTGATGCTTTGATGTGGATGCTGCAACTGAGTGCCATCATAGATCCGCCCGCTTTGAGTTTTTATTTGTGTTTTAAATGAGTTAAAAAGATCCTGACGATAATCTCGACAGCACTGACAATAGAGCATAAAATTCAGCATCAACGGACTCCTAGCAAGCCAGTGGTGGGACCAGGTGCCCAGGAGAAATAAGCATCCCCTGTTTGGCTAGCCGCACCTGCCGCACTCGTAATTTAAACTCGTTATTTCCCTTTATTGTTGCTATGATAGATGAACTGTGTATTTTTCGTTTGTTGTAATTACTTGCTTGGTTGTTCCACTGTGATTACTTTGGAGTTTTCTTGTTACATACCTTTTCCATGCTCGCTTTATGTCCAGTTTGAATATATATCCGAGTGTTGTTCATTTAGTTTTTTTCTTTGCAATAGGATCTTGCTGTTAATCTGTCTCTTACAATACAAATGTTAATCTTTCCTCCCGAAAGTTTGCCGGGCTTTCCATCTGATTACATATATGACCTCCTTCAGGCCGGCAGAGTACGGACTGTTTTTTGTACGCCTTTATGCTTTGACATTCATTTACATATTCATATAGATTGTCTGCTGCTTTTGTCCTTGCATTTTGCTTCCTTGTTTGTGTCGTCATCATACAGAATTGTCCATCATTTAATCAGTTTCAAAGTCGAGAAGGTGAGGCAAAATAATTAGAAAATCAATTGGAACAGTTGCGAACCCCGGAATACACAAAATTAAGTGAAAGAAGACTATTAAAATATGGGAGTGTTCCAATTCTGTACCATCTTAAAAATATTTCAAACCAATTTTAATGCACTTTTTTTACAATTTGAATATGTGCATTTAATTGCAAATAGTAAGCGACTCTGAATTTCCTGAAGGGTTGATAGAATAATTGATATCTTTTTGCACTTGTCACTTAAGTTTCTTTTGCTGTGCTTGTCCCTTTAATTTGGTATGTCTTGTTATGCTTGGTGTGTATTGTTGTAATCGTCATGTTGGTTTCTCTTGTCACAGATTTCCCTTTGATGTGTCTTCCTGTGCTTGTCCCTTGATGTGTCTTGTTGTGCTTGTCTCTTAATGTATCTTGTTGTGCATCTCCCATTGATGTATCTTCCTGAACGTGTCCCTTAGGTATGTCTTGTTGTGCTTGTCCCTGTTTTATATCTTGTTGTGCTTGTCCCTTTGGTGTGACTTGTTGTGCTTGTCCCTCAGGTGTGTCTTGTTGTGCTTGTCCATTTGGTGTGTCTTGCTGCTCTTGTCTCTTTGGACTGTCTTGTTGTGCTTGTGCCTTTGGTGTGTCTTGTTTTACTTGTCCCTTTGGGGTGTCTTGTTGTGCTTGTCCCTTGCAATTTGGTGTCTTGTTGTGCTTGTCCCTTGGGTGTGTCTTCTTGTGCGTGTCCCTTTGGTGTGTCTTGTTTTACTTGTCCCTTTGGAGTGTCTTGTTGTGCTTGTCCCTTTGGTGTGTCTCGTCGTGCTTGTCCATTTGGTGTGTCTTGTTACTCTTGTCTCTTTGGAGTGTTGGTCATGCACCATGCCGAGTGTCTGTCTGGTGACAGAAGGATCATATATGTATCTACGGCATAAAAGGCGTTTGGTGATTCTGACGCATTTTGGAAGGTTAAGTAATACTGTCTACCCTTGATCCTTATTTTCTTATTCTTATTATATTCTTATTTTGTTTATGATGTCACTATAAAATTGTGGAATACAAAATGTAATATGCTCTATTTGTTGCTTGTATAGGTCTATGTTTTTAAAGAAGCTGACAGGATTTTTTTGGGTGACATTTCATGAAAGTCCGTAGTAGTTTATGAAAGTTGAAAATCAAAAATATCAGTACATGCTCCAGCGTAACGGTTGAGCTGCGATATTTAAATGCAGTATATGACGGTACATCACCGTCAAGCAAGGGGTCAAATCCATAATAATCTCCTTTGTCATGCTTACTTGTAGTGTGGAGCTCGTAGAAATGTTCCCCGCGAGGGGTTTGACAGTAAGTGTTTTGAATGTCATTCCCTGACATGGTCGCCATAGCAATTTCTATATAGACATAACCTCAGCCAGTGCATGCTTTGTGGATATTGTTTTCAGTTTCGTGCTTGAACATCAACGGCGGGTCTGGCTAGCCAAACAATGGTTACTCCTCCCTGGCACCTGATTCCACCTCTGGCTTGCTAGGGGTCCGTCGATACTTAGTTTAATGTTCTATTGTGAGTGCTGTTGAGATTGTCGTCAGGATCTTCATTAACTTACTTGTATGAACTTTCCGTTTACAGTTTTGATGTTTTGGTCCACAAATGGTGCTTCTGTGTTTGTAACATATAACTTGTTCATTTTCAATTCTTGTAGATAAATTTAATTCATATATGTTTTAAAGACAGGATTGGCAACAGACAGAATATGATCCAGGTACGTAGAAGTACCATTGAGACATTTCAAATCATCAATTGTCTTTGCTTTTGTAAATGTTGGATAAATTCTTGTTCACAAGTGAATCAATGTCTTCAAATTCAATCGCATCATTAAAGAACGGATAAATTTGCAGCATGGACTAGACATGCGCGACTTGGGTACTTAACCCTCGTCAATGATCCTCCATCTTAAAATAAAAGCTGCAACAAGACAATGGAGGGGATCTCCAACAACACCAGGTTGTAGCACCCACAGCAAAAACCCAGAACACCCAATGCAAAAACACAAAGCAGACAAGCACAAAAAGAGACGCGTAAGGGACAAGTAACGTTAACGCACAACACAGAAACATCAAACACAAAGGACTACACATAAACCAACGAGACCAATGGGCAACCGGTGCTGACTTAGGACGGCCATCTGCCACGGAAATAGCAGAAGGTATAGTTATCCTGGATTACGTGCGCACAACCCTCCCACTTTTCCGATTACCCAGAAGTCTCGAAGAACGTACAATTGTGGTGTAAAACAACCTCCTCACTGTCAGATGACCACACACAAACAAGACCGCAAAACGCAGGGGCCCAAGCAACACAGATGAATATGTAAATGGATATAAAAAGAGGGCGTACGTAATACAATCCGTACTCTGCCGCCCCGAGCTCATGTATGTTATCACCCGAGGAGTCCGACTGACATTCAGAATGGACAGGTGGTCGGGGCCCTGTCTTCTCTAAAGAGGTTTGGACAGGGCCCGTCATGGAGTCCCGTCGTCACAGTCAGTCAGGGTACAAGTTTTAAGAAATCAATGCGCTTGTACAAGACTGTAGATTGGTCAAGTACCAAGCCTAGTGTCCGTCTGGTGACATTAGGATCATACCCACGGTATAAAAGTCGTTTGATGATTCTGACGCATTTTCGATAGTGATGTTGTCTATCTTTGATCCGTCTTATCTTGTTAATAATGTCACCATAAAATGCAGGTTGTGAAATACCCAAAGTAATATACTCTGTTGCCTGTATTGGTCCGATTTTTAGAAGAAGTCGACAATAAATTTTGTAAAATTTCCAGAAAGTCTTTACTAGTTTGTGAAAGCGAAAACCTTGTCCTAAAAGTTTCTTGGTAATTTGTAAATTTCTACTATGAAAATCCAAAACATCAGTACATGCTCTAGCATACCGGATGAGCTGTGAAATATAGATACCATAGGACGGTAATCTAGGAACATCACCGTCAAGCCAGGGAAATTTACTATGTTAAATCCAAAATCATCTCTTTTGTCATACACACTTGTATGGATCTCTCCATTAACAATTTTGATATTTAGGTCCAAAAATGGTGTTTCTGTGTTTGAAACGTTTGCCTTGTTTAAAATCAATTCTTGTGGATAAATAACATTTTTATATTTCTCAAAAACAGGCACACAAGTTAGTACTCATAGGAATTCCTATAACCTGCTTGTAAAGATCCTCAACAAATCTATTATAAATGTTGTCCAAGAAGGACAAGGCATTGCACATTTCACTACATGCCCAAGATTTGAATTATTTGTATACTTCTTTTGAGGATAAGAAATACTTTGATTCAGATGTGCAAATGTAAGTTTTCCCCTCTGGATTAAACCACCATTTGATAAAGTTTAAACAATTGATAATGAATTGAGTAGTAAAGAAGCGTGGTGTACATATTACGGAAATCGTATTTGGCATGGAAATTTCTTCATTTCATATCATTGAAACGAATAACATGTCATTGATGATATAACCGTATGAAGGATAATACTATAAATATCCATACAAATATGGTAAAATGAAAAAAAAAAAAAACAATAACGCGTGTTACGGCTTTGAAGCGTCCCGAGCAGTAAAAATGAAATTAATATAATATACAGAGAGAATTACAATACACTGTTTTTGTTTGTAATTAGTGATCAATGTATAATCTAGTTCCCGGTGAATCATATGGTACGACATAATAATACAAAAGTATATTCACAAATTGTTCCTACAATAGAATTAACTCGACGGTTGAAACTCTAAACCAATGAAATCTGCAATGTCTAATTTTAAACCGTTTGTATTCTATTTGTGCCATTTACAAAGCTATTAATGCAGCGTGGTGAATATACTTTTTAAGATTCAACGATTTTACGTGGCCACGCTTAAATGTTTATTTATTTGTTGTGTTTTTGTAATATAAAATGAAGCTATCTTGTCCTTGCATAACAATCTTATTCAGTCGGTGAATGGGAGCATTTGATACAGTACTATACCAGCAAGGTAGGTAAGATTTATTACAATTTTTCCACTTATGCGCTAGATACACAGAAATTGTTTACAGTTAAAAACCCAAAGGATAAGGAAATATTTTAGATGTATGATATTTACTTCCTTCAATGTATTATTTTCAATGTAGAGATACATGTGTGAATAAAACTTCCAAACCAAGCTTTTTATTCAGATACCAACATAAAAAAGTCCAGCAAGCCCCTTAAACATATAAGCATTAGTGTTGTCCTAACTCATAAATTGGCTATACTAAGATGCTTATTTTTTTTAACAAGAACCCTTCTTTCGTTGAATATACCAAAAGAATACTCTACAAGCAGCTTGATCTTGTTTCAAAGGTCAAAATAAGGGTTTTTTTTAAATCTCTAATTTAGAATATATACGGACATTCCATCCAATGTGAATCTGAAAATGTATAGACAGAATAGGCGGGTTTGAGAACTTTTATATCGGACAGAAAATATGTATCTGTACACTTCTTGAATAGAACTGATAAAGCGATTATGAATATTTGAAATGAAAAGATAAAAGAGGAAGGAAATAGATGCCAATTTCTAAATAAAAAAAAGTGAAATGATGAAAAGGACATAATTATCTGTGGGTAAAATAATTATGAAGTTGAAGCTGAACCTTAAGTCATTTTTGCACCCTCACTTTTCCTACAGGATTTCTATTTTTCCTGCTGGAATTTTTAAAAAAATACCTACGCAGGGATAGAAATTTACTTTTTCAACCTAGAAGCCAGTCGGGCCAGTAGGATTTTATTTACGCCAGTCTTTCATTGTGGCCTTAATTTTGTAGTAATAGGCCTTATTGCCATTAGCGCGCTCTCTAGTGTTGGAGATAGAAAGGCTCTATCAGTTGGGGCAACGCGGCGGCGTCATTGTCAACAACAAAGCGCGCGCTATTTGAAAAGCAAATGTGTAATCTTCAAGGATGTACGATAACTTGTTAGCTAATTTGATGAGTTTTGACTTGAAAAAAAACAAATTAAAAAAAGATTAAAATAATAAACCTTCATTGTAATTAGAGGAGTTTGAGAGGTCATGAGCGCTATTTAAAGACAAACTTATACAACACGCGTACACGCACGTACCGTACACCAGTTTCTATTTAAGACATACAAAGAAAGAAATAAACAAAGACAAAAAGACCAAAAGTATGCAAAAAAAAAAAAAAAAAAAAAAAAAAAAAAAAATAAATAAAGAAATAAAGAATAATAAATAAATAAACAGTAAACATGTAACGAATCTTTAACAAAGACAGAGAGAAAGACGGTAAATAAAGCCCAACCAACCCAATGTTTCCTTTATTATTAATGTCCTATCCTTGCATTGAAATAATAATATTTTTTGACAAATCATCCAGTCATAAACGTTTATTTATAACCTATCTTGTGAATATTTAAGAAATGACTGTCTTACTTTGGGTGTTCATGGTAGTATAATTCTGGTTGGTCACGTGCAAATTCCGTGAATCGCGATCGTAAGACAGTCATTACTTATGCCTCGTTTACACGGAGAGTTTATTGCGCAATAAACGTAAATTTGTTGCGCAATAAATTTGTTTTGCGTTCACACGACAAAATTTATTGCGCAATAAATTTTCAATTTGTTTCGCAATAACTGTATTGCGCAACAAATTCTGCCGTGTAAATGCTAAGCGAAACTGTTGCGCAATAAATCTGACGCATGCGCATCATCATGACAAGAGAAAGGGATTGTTATACTGACGCATATAACTACTCGACGTCTTTACTTTTAATATTATGTTGAGAGATTCCGATTTTTCGTATATGTAGAGAATGACGTCACAATTGAATGACGTCATGTTCTAGACTGAGATGACAAATAAATGAATGTTATATAGGCTACCTAAGCCTCAAAATAGTCTTAAATTTAGGCTTCACGAAAATTATTCGAACAAAATATCCGTTGTTACAGCACATTTTTATTCATGATTCTTGTGCATACATGTGCATTGGCATTTTATTGCGCAATAGTGTCGGTCTCGTGTGAACGCAAAAAAGCTTATCGCGAAACAAATTTGTTGCGGAATGAAGTTACTGCGAAATAAATTTATTGCGCAGCCGTGTGAACGAGGCATTACATTTCCATTTGTACTAAATATCAGACACCCCGTTTAGCATTAATAATAAGCTTATTGCATGTTATAACGTCAAAAATATCTGAACGTTGGCAAATTCTCCGTACTTTCAAAACTAATGCGTGACGTCATAGTAGGCAACCAGAATTATAGTTTATAAATCCGTTTGCCTAATTGGCGCTAAACATGGGGATTCTTCTGCAATGGAAATATAAGTCAAAATTGATCATCTGATATGACAAGGGGGGGGGGGGATTAAATCTTAACCAGACGTGCCGTAAGGAACGGGTCTTTTTCAGGGTGTAAAATTGTATGATTTGGTATTTAAGAGACCCTCCATTGGGTGTCAGTTGTAAAAAAACATTCTATCATCTTTTTAATGTAGACCTAAAAAAAGATGAAACGTATGACTATATTTTATTTTCTGCGCCATGTAGTTTATGATAATATTCTAGTGTTAGTATGATAGCAGAATCTGAATCATAAATCAAATATACTGGAAATCTGTTCAAATCTAATAAACATGACTGATCGGGTTAGAAATGTTCTGTGGTTATTTATTAATTTGGGGAGAGTATGAATTTTCATTGAATTGTCAGAGACAACCCGGGCCACCTTTTACCAAATTGTAATTTTGAAATTACACCTACCCCCCTCCCCCCCCCCCCCCCCCCCGTTGTTATCGCAAAGTTTTCCTCCTAGTGAATCCGACATTGGCGTTCTATCTTCTCTACCCTTATCATTTCCAATACAATTTATGCTTACTCTTTACATCGCCAAAAACAAGTTTTAAAAAATATACGTTTGGAACTTGACAGAGTGATTTGTTACAACTTTATTTTTATTGCTATTATTATTTTTTTCCTTTTCTTTGCGGTTTGTGTGTTGACAAATTGTTTATCGTGATCTGACACTTGATGCAACTTCAAGAAGGAATACAATATACTCAATTATAATACTGGAAGAAACGAGGGATAATAATGCAGACGGACGTGATAACATGATATTTTTCTGTTTCCTTTTCATTACATTCTTATTCAATTATTCTATTTTTCCCGTTTTTGTTAGTTTTTTTGTTTTTGTTTTGTTTTGTTTTTTTAATTTTAGGAGAGGGGAGTTAAAGAGTGGCGTAGGGGGGGGGGGGGTTGCCCCTCTCTCAGTCTAAAATCAATGCATGTTTTCAGCAAAGGGCGTGCCGTGAAGGTGGTCTTTCAGTTGCCCCCTTATACATTATTATTCATTGATTTTCTTATCGTAATTCTCATTGATTTTTCACATCGATTATAGTGGAGAAGATGTTCAACGGTGTTGATTTTAATATGAAAACGTACTTTAATGATATCTAGACGGATGAACAACATTTCAGTATGATATAGAGAGATTCATTTTAAAAGCCTTGGACAAAACAGGCGGATGCAGAGTTAAACTGAAATGGCCCGGGGGAGGGGTTCATTCCAATGGGCCCATGCGAGGCACGAAGTGCCGATTGGGGAAGGGTACGAGATGGGGTTGCACCTTTTGTAGTTGGGTGTCAAGATTAGCTTCAACGGAAATGTTATAATATATAATTTTACTGGTGCGATCATCATCATAAAATAGTGCACATTTTTCATTTTTTCAGCTATTTGAAAATTCATGGAATAAGATTACACAAGTATTTCATAAACGGCGACTTCCATAAGTTTTTTTTGTAATTTTTAATGTAGTGGCATGAAACAATCTGCAGTACATCTAATCTTCAGCTTGTAGGTTTTGAACTTCAACAGTCCAAAATTGGCAAGAAACGAAACTGAGGTGACACTGTTTTCGAAAAAGTCAAAGAAACACATGCTATTTTCCACCAAAATCCACAGGACATTGACAAAATCCGCTGGAGATCGCCGGCAATCCGGCACTTTTCATAAACACTGCTTGCATGGGATACCAAAGACTATACCCTGCCAGTTGAGCTGGGGATCCCCTGTGGTTTGCCTATATTCTCCTTGATGACGGTAATTTTCTCATGAACTGAACAAATAGGAAAACCGGGTGGGGGGGGGGGGGGGCTAGTTCTCGAACATCAGTCCCCCCCCCTTTGAATTAAACCGTTTTACACAATCTTTGCTTTTCATTTCTCCAAAATAGTTTGTAATAGAAGAATCAGTTATCAAAATCATTGTATACACAATTGGGCTGGTCTATTTACTGTCCTAGGACAGTGCACCTTTGATTCTAATTAAATTATGTTCAATGAATCAATGCAATAATTGAACATCTCGAAATATCGAGTTATCTTTCCTCCTATTCCGTATCATGTTTCACATGTTGGAAACAAAAACTAAATATATAATATTTTCTATTGACATTCTATTGACAAATTTAATCTTGAATTAAAGAGCAGAGCAAAGAAACCGCGACGCGTTCTACGATATTTTATCGCTTTGCAACTTTCCCGAACTAAGTACTCTTAGTGATTTTCACGCTAAAGAGTTACATAAGGGACGTCACTCTTACGTTAATGGCAATAAGGCCTATTCAAAGCAGTAAATGTTGCAGTAGTTCCTGAAAAAAGACTGAAAACTGCTAAAATTAGCAAATGATTTTCCAAATATCTAACAATCCAATCGTACCACATACTCTAGAGGTTTTAGTGGTCCAGCCTAAAAACCCCTGGCCTCGGACTTACGGACCAGCGCTAATTTCGATCCCTACAATGGATTTTTTTTTATTTTGCTGTTGGAATTACTTTTATTTAAAAAAAAATCCTGCAAAAAAAAAAAGAAAAAATCCGGCAGGGTTATTCTTGATTAAAGGTGAATATCTCAGGCACCAGGTGTGTACCAGGTAAAAAGATGTTGACCCTGACCCAGTAGGGTATTCCCCACCTGATGGTAGTATCTTCAAATAAGTTAAGTTGTAAAAATGAACTTGAGTGCAAGTTCATAATTATTTTGGCCACAGTGACTGTTAATTCCGTAATTAGAAAATTCAACGAGGCTTATTTGATAAATAAAGGGAAAAATACCCTAAACGTGTACTTCATCTAGCGACAACAATAACCCCCCCCCCCCCAATAAACCATTTGAATAAAAAAAGAAATTTGAGGTTATTACAGGATAAAGTAATACACAAATTGTTGTTTAACATATTAGATTCGAAATTTTTTTCTATTTCTTCGGGAATCTGAAAGACACTACGTTATAAACGTGGGATGCATACAAGAAATATGAGTCAATCTGCGAACTCAATTAATATATACCCCGAATCAAATGTGAAAGTTTATTATAGTTATTTAGTTTCATAAAAGGGATAAACTGACAGGCTGATGGAAAAACAAGCTAAAATAAAATGCCTACAGGTTTTACTAATTAAAATATAAAGCCCTCTTACATCAAATGTAAAAACCTATGTTCAGTAAAAAGCAATTTGTCTCTTAAATTGTCAAGTTATGTAACAAAGTCTTTTATCATGTCTCCCATGAATAATTGGCCTTGCTATTTATGAGAAATGATCGAGTAGTAAAATTCGAGAATCAAAATTGCATTCATACAAGGTAAACAATTGTCTTTTTATGATGAATTGCATCGTTGTGCTAAATGCATAACACAATTCGTTGATTGATCGAACTCGAAAAAAACCTTTGTATTGTGTTGAGTAGCATTGTGTACGACTACATTTTCATGTCCGGACAATGCAGTTCGATTTCATCGTAGATTTGATGTATAACTTTACATTAATATCAAAATCGCATTATATTTAACATCTGCTGACACGTGACACTGTTGCCGTGGATGTCCATTTGCTTTCTAATTAATAAATCGGTCAAGGTAACGAAAAGTTAAAAGTCCGAATTCTGCTACATTTTAAATGAGAGACGTCCTCTGGAAAGCCCCTCCACCCTCCCTAGAAATAACAAATAGTAAACCGAAAAGCAAACAAAAAAGATAAAAATGGGACGGAAAATGAATATTCATTGGTTGGACACCAAATTTAAAGGATTCAGTGATGCATATTAACATGTCATGAGAACATATGACCTCTTTATTATAATCTTGAAGTGTAATATTTCATTACCTTGTACAAACCATGGCAAACATTCTAAATGAAACCTCGTTAAACAAGAGATAACAGCACTGATATTTTGATGAAGGAGCATTGATACCTTCGCGTTTATTACAGGGTGAAGCAATTTTGACAATTTTCGTTCATGATGATAGTAGATATAGGGGAAGGTGGGTGGATAAGGAAGAGTGGGATTTTGCTGTGTCGATACATAAAGTGTTTTTCTTTCGAATATTCGTCTTAATTAACGAGATTGACGGTAGGAAAAATTTTCAAATCTCCCTGCATAAAGGTTTCAATGGAATACCTGCAGTCAAACCCAATAGTTGTCATCAATAAAAGCACAAGTTAAATACAAAATTCTCTGGTCTCTTCGTGGCATGGGGGTTACGGCTCTGGACTGGGAAAGGTTTGTTCAAACAAACGTTGTTTCGGTCCCGCTCTGCATCTCCGTCAAATTTTGATTTGTTAATCACATGGAGCATGATGAAATTGTACGTTAAGGTGGGTCCCTACTCGTGAATTTAACAGATGAATTTTGTATTTTAAGGTTATTTTCTATACATAATAGTCAAAATGACATAATGAACACAGACATAGATAGGTAATTTTGTTTTCATTAAAGATACAGTATATTAAAGAAAGTTACCCTAACACTTAAAAATTGAGAAATATCAAATATCCATCATATGCTTTTGAACCCTCCAAATTCAGTGATGATACGAATATGTTTATTTGTTTTGTTTTATTTTATGATAACAAGTCATATAGAAGAAATATAACACATTAAAAGAAATTGTAACATAAATCAAAGTATATCTCCAAACATTAGGGTACCCCCTTATAATTTCATAACATTATTGACCAAGAATATGTACTAAATTCAACTTTTTGCATAAAAAAAAAAAAAACAGATGAATTTTTTTCATTTTGTAATATTTCATAAAATTACGTATGTAGATGCAGAAAAAATCACATACAGGTACACAGTTTTTGAAATGATCATGGTATGGCTCCAAACATAGGGGTACCCCCTTATAATGTTATCATATTTTCGACAAATAATATATAGTAAATCACATTTTTGTGCAAAAAAAAAAAAAAAAAAAATTCTTCAAATTGGATCATTTTATACGATAATGTATATAGATGGTGAAAAAATCGCATACAGGTATACAATTTTATAAATGACAAACATAAGGGTACCCTCTTATAATTTCATCACATTTTCAACTAAGAAATTATACTATATGATTGGTGTGGACATTGATAAATTCCACCATCTTTTGCTTCTTTTGGCATTTAAAATCTTCTGTCTGTGTTTTTCAATGCGCTGGCTCGTCCCTCACCAGCCATTGTAAAACGTTATACGCAGACTGCTGCATATAAGGGAAAACCTATAACGGTTCGAGTAGGGAGCCACCTTAAATAGTATTTCGATGTTACCTGAAGTATCTGCTATCTACCTCATTTATTTCTGAAGTATCGAGTTTGTACTAAGTATTGGGATATGGTCGTTACCCATATTATTTGTCATCAATATGATAAAAATCACTCCAAGGAATGCATGTGTCGCCTGCGAAACATAGCGACACTCAGGAATCACTTTTATATGATGTGACATCCAAGTGTGACGGACAGACAGACGGACTGACAGACGGACAACGGACAAAGTGATCCTCAAGTGTCGCTATTCTTCGCAGGCGACACAAAAATTAAGTCAAATTTGTCTCAAAAGTGAACCTGTATGGAGTCCCCTTAATAACATTTTTCAAGTTGACGTACTTCGGACTTCACACTCCTTGCTTCGAACTTTAGGGGCCATATAAAAGAAATGAGGCGCGATTAGAAAAGTAAATTCTTAACATACAATGGACGAAATGAAAACGGAGAGTTTTCAATATATATTTTCAAACATGAAAACAAATCAATTCTTCACATAAGTATTCTAAGTTCATTGGAATAAAATCAACATTTTGCTTTTGTGACACAGTCCCTTCCAAGTGCGAAGTCCGCGAACATGAAAAATGTCTATTTCGAACTTCGGACATCGCACTTCGTGGGGACGGTATCAGAAAAGCATAATATTGATTCTATTCCAATGAACTTAGAATACTTTATGAAGAATTTATTTGTTTTCATGTGTAAAATATATATTCAGTTCTGAAGACTGAAGTGCAAATCCGAAGTACGTCAACTTGATAAAAATATCTATTTAAATCAAAAGACGCTTATATACATATCTGTTAAGGACCATTATTTTTTATACAATCTCCTTTCTTTACGTTTTCCTTGGTGCGTGTACACTTTCGTTCCTTACCTAGCACATGCATGTTATACACGTTCCTGGTTGTTTTAACAAACTGTCAAGTAACCTCAACTTTGATCTTTTATAATACTTACGCAAACGATGCATTGCACTTATTGTGTTATGTACTACATGGATCACGAATCAAGTTATTGAGCATTGTTGTGCCATTTGAAAGAAGATGTATAACGGAAGAACACATATGAAAAGGATCGAGTTCACCATGTTTCAACTCGAATAAATAACGCGGCTGGAGCACATTGTTACTTTTATCCATGCAAAGTTAAATATTTTAAAAAAAAAACATTCAACAAGTATTTTGTAATTAGAAAACTAAAGTAACTGTGTACATGTATGAAGTATAAATTGACATTCTATCCGGTTTCCATCTTCTCGTTATTGACTTTTTAATCTATCATTCCTTTAAGATTTGTTCATAATTTGAGGTGTATTAAAAAGTTAAGGATATGATATAAATTGAAGTAATGAAATAAGTACGTATATCTTGCATGTCTCTAACTTGTCATTGTCCATATTTGTCATTCCAATAACTACACTGTTGGATGGCATTTTCTTTTTAATTCACTTCACTATATCAGGAGAGATAACTCTTAAATCAAGCAAATTTATCAGAAAACGCTTTTTTAAAGGAACTGTCCTTCAGCTGAATTCTAAACGTGCTTTCTATCCAGATATTCAGTACTAAGAAAGAACAACATATGATTCAGTGTTTCGCTATGACAACATATAATTTTATTATGAAATGTCGCATGATCGAAGAAAAATTCAAGGAAAGGTCATGAGTATTTTTTAATTCGATTTAAGAACATATCCTCTTGTTTGAATATTTCAGACATTTTTGAATGCAAGAATCGATACAGATTTAAAAAAGAAGTGATTTTCATTTCGACCGGGATCTTTATCCATGCTCTTTGACGAAGTAACATTATTCATCATTAAAACTTAGTTAAACTATATTTCATTCAAAAGATTTGAAAATAATTTAACAACAGACGAAGCCTATTTAAGTCCTACCTCGACCATTAGACCTTGGCTGCTTTGAAATTCAGGGTAGATAGGGTTTTTATTAGTTACAATTTATTCTTAGTGACAAGAACTTATGTAACTGCTCTGTTGCATAGAAATGTCTGTAGCCAACAATTTGGAATTTTTATGCATAATACGGTACTCTGAGGAACTTGAGATTGCGCATTGGTTCTTTATTCAATATTTTTGATATCGTTATTACTAGCGTGAAACTATGTGGATTTATGTGCCCTTTTCAATCTTTGTACACTTCATCGAAGTTATATCCTTTGACATGAATTATTTTGCTCTATGTTTGTGAAAAATAAATTCCACCGATTACGGCTTAAGGAATATAAAACATGTTATCCTGACAGAATCTCAAAATAATTAGTCACAAGGTCAAACTTTACATATTCATGGCAATGTTATTCCAAAAGGAATGTATATATGAAATATAAATGCCCAATCACTTACCATGATCAAGTGTTATGCCCGAGGAAAGTGAGTCAAATTTAGAGGTCAAGGTCACATTGTCAAAGATCATGGTTTGAAAAGAATAAATATTCCACCTGTTGAATATTTTAAAAAGCCCTAACACAAGATATATATAGCCTAATCTAAAGTTGAAGAAAATGAGGTCAAATTTCAAGCTGAAGGTCACAAAGTTAAAGGTCATGGTGAAAATAAGATAAGTGATCTGCATATGAAATATCACAACCCCACCAGTTTTGGTTGCAGAGATAAAGCCAAGTTTTTTCTTATTTATAAGTGTGTATCCCCTCCCTTCCTTCCATTGAGATATCTCAAAAGCATGTGAAACGTTCTACAAACCCGTAACATATATAACAAAGCATATACATCAATTGATCTATACAACATCTGAGGCATTTCAGGAAGAACAAGATTTTATATGATTTTTTAGCATTTTCCCTGAAAAAAATTTGGTCAAAGGTCAAGGTCAAAAGGTGAAAAATTGATACCAAAAGACGCGTCTATATATGATAAATATGAAAACCGTATCATCGGGGTGAAGTTTCATACCCTTTTCTTGAAAGCTGGACGAAATGAAAGACGGACAGATGGTTGGACGAACCAATCGCTATATGCCCCCTTGGTCAAGAAAGGAGGGGATCTCCAAGAACACCCGGTTACACTACCAACAGGAAAACCCCAAAACACCTACTGTAAAATCACAAAGCAGACAAGAACAGAAAGAGACGCAAACCTTATAGGGTACAAGGAACGTCAAGTCTCATAGAAAAATTCTACACACAAACCAACGTGACCAATGGGCAATCGGTCAAATGACCGGGGGCATAATTACCCAAGTTTCAGCTTTCTGAGGTATACATATGCTGTTGTATGCTGGAAATAGGTCATCAGTAAGGTCGATCTTATCCTACGCTTGAATTATTGCAAGATCGTACATTTACGTAGATAATATGCAGTAGAATGAGGGCTTAAAGGACCATAATTGGGCAATATTGACGTATAATGAATAAAATTGTTAGCATTCAAAGCAAACCATTTATCATTGATATTAAGACGTACATCCAAATAAAAAAAGATATAAACTTTTGCTAAACGAAAACAACAAAAATAGCTAAGCCCTCTTTCTGAAGACCATTCTATAAAAAGAAAAAAAAAAGTCTTAGACGATTAGATCTGATTTCAACAACATGTTGAAGTGCGTCATTTGTCACGATTTTGGATCATTCTTGCGCATCTTCTGTTTCTTTGCACTCAATGAGCTTGAATAATACTGTAACAGATGTTAAACGTCTTTAAATTCAATAGCATCATTTAAAACCTGATAAATTTACAGCATGGACCAGACATGCACGTTTCGGGTACTAAACCCTCGTCAGTGATCCTCAGTCTAAACAATGTAATGTGATATTTGAAATCAATATGGTCATTGTATCATATTTTACTCTATTGAACACTTTAATTCATTACATACCCAAAATAAAGTTTGAAAATGCGATCTAAACTGAATGAAGTATGCGTAAGAAAATGTTTCGCGGTAATTTCTATACAAATTATAGTAGAGGTACTCCCTTGTACAGTTCGAATGTCTCTTATGTAAGTAATAACCCATATATTTCGTTTTACTCTTGGAGTACTATTGACTTTAACTGTTTTATAAGGTATAGCTCATGGTTACCAAAACATTATATATATAATTCTTAAAGTTTCACCCTAAGCCATATGTTACCGCGCTGACACCTTTTCAAGAAAACCCCAAAATAACATTATTCTTGAACATTTGTTCTCTCTTATTACATCACGGACTTATACTTTTTCTTCAGTATTTGAAAAGTCTTTCTTAGGAGTACATTTTACAGTGTGGTTGAAAAAATGGTGGTATTCAGTATCTCTGATATCTTTACCCTAGTTTAGACGATTTTCGTATTTTTGTGTAAAATCGAGAAATTTTTAAATGATCGGTGACTTTGGTATTTATGGTAAAACTGTATCAAATTCAAGTTTCATTCAGAGTATCAGATGCGTATGATTGTATATTAACAAAAGAACTTAAACAAATGATTGCATTTCAACACTTTCAATATTATTTTTACAAATGTGCTATTTTTAGCAACGAATTTCTAGAATTTTACCACGTTTTCCAATGCAATGGGAATCTTGATTTTGAACACTGACCTATTTATTTTCCTTCATTAAATGATTCATTGACACAAATCCTATCATAATCCATCCTATCAATGTGATTTTCATAAAATCGTTGAAATCCCTTTATTCAGAATTGACATGCAGTATCTCTTCCCTAGCAGCAAAAACAAAACCTTTACGAATAGACAACTTGCCAAGATTCATAATTGATGACAATTTTTAATGACAAAATTTTCCCAGACTGTTTATGCGCACCTTTTTATTGTTAAGAGCCAATCCGGCATAAAACCATGCAAATTGGTCCAAATGACCTAGTAACCAAATTTAATGATTTTAAGTTATTTTAATAGATACATGACTTGGAATAATTCTGTCAAATATTTTTGTTCAAATATCCATGGTTACAGAGATATACCACCCCATCATTTTTCCCGCCAATTTTACAATAAGGACGTAGAAATATCCCTATTTTCGCTGATGTACTTCTCTAAAATTTTAAGTACAAATTGAATTGGAGTAAATATTGTTATTGATATATTGAAATATAACATTTTATTCTATCTTAGGATAATATTATGTATGAAAATTTTTTTTTCCATAGACAGCCACAACGTAACTTGAAAAGAGGTTAAAATCGGCTAAGTGAGAAAACGACGTTTTATACGTTTTTCAAGCAACAATATCTTCTGTAAGAGAAGTTTGATTTTTATCAAATTTCATCTTTTAACTCTTTGCTTTAATCTTATAAATATATCAAAAATCCACCGCTGCCAAATGATTACGTATTGAGATGTAGACAGTTAAAATATGTATAAAAGATCAGCTTAACGAAAAAACGACGTTTTAGACGTTTTTCACGCACCAATATCTTCTGTAAGAGAAGTTTGATTTTTATCAAATTTCATCTTTTAACTCTTTTCTTTAATCTTATAAATATATCAAAAATCCATCGATGCCAAATAATTACGTATCGAGATGTAGACAGTTAAAATATGCATTAAAGATCAGCTTAACGAAAAAACGACGTTTTAGACGTTTTTCAAGCAACAATATCTTCTGTAAGAGAAATTTGATTTTTTTTTTCAAATTTCATCTTTCAACTCTTTGCTTTAATCTTTTAAATATATCAAAAATCTACCGATGCCAAATAATTACGTATCGAGATATAGACAGTTAAAATATGCATTAAAAATCAGCTTAACGAGAAAATGACGTTTTATACGTTTTTCACGCACCAATATCTTTTGTAAGAGAAGTTTGATTTTTCTCAAATTTCATCTTTTAACTCTTTGCTTTGATCTTATAAATATCTCAAAAATCCACCAATGCCAAATAATTACGTATTGAGATATAGACAGTTTAAATTTGCATCAAAGTGAATTTTTGCGGTGTAAAAATGCGAACGAAAAATACGGAATCCCAAAGATTCAATCATTGCACACGTAGAAATACGCATACATGTGCGGCGAGTTGTGACCACAGCTGATTTGATCATGTCTTTTCACACGCAGGTCAAGGTCAAACTCTTTGTTCAAAATTGTGCAATCGATAGTTGGGAATAAAAATAAATTTTATCGAAAACGTAAAATATATTCCAAAGGGTCTAGAAAGAGGAAAAAAGGAGCCATAAAAAGTTTTATTTGAAAATATGCAGTAACGACCCTAATATTGTCGATTCTTTAATAAATAAATCTCCGTATACTTCTATTGTAAAAACTCAATACATTGTAGGTGGCGCCAGTGAAATTTATTAGAGCTGCGCACCCCAAATTCAAAATCACGTTTTTAAAGGTGTATAACTGCGAATGTACATGTATGCGTTAGATTCGCCTGAAAATTTGAATTTATACGAATGAGAATGTATATTTTTATTTGAAAAGAAAAAATTTGCATTCCAAAATATTGTAAAATGAATTAATTTTCAGGGACACCGTCCCTTTAAAATTGAAGTGAGGAAATGATGCGAAGAAGCGAAGAAATTATCTCTTTTTCGCTTCTCCGTATCATTCCGTATTTTGTTTCTTCACATCATTTCTTCGTTTCTTTTCATATTCAGTACACGAACTAACAATGTCAGAATTACGCTTTTGCAGAAAAGAAGTTATATATAAAATGAAATTATATATCTCTTTGATGTTTGAAAGGCGTATAATGTATACATGTAGATCTACGCCCTTAGGTTAGCCCAGGAGTTTTTCTCTTTCTTTTCTGTATAATTTTGTTGGTTTTTTTTTTGTATTTTCGGAGGGGAGGGTGTCGTTTTTTTTTTTTTGTTTTTGTTTTTTTTACGTTTCGTTTCGTTTCGTTTCGTTTTGTGTTTTGTTTTGTTTTGTTTTTCAATATTGTTTTTTTTTTGAAAGATGGAGTACCATGAACTCTTTTTTTTTCTTTTCAATAAAAGTACTTTTTTATAGAACGAAGACCGCTCTGCTTTAGTACAAGATAATATCAATGCTTCGAAGGAGAAATACCTTGAATTAAGGATATGAAGGAGATAAACTTTTATGAAAGAATTGAGATTTTATAAAAGAAAGTGATTACTCTCATAATTTACGCGCATACGGACCGGAGCGGATGAATACGGAGCAAAACAGCTTATACAAACGCAAGGATTTAGAGCGATGGGGGTTTGGTTCCGGGAAAAAGAGTGCTTTTTCTAGTACGATTTTCTTTTTTAACGCGGGAGGGGGGCCGGGGGCAGGTGGAGGTTAAGAAATATGACGGAGAGGTTGTCAGGGCCCCTGAAATTTGCCCCAAATTATTTTGACCTTGAATAAACAAAGACTTTTCTCATCATAACCATAGATGACCGATTTGGTTGAAAGCGCTATTTGACGTTGAGTTGAAATCAAGAAAAAGACAGTCATTTCAAACAATTTTTTTTCTTGTTTTATGCACGAAAATAACAGAATGATCGAGGTTTTCTCGAAAAAAAAAATAAGGACTGGATATATAGTTAATTTATTGATTATTGATTTACTTTAAGTGAGGATAATTCGAGCAACCTGTCTATTTTTTCTCTGAAATACGAATTAATTGTTATGTTTATAGGAAAGATCAACCTAACATTTTAAGAAAAAAAAAAAACACGTTTATTTTATCAATTCAACAGATCGTTTTCAAAAGGAAAGAACTTTTTAAACACAATTTCCTATGAAACAATGAATTTGGAAAATCGATGAAAAGAGCAGCGAGTAGACTGTAAAGAAAACTTTTCTTTCCGATTTTCAACATTTTTTAAAGAAAATACCACAGTCATGTCAACAATACACAGAGAGGACAATTTGTTCATATAACAGAGAATGAGAGATCATAGAAGAGTACATCGAACGACCCGTTGTCTACAGGACAATAGATCTACATGTAACAAATCTGATGACACGAAACTAGCAGTGGCATAGTGATCCTTTTATGATGAGCTTTCAGAAGTTAAACGTCTTCAAATTCAATAGAAGTGAGATTAAGTGCCCCTGCTCAAGGGAGACTCGAACCAGGAACCTTTCCGTAATTGGTTCGAAACTCTAACCAGTACTAATAGTCTAGTTGCCAAATGGCTATTTTGGGGTGAACCCCAAAAAGTGTTACGCACAAAATGTTTTTGCATGAAAGTGATGTTAATACTCTCTACTTTGATAATCCGGCTGATGCCACTCTGGCATCCTTGGGCATTTCGAAATTTTTGGGATAAAAGGTAATTTTTCAACGAAAACCGTTGAAAATTGGAAATACACAATTACTTTGTCCATGTTGTAGCTAGAACAACAAATTTGGTATCAAAAGAACAGCAATGCCATTGCCTTTAAGTCCCAAGCTCAGTTTATCAATTTACTCGTCCATAAAATGGGGAAAACTATGGATTTTCGATGAAAAACCGTTGAAAATTGGGAATATGTCATATCTTTTTTCATACCCTAGATAAAATAACAATTTTGGTACCAAACGCACAATAAATGTATTGCCTTTTATTTTAAATATCAGATTAGCAATTTGCAAGTACGAAAATGGGCGAAAGAATGAATTTAGAATGAAAAATCGCTGAAAATTGGGATATTGCAATGTTTTTTCCATGCTGTAGTTAGAACATCAGCAAGAAAAATGATTTCATTGCTTTAAATTCAGAATTCCACTCAAGCAAATTGAATCTTGTTTTGTTTTGTTTTGTTTTTGCTGAAAACAGGTTTTAAATTGTAAAGAAATCGGTTTAAAGAAATTCTAAAACAACAATTTTCGTATCAAAATGATTGCATATTGATAGTTTTAGATTTGCACTCTCTTATTACTATTTATTCTACTCTAGATATATCATTCCAAATAGTATAAATGTCCTAGCATCATCTTGCAACATCACGCATCATTTCACGAAAAGAATGTTCCATTTTAATTGCATAATTCATACATTGCTTATTTGATGTTTGATGTCGTGTTTGCTGTTCCCTGCCCGTTTGGTTTCTCTTGCTGTGTTTGTCTTCTCTGTATTTTTAGTCGAGATGTTTTGATGTGTTGATATTGGTGTTGCAACCCAGTTTTGTTGGATATCACCTCCTTTCTTATTGCCTTGTTTTTTTCATCAACATGCAATTGTAATTCTTGTGTGCAGCTACTTCTAACAACAAAGAACCCCTCTTACATGGTTGATCAAAATGCCTCCTTTGCATCGTACTCTGACAATTTTCTACTCCAAAACATTTACAGAATTAAAGAAAATTGAGCACAGAATTTGTCACATCTGTTTGTTACACAGCTAAGATTTCATGTGCGACTACAACAAATCAACAGGATACTAGTAACAGATAGAGGTTTAGACGCAATTGGCAAAATATTATCACAATAGGTCTCAACATTTATTTTAAATTTAGTTCTTTCAGCAGATCCAGGTTTGATCTTAAGGATGTTTCCTTATGCATGGCTAAAAATATTTCGTTTTTCTTGACATTTTATCGAAATTCTTCAATTAATAAAGTTGGTGGTAATGGTCATCCAAGAGTTTTGAACTCTGTGAGGAGGTTGTTTTACACCATAATTGTGCGTTCTTCGAGACCTCTGGGAAATCGGAATAGTGGGAGGGTTGTGCGCACGTAATCCAGGATAACCACACCGTCTGCTATTTACGTGGCAGATGGCCGTCCTAAGTCGGCACCCGTTGTCCATTGGTCTCGTTGGTTAATGTTTAGTCTTTTATGTTTCATGTTTCTATGATCTTGTCCCTTTTGCGTCTCTTTCTGTGGGTGTCTGTTCTGTGTTTTTTGTTTTTTTTTTGCATGGGTGTTTTGGGATTTTGCTGTGGGTGCTGCAACCTAGTGTTGTTGGAGATCCCCTCCTTTCTCTTATAGCCCATTTCATTCAATCGTACACTGGACCTGACATCAGATATACTGTCTAGATTCTTTTCAAAATCTGAATTAACTTCTCTCAAATTTGATACGGAACACCACTTCAAAAGATTTCCCACAGAACAACCTTTGTCTCTCCTATACCATCATATGTTGATGGTATCCATCATCATGATCTGTTCGCAATACCTACATCTTTAGAATAATGTGTAGAATGCGAGTTCTTAATCAATCGGATTGCTTTCTCGATCAAATGATTGCAAGTACATGTAATATCAATCAGTTGCACTTCATTTCATGAGATGTAGCTTTCTTGACTGAATCTTTTATGTCATTGTGATCGTAAGTAGGAGTCAATTGAATACCATTTAAATTTGCTCTCTGCAAAGTAATAGCAATTTCAAGTTCAGAAAATAGGGCCAGGGGAGCTGCTGGAGAGGATTTTGGCTGTGCCATGAAGTCACTTTAATTGAAAGCATCACTGATGAGGATTTTTCTATCCGAAACACGTGTCTGGTGTAGTAAAATTGGTTTAAAACTTTCTTCAAGAAGGTAGATAGCTGGAACACTTATCATTGAACATCTGAGGTGTTTAGATATTTTTAGAATTATATGACTAGAAAAACAATCAAGGTATTAATTCTGCCATTGAATGGTCAGTTGATACACCAGAGCTCTGCATACATCAATCGATCACCAGCTCCTAGGCATTCTTGTCGAATAGATAACCTGGAGCTTATTTTAAGAACATATTTCGAAGTTGAAAAACTGAAGTAATCTTTTTTACATTGAACAATGTCACCACTAAGCAGGTCTTTAAGATCCACTTCAATGATTGAAAACAACTTCACAACCCTGGCAGAAATCATCTATGTTAAACATCTTCAAATTCATTAGCATCATTTAAAAGCAGATTAGTTAACAGCGAGGACTAGACATGCACGTTTCAGATATTTAACCCTCGTCATTGATCCTCAATCCAAACAATGAAATATGGCCAATAATGTGTGATAATTATGTCCAAAATATAAGACGTGGCAAGATGACTAGGATATGATGCTACAGGACCCAGGTTTCAGAAATTTGTGACAATTTTGCAAACAGAATTTTTTTGAATGCGTTTGAGACAAAGGAGGGGATCTCAAACAATAGCAGGTTGCAGCACCCTTAGCAAAACCCTCAATGCAAATAACACAAAGCAGACAAGCACAAAAAGAGACGCATAAGGGACAAGGAACGTCAACGCACAACACAGAAACATCAAACAGAAAGGACTACACATAAACCAACGAGCAACCGGTGACGACTTAGGACGGCCATCTGCCACTGAAATAGCTGAAGGTGTGGTTATCCTGGATTACGATTTGAAGAAACGACCAACCGAAATTGATCAAACTTGGCTACATGTGCCCTCGGGGACTCCTGGTCCGCCAGCAGTGACACTCACCAAGTGGTATAAATGTTAAACGTCTTCAAATTCATTAGCATCATCTAAAAGCAGATTAATTAACAGCGTGGACAAGACATGCACGTTATGTATCATAGACAGTAGCCGCTTCCTTTTGAACAATGTGTCTAATTTCACCCACATCTTTCAAAAGCTTGCTACAAGACTCCACGTACTAGTAAATTGTTTTTCTTAAAACTGTTGACTTGAATACACATATCTTTGTTCTAGATTTTCTCTTAACGTTTTGCATTTTTCAAAGTCCCAACTTTGTATGGAAAAAATCTTCAAAAATCAAAGTTTTCTCCCTCATTCTTCTTCTCCCATTTTATTTATGAGCAAGTTGCTAAATATGTATTCAGAATTAAAGACAATAACAAAAACATTTATTTTGGTACCATAATTGCAGAACCTCATACTACAGTTTGAAAAAGTCATTGCATTTTGCAAATCTTCAGCGATTTTTCATCAAAGAGTAGTTGTTTTTCCCAATTTTTCGTACCAGCAAATTGCAAATCTGACTTCTGTATTAATTAAAATGAAAGGCAATAAATTTATTGTGCGTTTGGTACCAAAATTGTTTATTTAGCTACAGAATAAAAAAAGATATGGTGTTTTCCCAATTTTCAACGATTTTTCATCGAAAATCCATAGTTTTCCCCATTTTATGGACAAGTAAATTGGTAAATTGAGCTTGAGACTTAAAGACAATAAATTTGTCGTTCTTTTGGTACCAATTTTGTTGATCTAGCTGCAGCATGGAAAAAGTAATTGAATTATTCCTATTTTCAACGGTTTTTCTTCGAAAAATTCCATTTTACCCCAAAATTTCGAAATGCCCAAGGATGCCAGAGTAGCATCAGCCGGATTATCAAATAAGAGGGTATTGACAACACTTTCATGCAAAAACATTTTGTGCGTAACAAATTTTTGGGTTTCGTGAATGGCACCTAGACTATAAGTCTTACTTGTAGTAGAACCAACTATTTTAGAGACTCGTTCTTTTACATCTGTGAAGATTATTTCAAAAGATTTAGAATGGGTACATCTAATCACATCTAGAAACGAGGGAACGAGATTTGCTATGCAATCTTGAGCTAAACTCTATCAATATTATAATCTAATGCGATAGTTTATCCGTGTCAAGTTCTTATTTTATCGTCATTGTTTACATGCTACCAGGGAACCTAACCACGTGACGTCATCACTAAAAGTCTGACTCGGTGGCGTCGTTCCGGGCTATCGCGAAAATCGTCTAGATTAATGATGGGGCTTATATAAGGGAAATTGAAAAAGATCTGAAACGATTTCCATCATTTTTAGAACATATTTTGTTAATATCTTAAATTTTTTTCTAGATTATGATCGAAGATGCTTATCTTTTGAACATTTTTCCATTAAATCTTTTAATCAAATTCCGCAAAATAATGAATATTCTTGATAAAATTTGCACATCTTAGATACATTTGGCAGCGACAGTTTTTTTATATTTTAAAGTATGATACGTTTACTTTATTATACTGAAATTTTGTGGGAAAATTTTCTCTCTTATAGATGTTATTCATGTTCGAAATAGGGACGCTTTTGTCAAATCCCAATATAAGTCGTATTAGAGCGCCCCCTGGTGGCAAGTCAATTCGTATATCTTAACTTTGCGAGTACTATAATGAAGATGAATTGAGTAAGTATCTGATTTTATCATGAAAAGAATTACTGCATATCAAAATCAAATATTAATCTTATTCAACGATGAAAATAGGGCTATTTTAGTGTTGTTTTTGAGCCCTGTTAATGGCGTTATGCCATACAAACAAAATTGGCCCATTACTATAAAACGGGACATATATGAATTTTAAAATAATTTTTTTCTCGAATGTTTTTCATCATAGAATACAGAAATATACATAAAAATGTTAAACTTTGACCACCCTTTTGGACGATTTTTACGATTTTGCATGGTTTTATGCCGGATCGGCTCTTAATTCTAAATGGAATATACCATTTTCCGATTTTTTAAAAACACAAAATATCCGATTCAATATCTTTTGGCATTGTTTTACATTATGACGTCACTGATAAAAGACGCAATTCCATTGTGACCTAACAATGAAAAAAGTGCGCAAAAATTGCTTAGCTCAGATATTTTTCGTCATTTTGTAAGCCATTATGAATTTCGGCCAGTGGCCTATTGCGTCCTATTGCGTCTTTTAAAAGATAATCTAGGTCAAAGTATGCTGACTTGGACATTTTTAGCATTGAATTTCCTAAAACATCGGAAAATGGTCTATTAATCATTTACAAAGTGATACTGTGCAGACGATCACCACTAAGATTAAGAGATTTTTATACTATTAGCATAGTTCAACATCAAACCTTCGCATCATTGAATATTTTGAAATCAAATATACTATTTTCATTGATTTGATTCTGTTACACTATAGCATTAATTAAAATTTTCAAATGAATATATTTCCAATAAAATTTCAATTAGTACAAGGCCGGAATATCTTTACAATGTAAAATAATTCTTTTCTTTCTTTACAGTAAGATTTAACACCATTAGGTACAATAGGTTCTATGACACTGTACATTAAACAACATGATCTGGAAAATGTATCATTACCAATTGATTACCAATTAATTAAATGTACATTGCTTAGTAGAAGAATTAAACAGTACAAAATTTGAATGATTGCCATTTTCAAAGACTTCCTGACAAAATTTGAGAATGCATTCAAATTTCTAACAAGTTACGATGTTAAGAACATAATAATTCACTGTTATGATTTCAAAACATCTTTCAAAATTTGGGACGACTCTAGCATCAGAGTATGTATCATTGGGAATTTCATTGCCTTCATTTTACATTGATCTAATAAACAAAATCAGAAGGATCAAAGGCAGATCAAACTTCAACCACAAATGTAAGAAATAGTCGTTCGCCTTCTTTACCGAGTATATGATTCTAGAGTCATCACAAAAACACAAGGCATGGTACGGTTTTTGTAACAATGTCTTTCCAAACGTTGCACACTGGCCAACCATGACGACGGGACTCCATGACTGGCCATGTTCAAATCATGTAAGAGAATACTTGGTCCTGATTCTCTTTTCTATCTGAAACTTCTCGGTTGATTGATCTTATGTTCGCTTCAGCCAGCAGAGAACAGACTGTTATATGCATACCATAGAATTTTTTTAGATCTATTTACATAGAATCTGTGTTACAAGAGGCCGCAGTTTTAACTATCTTCTCCGTTATGTAACCTTACAGTGAGAAGTTAAATGTTTTTACAATTTTGCGTCTATGCAGACCTCTGTGTATCCGGATAAGTGAGAGTGTTGTGCGCACGTAATCCGGATAGATACACCATTTGCTAATAGCAGATGGCCGTCAAAAGTCGGCGCCAGTTGCACATTGGTCCCCTTCCTTTTATGTGTTGTCATTAATGTTTGATGTTTCTGTACGTCTTTTTCGATTGTTTTGCATGATGTTCTAGTGAATATTGTTGTGTCCTTTTGAGATCTGTAGTTTTTTTCCTGGTATCAATTTATGTGCCACTTTCTTGTGGGTTTGATTCGCTGGGTGAGTGCAGGGTGGTCAAGCTGGAGATCCTTCCCTTTTCTGCAGTTTTGGCGTCTCTTTATTTATTCCAGTACCAAGCAAAGTGTCTGGCGACAGAAGGATCATTTCCACGGTATAAAGGCGTTTCTAATATGAAAATCCAAAACATCAGTACATGCTTTAGCATACCGTATGAATTGTGAAATGAGGATATCTTTTGACGGTAATCTGGACTATCACATTCCAGTCAGGGAAATTTTCCTATGTGCAATCCAAAATCATCTCTTTTGTCATTTATCTCCCCATTTACAATTTTGATATTTAGGTCCAAAAAATGGTGTTTCTGTGATCGTATCGTTTTCCTTGTTATGAGTAAATTCTTGTTGATAAATAACATTTTTATACTTTTCAAAAACAGGACCGTCGATAGTAAGAATATCATCCAAGTACCTAGATATACACATTTCACATTATCATGTCTTCTTTGCTTTTGAATAGATTCGTTTTCATACGTGTATAAAAATAAATCTGCAAAAACAGGCGCACAATTAGTATCCATGGGTATCCCTACAACCTGCTTGTATAGATTCTCATCAAATCTTACATAAATGTTGTTCTAGAGGAAGGACAAGGCAATGCACAGGTCACTAAATGTCCATGATTTGCATTATATAGCGGAAAAGAAACCCTATGATTAAGATGTAAAAATATAAGTTTTCTCCTATAATGTATCGATTGAAGCACCATTTAATGAGTTTTGACAATTGATAATTAATTTTGTCATGAGAAAGCGTGGTGTGCATATTTGAATAGTCGAATGAAGCAATCGTATCGGCTTGAAAATTTCTAGGTTTCATTCTGTCAATCACATCGCCTGGATTTTAAAAGACCAAAATAATTTACATCATTCCTGTTTAGAACATTTCACAATATTTCGCTATGTGTTCCTTTATCGTCGTGAGCGCTAACGTCAGATTTCAAGACAAAATTGTAGTTGAGCGAGCAGTTGCTAGAATTAGCAAAGTATTGGAATTAGTAAGGAGACTTGTGCAATTTTGGTATGCAGTATATTGTAGGAATGACAGATATGGATAATGACCATATAGCACAAAATCGATAATTCAGAAAATCAGAAACCGAAGGCATACAAAATCAGGATAAAACAGGAACCAAAGCAAACAAACAAAAACCTCCACCACATGAAAAGAAGCGAATTCCCGATATGGGAGTGAGACCATTATGTTTGTTAAAAGTGTTAGGAACACTTACATTGCTTCTGTTATAAGTATTTGTAGACGAAAATTCCGAAACTAAAGTTGATATGTAGTGACGTTTTCAAATGATTATGGTGTTGTTGGCTGCTTTGTCTGAAGCAGCGAAGACATATTTCTCATGTAAATTACGTAATTTGGATTTGAAATATCTGTCATATTTAGAACTTGGATTTTCCAAAAAATGAAGATTTTTGTGGAAGTTATCTATTCGAATATCAGTTATGCAGGGGATGCTTACTCCTCCCGGGCACCTGGTCCCACCTCTAGCTTGCTGGGGTCCGTCGATGCTCAATTTGGTTCTCTATTGTGAGTGCTGTTGAGATTATCGTCAGAATCTGCTTTGACTCATTTATATTCAAAATGAGGTTTTTGAAGAAACGATCAACCTATGTTGATCGAACTTGGCTACACGTGCCCTCGGCGACTCCTCGTCAAGTAGCAGTGGCACTCACAAGATCGTACAATTGCTAAACACATTCATAAAACTTTATGTTTATTTAAGAGTTGATGAACTTATAACGTTTCAAAAAATATTCTTCGTTTTTTTTATGCCCCCAATAGATGTAGACAGGAAGGAAAGGGAAATGAAAACAGAGGGAATTTATTATGTATCGACACATGAAGGCTTTTCTTAGATTTGGCTCAGTCAGTGGCGCCTTAACCGAAGACACTTATATCTATTAAAAATCAACAATAAATAATAGCCGTCCATTCTTTTTTTCTTTACATGTTACTTGGTATATATATATATATATATATATATATATATATATATATATATGTGATTGTATGAATATAGATAGTTATGTATTTCTGCATATGCTGGCGATACACGTTTCGGGTCTTATCTATTAACATAAAATATGTATAAATGCTATACAATCAATGCGCTGCATTAAGTGTATAATGTACATGTACCACAACGATCACGAATCATATTATTGAGCAATGTTGTGTCATTTGAAAGAGGAAAGGGAAACCAGATATATATGAAAGGAAAAAAGACCAAGTTTATCGTGTGACAACTTGAATAAATGACGAGGTTGAGGCGTGAAATAACTTTTAGATATGCAAAGTTAGATAAATAAGAAATTCAGCATGCATTTTACAGTTTAAATACCATAAAAACTCTGTATGCTGTATAAAGCGACATACATTCATTCATCCACTCTCTTGTTATTGATATAGTATTCATCTGCCCTATGGAAATGGAAGAAAAGTAAACTTTGAGATAAGAATTGAATATACTGTAACGAAAAAAGTATTCTCCTTGTGCTTTTATCTTCAATTTTCCGAATTCTTCTTAAAAAAAAAACAATTTGATACGCATTCGTCCATTAGAGACTTCATATGAAATATTTCAAATAATTGATTGGATTTAATTAATGGGTATAGCAACATATTTGTGTAATTGGCAAAATGACACAAAGAAAATTAATCAAAAATGCTGACCTATAATTGCTCCCTCTCAGATTGCAATACTATTTAGGTAACATTTAGATAATGAAACAAAGAAAGGAGGCGATCTCCAACAACACTCGGTTGCAGCATCCACAGCAAAACTCTAAAACAGCCAATGCAAAAATAAAGAGCAGACACTCACCGAAAGAGACGCAAAAGGTAGATGGAACACCAACTCACACCAAAGAAACATTAAACACAAAAGACAACGAAAAAAACCAACGAGACCAATGGGCAACCGGTGCCGATGTAATAGGACGGTTAACACAAAACATAAAGCCAGAAAATAAAAAATAAAAACACAAACACTCAAATACACACATTTCCGACCCCTTGGCCTTAATCAAGTGTAAAAAAACGACGATCTTTATTTGAGAATTTGTGCTTAATTTGTTATCATCCCTTCCTTCTGGAAGAACTTTTTCAATCTACTGCAAGAAATAAAAGCCATATAGCAATAATCATCAAACTTCATCATCATAACTGATCACCTAGATGATGACATTTTTTAAATAATTAGAATATTTTCTCAATCAAAACTTCTCAATAAACATGTATAAAATATTCCCATTAAGTAGTTAATGTTCATTAATTTGATTATGTTACATTAAAGTATCATTTGAAATTAGCATATAAAGACGTGTGTATCCGATAGAATATCCGTTGGTACAAGGATGGAAGACAGTAAAGTTTTATAGCGGGATATCTCTATAATGCAAAAGAATGTAATCTTTGATACAGTTTGATGTACTTATGCAAATATACAGTAATACCTTAACGTACAATACGTTCCATGACACTTTACATATAAGTTCTGAAAATCGTTTGAAGACGTTAACTTGTCGCAAAATGGTTTGAAATGTGTGCTTCATTTTTAATTCATTTCAATCCATTTGTGTTTTATCTATAACAAGTGTGTTTGTTATTTTTGAATGAAATTGCCTTTACCGTAAACTTGTGTATACTTCCTTTGTATTCAACATAGTACAGTATTATGCTTTTTATCCTAAGAGGTGGGTCTTATTTCTGATATGTTTTCATTTTCTTTACAAGAACAGAACAGAAGCAAGCCTCAAAGTAAAATAGCATTATAACTTAAATGAAGAAGGAAGAAAACACTGAAAATGATACTTTAATAAATGTAAATACATTTACTTCTACATGTAAAATACCATTGACTGTGTCTGAAAATCAGTTTGGCATATAATTAAGTACCACCGATGAGGATTTACTGTCCGAAACACGTGTCTAGAGCATTTAAATTGGTTTGACTATCCTTCACAACTTTATAAATACTCTGTTCACAATAAACATATGTTAAAACGAATTTGTGATTCGTCCTAATAAAACAAACGAATTTAAACATGAAGAAAATAAAAAAAGTCCCATTTGGGATGTCGCCTCTTGCCACACAGCCCCGTTTTGCCTCCCTCCTCCTTTCGCTGTTCCGTGAGTGTTCAACATTCAATTCAGCACCTTTGTTTGGAAAGTAACATATTAATCTTTTTCTTAGCTATAATCAAGATTATACATCTATATGCTGAATAGGAATAAAACATAAAACGTAACTGATATACCAAGCAATACAAATTATTTCGTATTAGAAATTATTCACAAAATCATCAAAAACATTATCTCGCAAAAAATCTAGTTAAACGGTTAATTAAGTATGTTAAAATGCGGATATTGAGCAACTTAATTCTTTTATTGATAAATATTCCGATTCAAAGAATTACATTTGACTTAGATGCAATTTTAGGATATCGCAAAGAAAAACTTTTATGGTGTATGTTTGAATTTGATTGACTTTATATATAACATCTGCACCTATTTGGGAGTCCGCTGGTTGATAAAGGACAGGGTCCACTGCCTCGGATCAGCCCAAGTGCAATCAAATTCAAATAACAACGAATTCTTCACTTCCGGTGTGTGCTGAGTGGGCCGTATTCATATGGACGTCATAGGAACAACTCTTTTAGGGTTGTCACCGTGGCGTAGCGGTATGAGCGGTCTACTTTGTATGTTAGGCGAAGCCGCCGTACGGAGTTTACCGACTTTTTATGGTGTAGTTAACATAAAAAAGGAATAATTTTAAGGTAACATAATTATTTGTGCAAACTTGAACAGATACATGAACAGGATATTCGATATAGAAGGGGCTTTCTTTTTCTCATACCATCCGATATTAGGTAAATGGAAAATATTTTTTGTCATCGGCATACAAAAATCGTTGTTTTGCAAATAGTTCATCTTAGATATCAAAAATGAATAAATTATTCAAAACATGATTGTGTCAAACTATCATTCTATATGATGAAACCATTATATCGGTTTGAAAAAAAAAACTGTCCTATAGAATGTCAAAAAGCTCTTGATAGAGATAAAATAAGTAATCCATCTCTATTCATAGCGTAATAGCCTCCCTAAAAACAATAAATTGCAGTAAATAAATTCGAAGCATCGTTTTACACAGAATAAAAGGTTATTCAAATTGCCGACATAAACATATGTAAAACATTGTCTATAGTGAATTACTTGATCTAACAGGGTCAGTGTATGCATTTTAAAGCGGTAATGATATCATATTATAGTGAATCAGGCACGTAAGGGCGCAATAAACCTGAATGAAAATACTTCAAACCATTTATAAACAGATTTCTATGTCCCATAAAAAGTCAAGTAAGCTGAGCATGGGCCATTTACCCATGCGGAGGATCATAGATGCATATTGAGGTCACATTGACCCATTAGATGGGGGTAGTTGTGTAAAATATATATTCAAAAGCCCTCTGACTGAAATTTGATATTTGCACATTGAGTATAAAATGGATTTAAGGGGGAAAAGGGTAATGACCCTTTCGACATACCTATGTATGCCTCCAGTTTCTACCTTTTTTCGAATCTTAAGATAAAAAAAAAAAAGAAATTCTATTTTTCTATTTAGTTCAAAACAAATGAAAAAAAAAACTGTTGTTTTCGCGCACAACATTACATAGTACGTTATCGGTAACTTACTTAAATTGGCTATTCATATTGTCGTCTTCATTTTATCAGTGTTTTTTTAGTTGTTGTTGTTGTCGTATTTGGTGGTTGATTTGATGCCATTGATTTTGTTGTTTTACGCATGCTTGTTCAGGATATTGGGTTTTGAATCCCGTTCTACCTTTTCCCGTTTGGATGTGTCTTTGCGGTCTCTACACCATCGTCACACCGGGGGTCTCCTCGTAATCTTACTAACTGATACAACCAATTATTGGTGACGTTAACTTTATTGACCAACTTTTATCACAATGATTGTTTTTTTTTAATTATTTAAAAGGTACTTTAAAATCATATCATATATCATAAAGAATGTTAGCATCTTAGCATTATCCCCTCATTGCTATTTTGAACATAGATTTTATTTGGAAATGCTACTGAATCGACTCTACAGGAATTTTGGAACCGCGTACTCTCTTTAAAGTAAGTGCACAAATTAGAATTCTAAGAATAAAACCAGAGGGCACAACTGAATTTATTTTGGTGGCTTATGAAAGACACTTTGGCTGGAAGCATCACTGATGTGAATTTAAGGGGGAGGAGAACAGTATCCGAAAGAACCCCTCGGAAAGCTCTAGATCAATCATGACGTCATAATAGAAACGGCAACATTGGCACGTTTTCTCAAGAATGTCAGCATTCGGTAACGTTAGAACAAGGTGGAAGGGGTAACAAAATCACTATAACTTAAAAACTGACAGTCAAATTTCAAAAGGAACTTATCGATGTTTCACTTGACAGATGAAGAACATATAAAGTTTTTACGAAAAATTAATTTTTATTAAAAATTGCCAACTCAATGATGTTCTGAAAAGAGACATTAATTCATCTATTCTTTATATATAATAAATTCTTTTCGACAATTACTTTTAAAAGTCTCAGTGATTATTTATAATTTTATACATATGCGATTGTCCACATTAGATCTTAATGAAAAATACAGAACTTATTAATATTCTGCCTCTACAGAAGATTTGTAACTGTTTTTTTTTTCATTAGCTAAAGCGTGTTTTAAATTTTAACGTAACATTTACGGCCTATTTTGGGGCTTTCAATGGGAATATATGTACATTCGTAGCTTCAAAACTAATGTTAAAAAACGATGAAATTTGCATGTCGAAAAAGTATGTTTCAATTATTCACATTTATATTATTCAGGAAAATTGAATGACAGGATCTTTATTTACGTCTGGCTGTCCTGGACCTCCTTTATGTCCGAAACAATTTGCATAATAAATTGGTTTGAAATTTCACAAAGAAGGTATAGAGTTGGAATCCTTCCTTATTATCATTTCAATCTTAACGAGTTGTTATAACATGTCATAATTTCAATATAACATCTTTTTATATTTCAACTGTTTTGTCTTTTTATGAATGTTGACTTTAGGTGATTAAATCAGAGTACCCCCGTCATACGTGTTGAATTAGACTTATTTGACTATTAAAGGCTATCTCATATCTTAAATACGATATTTCTAACAAGGGTCGATAGGGGGAACTCGTCATATATTATGATGTCCCACTCTCCAGAATGGTGGATGTTATTCTGTCATAGACCATTTGAACAATCCAACCAAAGATTGTACTATGTCTTCCGAAATAGAAGTAACCGGATGTGACAGTTCGGCGGGTGTTGCATGCAAGTAGGAGATGCTTACTCTTCCTGGGCACCTGGTCTCACTCCCATATTGGGAGTTCGCTTCTTTTCATATGGTGGAGGTTTTCGTTTGTTTGCATTGGTTCCTGTTTTATCCTGATTTTGTATGCCTTCGGTTTCTGATTTTCTGAATGATCGATTTTGTGCTGCATGTAGGGATATGGTCATTATCCATATTTGTCATTTGTGCAAAACTCTTAAGCGTGTTTGAATACATACTCTAGATCAGAATTATATAAAATTTTATAGATTCATTTCAGGATACATCTTCCATGATATTACTGCACTAAAATAAGGTAAAATACTTTACAATGAGTTTAAATTCAAAATACACATTAAGGTGGTGCCACTTCAATGCTTCATTAATATAGAGCCGCAAACACGATGAAAAAATATAGTAAAATGAAAACAATATAGAAAAGAAATCCCGCCTCTATCACAGTACGCATGAAATATGAATGGAATGAGATATTATTGCACATTTGAAGAGTATTTTTATATAGACTATATTGTCATATTAAAATTCAAAATCGCTATTAGTTGGTTTTATGAAACAAGCGTAATTGCTTTTAGACTTTTCATTTGATTTTCGTACTCAAAATGGTAAAATGCTAATAACAATAATGTATTTTCTCTTTTTATTTTTTATGTGGAAAGAGTGTAAGTGCAAATTTATTTTTCCATCAGACAGGAAAAACAATGAATGTCAATGCTATTTTACTTCATTACCCCTCTCAGGGGAAGTCAATATCCTTTTAAGCGACAAATGATAAAAAATGCCAAATGTTATCTCAAAAAATATCTGCAATATATTCAATTTAGATGATGTATGATATATCATCTTTATTGACCTATAAGATAAGCACAAAAATTTGTTTCATGAAGGTTATGAAATATTCAACATTATCATTCTAATTTCTTTTTATCAATTGATCTGATATCTAATTATTTTTATAGAAATCATTGAATGAGCTTGAAAGGTCATGAAGATGTTATTGTACCTAAATATTTATCTGAAGCTAATCGTTTAGAATATATCACTATCTATTTAAAATGTTTCAAGATGTAAACGTCTTCATATTGAATAGCATCATTTAAGAACAGATAAATTAGCAACATGGTCCCGACATGCACGTTTCGGGTACTTAACCCTCGTCAGTGATCCTCAAATCTGAACAATGTAATATGCCAAAAAAGTATGAAAGTTACTATGTCGAAAATGCGTACCGAAAGACGTATGCCTTCGGTTTCTGATTTTCTGAATTATCGATTTTGTGCTGTATACAGGGATATGGTCATTATCCATATTTGTCATGTAATGTATTTGGAGATTCCTCGTACAGCTTTTATTTTGCAAAGCTTATTTCAATATACTTAAATTACAATGAAAAGAAGCTAACATCGATCAAAAACGTTGAAATGTTGAACGTCTTTAAATTCAACAGCATCATTTAAGAACAGATATATTACATGTAACAGCATGGATCAGGCATGCACGTTTCGGGTACTTAACCTTCGTCAGTGATCCTCAGTCGAAACAATGTAATATAGCAAAAAAGTGCGAAATTATTATGTCCAAAATGTACCGGAAGATGTGGCAAAATGGGTGGGATATGATGATACAGGACCACATTTTAGGAATTTCAAGAAATTTTGTAACGGAAAATTTCAAATGCGTTGAAGAGACAGACGATCAACCGAAGTTGATCGAACTTGGCTACATGTGCTCTCGGGGACTCTTGGTCCACCAGCAGTGACACTCACGAAGTAGTTCAAATGTTCAACGTCTTTAAATTCAAAAGCATCATTTAAGACCAGATAAATTAACAGCATGGTTCAAACATGCACGTTTCGGGTACTTAACCCTCCTCAGTGATCCTCAATCTAAACAATGTAATATGGCCAAAAAGTGTGAAATTATTATGTCAAAACACGACCGAAATTAAGAACTATCTGGCTATATAGCTATCTATAAACTTTAAAACATAGTTTTGATTTCAACAAGAAAAGGGAATGACCACCCTGCATTCACCCAGCGATACAAACCCACAAGAAAGTGACACATAAATGACCTTATACAACTCCAAAATGCAAAAGGACACAACAATATTCACTAGAACATCATACAAAACAATCGTAACAGACGTACAGAAACATTAAACATTGATGACAACACATAAAATGAAGGATTTTAACAAATAGTGTGGTTATCCGGATTACGTGCGCACAACCCTCCCACTAATCCGGATACACAGAGGTCTTCATAGACACACAATTGCTGTATAAACATAAAACTATAAGGTGATATATCAAACAAGATAATTGAATGCAGCGGCTTTTTGTAAGACGGATTCTTTGTAAATGGATCTAAAAAATTCTATGGCATGCGTATAACAGTCTGTGTTCTGCTGGCTGAAGCGAGCTCAAGTTCAATCACCCTAGAAGTCTGACCAACTTTCAGATAGGATAGAAAATCAAGACCTAGTCTTCTCTGAGGAGATTTCAATAAGGGCAATCATGGAGTCCCGTTATCACGGTTGACCAGTGTGCAACGTTGGGAAAAACACTGGTACAAAACTGTAGATTGGTCCAGTACCATGCCCAATGTTTTTGTTATGACTTTAGGTTCATATCCTCGGTAAAGCAGGCGACCGACTATTTTATTGCATTTTTGGTTAAAGTTTGATCTGCCTTTGATCCTTCTGATTTTGTTTATAAGGTCACCATGAAATGGAGGCAATAAACTTTCCAATGATACATACCCTGATCGATGCCGGAGTCGTCCAAAATTTTGAAAGAAGTTCAGAATAATTATTGGAGAATTTCCAAAAAGATTTTACAAGTTTTTGATATCTAAATCCTGGACAATAAGGTTTTTTTGTAACTTGTATTTTTGTCATGGAAGTCCTAGGCCTAACATGGGAGCAAGCTCTAGCGTATCTGATGAGCTGAGAGATGCAAATGTCGTACGATGGCAATCTTGGAACATCGCCATCAAGCTAAGGAAAATTAACTATCTTAATTTTAATATCAAGATCCAAAAATAATGTAGCTATACCATTTTTGTTTGCTTTGTTCAATGTTAACTCTGGAGGATGAATTTATTTTTTGTAATGGTCAAAATGTTGGTTATCAATATTCAAAATATCATCAAGATACCTAGAGGTGCCGTTGAAGCATTTCAAGTCGTCACATTTCTTGAGTGTTTGCTGATTTTGCATGAATTATTTTTCGTATGTGTATAAAAACAAATATGCAACGCACAATAAGTACCCATACTCATGATTTGTACGATTCGTATTCTACTGAGGAAAAGAATCCTTTTGTGTCAGAAGTACATATAAATGTTTTACCCTTTCGATCAAAACACCATTTGATAAGTTTTGATAATCGATCTTTTATCTTCTCATGAGGGAGTGTGGTGTACATGTTAGAGAAGTCGTAAGATGAGATAGCTACTAGAAATCAAATTCAAGAAACCGGTCTCAACTTTATCGAAAATGTTTAAAATTTGAAATCTGAATTCGAAATACGGTTGTATTATATATTCATTGGCTATAAAGTAGGCATTTACACACTGTGAAGAAATAAACATCACACTCTTTAGCGCTAGATATACGCTACTGTATGTAATATACAGAGCGTTAGTGCAACAGGTTCGTTTGGCTGGAAGTTTATTTTTTGAGGAATATTGTGCCCTGCATTCTTCAAATCAGCTCATCAATTTACTAAACTTTACCTAGGCATGGATAATTTTAACTGTTACTGTTTTAAAACTTGTAAATCCACGAACATTTGTTTTTGTCTCAGTTCTAAACAGAAATGTCTGCCATTTTTCCGGATGTGCAAGATCCGATCAATTCGACCGTTGCACATTTCAATCTGTATAAACCTCTCCTTTGTTGGTGCTCCCACCCTATGGGATCATATATATCGCATGTACTGGCATTATAAACCTGAAAATGAAAAAGAAAGAACTTGGAACAGTTAAATGAATGATTTGTATACGTTGCCTTGTTTCGACCTTGATCCCTTGGGGTGAGTGCTCCTACAAAAGAGAGGTGCTTTCCCATTGAAGTATGCTTAGGTCGAATTGACTAGATATTGTACATCCGGTAAAATGGCAGTCATTTATGTTTAGAACTGGGTCTAAAACAAATGTACATGGATTAACAAGTTTTAAGACATTAACAGGTAAAATTATCCATGCCTAGGTTATGCTTAGACCACAAGAGAGTCGTCTTGAAACAAATGGGATGTATAATATTTTTCTTATAGCAAATAATTTGCGCGCATACATGTCTGCGCTCACCTTCCCGTGAACATTACCGTTTTCACCAAAGCGATGATATTTAATACATCGCTTTTGTATCTAAAGCTTCACACTCTTGATTATTTCATTCCAAAATCTTGTGCATTTCATGTGAACATGTTTAGAATAAATAAATGAATTACTTTAATGGGGAAAAATGAAACTTTGCTTATATTATGGCCTAAAACACAGATTCGCAAAAGGCCCCCCCCCCCCCTTCCCTTTATCATCAGTCTTTTGTCTCTGGGACATCGACTCCTCCTAGCTACAGAACCCCACTTTGTCAAAATATGTGTATTAGTGATATACACCTTCTGTAAAAGTGGCGTTCTGTAGTTTGCAGGGGAGGGGGGGGGCAAAGTTGTAACAAACTTTTCCATTTTCCATTGATATCCATAGAAAAAAGACATATTTTGCCCCAAATTTTAGGAAAACGATGCATGGTAAATCTTATCCAACTGCTGATTATGATGAAACCAAGAACTGGGATCAATTTTGTGGAAGAATTTTCTTGAAGTTCCCATTTTGAAAATTCCATTTTTATCAGCTACTTACAATCTATCAGCCGATAGGTTATTCAGTAGGTTATTCAGTAGTAGAATTCAAGATGAATTGCAATCCTCCAGGCTGTTCGTTAAAAGAAAAGCTTTAAAGGGATCAACGAGTAATAATTTGACGCACACACTGCATAATTACTATCGCTTTATATCATCCGTAAAGGTTGAAATTATACTTATACTCAACCCTTGTAGAATCGATTTCAAGATGAAAGAAAGATGTATCTCTTTTCACTATTTTTAATAATTTAAAAAAGTATATTGCTTGTTCTTTGTAACATAAGATAGCTAAAATGCAAATACGGAAGATCGCAAATACTTCTAACCAAAACTAAACGAATGTTCTCGCGCACTCTTAGATATTTCTCCATTGTAATGACGTCATAAATTTACTTGGGCAGAAAAGGTGCCCAAGTTTTGAACAATGGTTTAGGTAAGTGACTAAATGAAAAATCAGAGCGGAAACGCTGCACGCGCTGCATTTGCGATCTTGCGTATTCATAACTACATCTCAATTTTCGACGGCCGTGAACTGTTCTGTAAGCTTTTCTCACATTGTTTGTCCGCGCCCCGAACAAACGGAAATGGATGTAAAATACAGAAAAGTCATGTGGGATTATTTTCATAAAATAGTATGGGTATGAAAATAAGAATTGTTTTTCATATTTTGCAATTTCATTGGTGTGTGCAAAATATTCTTCATGGCAAAATTAAGAATTCAGAATTTTGTTCTCATGGCCACATCAAATGACATTTCAAATGTTATAAGATGCAGTTCCTCTGGAAAGGGTAATATTATTTTTTTTATTATTGCCAGACAAAATAAACATTATTTAAGTACCAATCAGTTATTCAGTCTCATAGTCGAGAAGGCAAGGGAAAATCATAAGATTTTCCACAGGAACGGTTGCGAACCTCGGAATGAACAAAATACCGAAGTGAGACCAGGTGCCTGGGGATAGTCAGCGTCTCCTGATTGCATGCAACACCCGTCGCAACAGCTCCATGGAAACCTGTCAAATTCGGTGATTGTGACGATGTACATTTTGATGTACATATCAGGTAAGTATGTTTTGTTTTGTGATGACGACAGCCATTCAGTCACAATGTAGAATGTCACTGATCATTCTTGAAAGGGGGATCTCATATGCTTTTATTACATCCCCGTAGCGACCGATGAACTTCCTAATTGATGATTTAAGCCGTTGTGTAACATAACCCTGAACAAATAACTTACTTGCAAGCCGTCTGACTCTATAAGAAATAAGATAAAAGGTCAACGGATACTTCAAGAAGGTACTATAGAGTTGAAATTCTTCCGTATCATTAGGAGACAATAGATATAGGAATATACTAAATTAAGGTCTTCATGGGCGAAACGTATTGAGTTGTCAGGCTGCACAAAGCGTGTGTTTATTATTGTGATTTTAGTTCATTTGCACTGGCATAGATAGGATAAATTTCAAATGTTGTATATGACATAAAAAGTTTATTTGAAAAAACGGAGGACAATTTCAGTTTGAAAATATTATTACAGATTTGAGGATGTGATATTAACTTCTAAAATACATATATTCTAGTCAATGTACAGTAACAATTTACTTATCATATAACATCCGATCAATGGTTGTTATTATGCGATGAAACGAGAGATAAGATCTCAGACTGATTTATTTCTACACAATTAGTTTGCAAAATAGCAAAATGATTAGTAACGTTTTAGGATTATATAGGGACCACGCACTTTGAAGTTTTAAGGCTTCAAGTTTTAACAACATTTTTTTTGTTGCCTGCTTTGATTACCCGGTGAAGTGTTCGATTTGATGTTGTTGCTGTCCCTGGTCAGTTGTTGCAATTGTAATGTTAACTGTTGTTGTCTTCAACATTCTTGTAGCAAGGCATAGTTAGAGGGTTTCACTCTTTCATATTCTTAAAATATATTTATAGGGTTATCTAAATGATAGTTATTGCATCGTTTAGCTTAAGTGTCGTGGTCACTGGCACCGATTTCTGTGCTGTTCCTAGCATCAGGGTGTTGCATGCAAGCAGGAGATGCGTACTCTTCCTGGGCACCTGGTCTCACTCCCATATCGGGAGGTCGCTTCTTTTCATATGGTGGAGGTTTTTGTTTGTTTGCTTTGGTTCCTGTTTTATCCTGATTTTGAATGCCTTCGGTTTTTGATTTTCTGAATTATCGATTTTGTGCAGATACAGGGATATGGTCATTATCCATATTTGTCATTTCAAGTACTTCAAAATCTACTAGTAAGAAATTGTTTAGTCTACAGTCATGTTGTTTGAGATCTTCTCATGACAAAAAGGTCCTGTCTGGTTCTAGATCAAGCGAGAAAATATTTAATTTAAGATTTCTGTAAAAGTGAAATTAGTGAAGCTCTAGGTTCTGTCTGCATACACCGAAAATTGCGTTTAAGGTGATCAGTATTGATTTTCGTTTCCAAACGCTTGGTGTTAAAACGTATGTCTGTTTATATATTTCAGAACATAGACAGTAGCGTTAATGAGACAAGATGAAATTAGATTTCAAGCAATAATATGAAATTACATAATGATAAAAATCAGGTCGTCTAGAAATAATCTAACATCACCGTAAGGGAGGGATGGCGCGTACAAACTTTTGCAAGTCCATGACGAGGCTTGACCAGCAAAATTTTGTACAGGAGGGATGACAATCAGCCATCCCTCCCTCGAGGGACAGTTTGATTGTTTTTTCTCGGACGTCGTCGACTGAAACGGTCTGTTATTATCAGCTGTTTGTTTTCTTATTTCCATGACGTCCCTTTCATAGCGATAGCAATGACGTCAGATGGTAATAACGATTATGTCAGAGGGTGAGATCGATTTATCTTTCTCCAAGAAATTTGAGAGATCTCAGTCTCAAATAGGAGTAATGTATCTCAGTCTATAGTTCTCAAGCCAAAAGAAAAAATATGAAAATGAATAGATGAACAAAAGATGAACGGATACTTATGAGGAAAAATATATAGAGAGGGTATAGTATTGGTTTAATGGATGTCAGGCTGCAACAGAAAGTGAGTTAAATTGTTTTGAATTTTGCACTGGGATAAATAGGGTAAATGCCTATTGGCATATATCATACTTACCATCTATTTGAAAATACCCCATGTTATTTAAGGTTATCAAATTACTAGCGTAAATATTCTGAAGCCAATGTACAATTTACTTACATATAAGCATACGATTGTTGATAGAAGCATCTAATTATATCCCTTTCCTTTCATTATATCAGTTTGCAAAATAGCAAAATGATGAATTCACTTTAGTTTGTGCTTACTGATTTTGAATTCACTTTAGTTTGTGCTTACTGATTTTGAATTCACTTTATTTTGTGCTTACTGATTTTGAATTCACTTTAGTTTGTGCTTACTGATTTTGAATTCACTTTAGCTTGTGATTACAGTTTGTGAATAGCGCAAAGGGTTTGCGTTTTATTTCGTATATTTCCTTTCAATTATCAATATTGTAATACTCTTTATTATCAATATTGTAATAACGTAATATCAAAAAAGTGTAATACTGTTAGAACTCATATTCACTCAGATTCCTTGAGAGCGCCAATTCGAAACCTCGCTCACAAATGACTTATGGGGGAAAACGATGCTTGTGTGTTTAACGTCTTCAAATTCAACCGCACCATTTAAGAGCAGACAAATTAACTGCAAAGACATGCAAGTTTCGGGTACTTAACCTTCTTCAGTGATCCTCAATCTAAACGATGTGATGTGGCCAAAGAGTGTGAAAATTATTATGTCCAAAAATGTACCGACGTAGCAGGATGGGTGTGATGTAATGCTATAGGACCAACGTTTTAGAAATTTCAGGAAATTTTGATAACAGAAAGCTTCGAATGCGTTGAAGAGACAGACGATTAACCGAAGTTGATCGAACTTAGCTACATGTGTGCCAATTTATGATTACTTGTACGCTAAATCTGTACTTTGAAAAATGAAATGAAAATTTAAGTACACATATGGTATATATAAATGAGTTCAGCATAGCAACAGCTGATGGTAAAGGAAAAGAAAAAGTGAGAGTTTTAAGACCAAGATTCTTTATACAGCTGTTGCGACGGCTGTTGCAATCATGAGACACTGACTCTCCACGTCTGGTTTTGCCTTGCCTTCTCGATTTTGATATGATGTTTACTTACATGTACATACATGTATATATGCACAGCCAATGTAATCCCCTATGAAGCGACTATTCAAAGGAACGTGCTGCAATTCGTATGTTAACACTCTTGACGTCACCATGCATACACGTAAGATCTAAAGAAACATGCCGCGACGACTGTTCAAACCTGCAAATTGAACCCGCGGTGACATGAATGTTAACATCACTCTTTTACCTAGAAAACGCGATTTCAGAAAACAAGAATAAAAAACAGACAACTATGGTGCATATGTATAGAATAAATGTCATAATTAAGCTGTTTTTTTGTTACGGGTATGCAACATACAGCAAGCGCATTTATCGCATGAAATGTACTAACACACATTACATGTACGATAACTGCACTAACTGTGCATTGCATACTCGTAACAAAACAAAAATTATGACACTAACTTTCTATTTAATGACCAGCTAAATACATACTATGGAATAATTTATAAAATACCTACAAACAATATGAAACAACAACAAACGAGATAGAAATGCATTCTTTGTTTGTATCGTTTGGATGTTAAACGCCCCCAAATCAATAGCATCATATAAGTACAGAATGGACCAAACATTCACGTTTCGGGTACTCAACCCTCGTCAGTGATCCTAAATCTAAACAATGTAATATCACCAAAACGTTTGAAGGCTATTATGTCCAAAAATGTACCAAAAAGACGTAGCAGGATGGGTTGGATATGATGCTACAGGACCCACGATTTTATAGATTTGAATAACTTTTGATAACAGAAATTTTCGAATGCGTTGAAGAAACGATCTACCGAAGTTTATCGGACTTGGCTACAGATGTACATGTACCCCGGGGACTCCTTGTCCACCAGCAGCGATACTGAAACTGTTTCAAATCCCTCGGTTTTGTTAGGATTTCTTTCCTCGTAAACGAATTTAGAAAAGATCACAATAAATCATTTCTATCTTTAAATCAGGGCACCGCAAACTAAAATAGGTCTTAAGGATTATTTTGTAACTTTAGTTAATACGTTTTGCTCCTTTTACCCTATGCCATATTTGAAGCAGCTCACTAAGGTAAAAAAGAAATATTATTTCATACTTTAAAATGATGTGGAAAGGGAAGGGGTTAACTGATATTCTTAAAATGTTATCGGTTATTTTAGCTTTGCTAAACATAGATGAATTGTTTATCGAACTCGAATTGTTATGTGTCTCTGGAGGGATGATGGAAATCTTCTATTGTTAAACCAGAAGAAAATTAAAACAATGTTTAACAACAATAAAAAAAAATACCTGGTTGTTTAGAGCCTGGTGATTGTTGAATTGTCGTTCTAGAGCATTCTGTCGTAATCACTCCAAAAGGATGCTGGTGTCGAGATCGTTTTATGTTTATTCGTAAGGTATGAAATTAAATGTTTTGAATATATGGAAATATGTATCATTATGCAACCATTCGCATTAATTCAGATTACAGAATTTCTTACTTCTTGCTGCAGTGTGGAGCTATTAAACTCGTTCCCCGTTGCTTGATGTTTGCAGTGTATTAGTTACTCCTTTCCAGGTCTGTCGCCTGAAAGAAGCTTCGTTTTGGCACTTTACCAATTGTACGTCATACATGTATATATTATTTTGCTTTTTCAAAAACTTGTCATTTAATCCAAAAAAAAAAAAAAATCAAAATTAAAGGAGGTTGACATCTGGACACCATCCCTTTAATGCTATTTTGGTCTTCGATTTTATCTAACTTTGCAATGTAATCGATCCTATAGGAAATTTGGAGTCGCGCACTCTCTGCAAAGAAATTATTCAAAATCAAATTCAAAATATTAAACCAGAGAGCACTACTTAAATGAATTTTGGCTGTGTCTAAAGGCTGGAGGCATCACGGATGAGGATCTTACTATCTGAAACATGTGTCTGGTGCATTAAACTCAATTAAAAATTTTCTTCGAGAAGGTAAAGAGTTGGAGCATTTCTGTATTTATTTGTTTTAAAAGACGCTTTGCAAGAATTGTGCAACATAGGCACATGTGTAAATCTAATCGATTCGTTTCTAAGTGCAATGGTCGTTATTGATATAGTGGAGGACCGTTAATGGCTGTTGATGACATTTCCTTCTCTTAGATCTGTGTTTCTTTTGCACATAAGATTAAAATATTGACTTCATTTATAAGATATGAAATTTATAAAACAGTCATTAAAATCCTCATCTAAATCCTCAGAGTGACGAAGCAAATTAGAACGGGTAATCGGGTGTAATATATTTGTTGAAAGACCTAACGAAAGCTCTTCTTTTATTTGATTTTATGTTTTATTCTAATGATGCTCTAGTTAGTGATGTTTAAAGTTCAACAACGCAAAGTTATTTCTAAATGTACGTCTGGTGCGACATCATTGGCGGAGTTTTTCCTTCTTGGGAAAGGTAGAAGCCGCCAAGGGGACCTAGAAAGTAATATGCAAGTTTACATATTCAAGGAGGTGGCTGACCCCCTAAGACTCCCTTCGTATCCGCGCTTGATTATTCTTATGGACCTATACACTACGAAAATTTTAATTACAAAAATCTTTATCATTTCTAATATCTATCATTTCATTTGGTTTTGTTTTTTTTTATTTCATTGCATGTTGTTCTTTATTACCTCCATTACATAAAGTGTACCAGAGAAGAAGTAGAAATCGTTGTCCAGGAGTCAATGATCCAGGGCAATGTAGCATAATTATGTAAGTCTTCGTTAAAAAGGCAGGACAAGGTGCCCGAGAGGAGTGAGCGTCATCTGACTACATGTAGCACCCGCCGAAATAGAAATAGAAATAGAAATGTGTCAAATCTGGTAATGTTAAAATGATAAAAGACGGTCAATCGGAAAGGTCCTACTCAGTAATCAGTGTTCGAATCACATTCTCACCAAATAAAAATCTCAAAAATCTATTTCGATGTAATTGCTGTCGGTACTGCATTCGGGTCTTGTTGGAGATCCCCTCCTTTTTTCAAGATTGTCTTTAATTATACTTGATTGGCGAATACTGAAATGTGCAATACGTTCTTTTTAGCGACCGTAGAACTTCCTCAGTGATATCTTTTAAAAGCCATTCTCCTAAATAACCTTGAGCTATCAATGTACCAGCAAGCATATTTGCCCTAAACATTTACCTGCAGTACTTGGAACATGCTCTTGTGTAGCGTATTAGTTGTGAAATGAATGCGTAAAATGCAGGCGAAGGAAGAATGTTGCTCCACATGAAGATGAAGTTTGTGATGCTGAAATTAAAATCGTCATGTTTTTATAAAAAGAGGTGTTAAAATGACCGTTGACACTGATCGATAGTAGTATATATCTCGGCAGGAGGCTGAAGTGCTGCACTCTGTTGTTACTTTGATTTCAAATTCACTCGGATACATGGCGCCAAGGTAATCATGAATGGTTTTATAATTGATCAAGAGTACGTCATTAATGCATCTGCAAGTCCAGCTAAACTGTGATGCTAGCTTCATTTTGCTGTTTGAAAACAGAGACTGTATTAATTCTGCCTCGTATGAATAAAAGAATGTATCAGGTAGGTGAGGGGCACAGTTTATGACTATTGGAATTCCAACAGGTTCTTGAAATATTGTCCTCCAACAACAAGGGAAATATTGTCTTTTAAACATTATGAGGTAATTTAAAAACGCATAAATCTGTATAATGAAAAAGAGGAAGAAGGTACTGTAAACGTGGAACTTTCGCGTGTGCGTAATTTTCGTGCTTTTACGAATCGAGATATTTCGTGAAAACTTCCCCCGCGCGAAACTATTCCCGCTGCATTCTTCCTATGGGAAAAAAATTTATCGTGAATATTTGCCCTACGCGTAACGTCGTGGTGTTATAATCGCGAAATTTTCTCTTAGTGAAAATAACCACGTTTACAGTACATAGAAATCAAAATCAGTGTTCGAATCAATATCTGTATATGCAAAAAAGATTTTGTGGAAAACACTTTCTCACCAAAACGAATTGAAAAAAGAGAGAAAGGTTTCTTGACAAATTTGTCAAGTTGGATAGAGTCATATATAGAAGGAGAAGTGCACGAACATTTATATCATTCCAAATAAGCATTTACGTAAAGTTTCAAACGATTTTATATCTGACGCCAAATGTAAAATATCACAAAATCGTGATGTCCTTGGTTCTGACTCTGGAAGGAAATCTCTTGAAGCATCATTAGACATTTTTCATCGTGACGAACTTCGCGCTTCGAACTTCGTACTTCGCACTTCGAACATTGAAGAATAAGTGGCGTAACTGCCGTTCGCGTATAAACTCATAAGCAGAGTCATCTACATTTTGATTAGTAAATTCAATTGAATGGTATATTGGACTTCCTGTACAACTGGCGCGCTTTTTTCGGCAACCCACTTATGAAATTAAAGTGCGAAGTTCGAAGTGCGAAGTGTGAAGTTCGTCACGGTGAAAAAAGTCTATTAAATAAGATAACAAGAGGAGATGAAAGACACTAGAAGAACATCGACGTATCTTTCGGTTTAACTTCTCTACAGGGAAATGTTATACATGTAATACAATCTATTGATTCAATGATGACATATTGTTATCACTTTTTAATAAAACATCACAATTTGCAGATGCTTTTCCTCCTATAATAGGAATATTTAAGACCTTGAACAATTTTATTATCCCCGAAAATAGATTTGTTTAGGTAATTCTACAAACACATAAATTTTTCATGTATGTATATTAGGCTGTGTACTATATAGTTAGTTGAAGGGCAGCAAAAAGATAACAATAAAATTTGTAATATATTTCAGATAAATTGTTCTACAGAGAAAAGTAATACAAATTATTTATAACTTCGATAATGTCAATCTATTAGGGCTCTTTGTTTTCAAACAGAGTTAGTTCTGCAGTTCATTGTATTCATTTCTTGATGAAATGTGTGTACATTATATTGTCGGTGCCGTCGTCTGACGGATAGGGCGTCGGATCGAAAGGTTACTACTTCGAATCTCATTAGGAACATGGGTCGGAAATCATTAATATCTTTGTTCCCTGTTATATACTAAAATATATCTTTTTCTGTATACCGTATAACCAGAAATGTTCTCGAGTATCAAATTTCGCGATTTAATGTTAAAATAGTGTGTCTTTATTTTCGCGAATACAAGTTTTCGCGATTCCTAAATCAGAAACAAATACGTACATATGATATTACTGTTTTGTACCTTTTGTTATTGAAGCTTTAGTCATTTCTATCATGAGAATACACCTAATTCACTTCTCTTTACGTCTAATCAGGAAAAATGAACAATGGCACATGTACAATATGAACAAACTTAACAGATATACCAATTTTTGATCAACCATATCAAACACAATTTTTCGCAAGATTCATTTTCGCGATTCCAAATAACTCGCGAATATAGCGAAAATTAGAATATTGCGAAATAAATGGTTATAAGGTATTGTAACTGTGTCTGTACTGTAATTTTAAGAATAATGTGTATTACAAATATTCTATAAGATATGATATTAAGCAAACACATTTTCCGTCAATACCCCTACCAACCTCTGGCTACGTCGTCGTAAAACATCTCACTTTCGGGAGCAATCCCCTGTCATATCCATAACGCTATGATATTCGAATATATATACGATATATAATATCAAATTCTCGTTTTCTGTATCTTTTATCGATCTCTATTTTTTGACAAACGTGCAAACCTGCTCTTATCCATTTACAAAAAATATAGATATAGATATTAAACAGAACAGATTGGTCTTTTGAGAACAGTTCAAGGATTTTACAATTTCCTGCAAGAAAGGCATAAAGAGTAAACTATATCGATCGGAAATCCATGATGGGCCATCAATGGTTCGAAGTGTCAAATTCCCTACTTACATGTATTGTTTTATACTGGTGACCAATAAGAATTCGCATGAATAAAAGATATAAATTTAAACAAAACTGAAATTCTTTTTCATAATGCAATTTATAACATAGAAATAAGGACTTAGTCTAGCAAATATTCGTAAATATGCAAAATGGCATTCTAATTTCTTCGAGATTTTAGAAAAGAAGATCATACAACACGGCTGCCAAACGACGCACCATCGGCTTATTTGTTATGTACTTGACCATCACAATGTATGAAAGGGTGTTTCCGGAACTGTAACTCCGGATTGGTTCTGTTGACTGTTAATTATGATTGTGTTGATACATTTCCGGCACGGAATAAAAGAATGAAAATGAATTGAATGTTCTCTTTCCTGATTTATAAGCTGATTCCCCAGATCATAGTGAGAACATTACATGGTGGAGAACTCCGAAATGTTGATTATACGAAATTTGTTGATAAAGAGGCCTTATGAACTCTTGTTATACCATGTGTCATCCCGAATTGCCTCTTCAGTCTTCGAAAAATATTTGACTCTTCGAACTGTTGAAATTCTTATTGTGCATTAACTTCTACATTAAAAATGGCCACCCCTCATCATTCTTCATTAGATGATTGATCAAAACTTGCACAAAGTAATCCATTTGACGATGATGCCAATGATTTTTTGTCCAGAACTCCACGTACTCAACTAAGTTTCAATTCACCTGCAGGAAATCCATTTGACAGTGCTCGTTCACACACAGGGTATGCACCACATCAATATACTGTTTTGTCTGATGCCTTCATGCCGGCACATTCTTCCAGACAAATGTCCATGCCGATTATTCCCATTACTTTAGCAAAGTTTGATGGAAAAGACGATCCAGAGAAATTTCTCTCTGATTTTTCTGCACTTATGCAGCTTCAAGGAATAGATGGTACATCAGTGAGTGATTCAGCAAAACTTATTGCTTCCTTTTCATTGCATTTAAAAGGACCAGCGTTTATGTGGTTTCAAGGTTTACCGATGGATCCATACCATATTTCTTGGACAGCTTTGCGCTCAAAGTTTTATGAACAGTATGTTTCCATGAACTTAGGAACAAATACGTCAATTTATGCAGAGTCGGTAGCATTTAATAATCTGACACTTGGAACTTCGTCTTTAGACGAGTTCCATTGCACTGTTGTGCAAAAGGGCAAGAAACTGCAGAAAACACCGTTAGACATAATGTGTAAATTTATTGACGGACTCCCCAAAGCCCTACAATACTTTGTTAGAGCGGGAAGACCAAGCTCTATTGATGATGCACTCCAAAGTGCAAAAATGGGAGAAGCAGTAGGTTACAGAGATGATCAGCCTTCATTAATGCTGTTAGTGCAGTGAAAGATGATGTTGTCTCTAAACTTGAGAGCCAAATACAAGCGCTTACGCACAAACTTGATACATTAACTACAACAGTTGCGAGTAACCAACGCATGCCGCAGAAACAAGAAAGCCGAACGCTCACCTGTTATTCATGTGGTGGTAAGGGACATGCCAAATCTGTTTGTAATTGGGCAGGGAAGAAAGATGCTCAACCTGACATTTCCTGTCAAATTTGCGCACAAAATGGTCATTCGGCAGATGATTGTTCTCAGTACGTACCAGTTTCGGTAAACAGACAGGGCCGTGGCGGAGGAAGCGGACGACCACCAAGGAGCCAGTAAAATCGCGCCATAGAAGTTTATCGCTAGATCGTAAGAGCGCAAACCGTGACCATGTACCTTTGATTTCTTCGAACTATATCGCGCATCAGAGAGATTTTACTGACAGTGAGTCAAGTGACGTCCTTTCCACAGAGACTGACAGCGATGACAGTACAACGCCAGATGATCAATTTTTACAAATTTTTTTGTTTATGCCTGTTACAATCAATAATGTTAAAGTATCTGCACTACTTGTTTCTGGTAGTTCTGTAAATATCATGTCTTATGATTTGTATAATTCTATCTCTGCTCACTGTCATTCACCAATATTTTCAAGTGATTATGGTAACCATGTTATTGTTGCTAGTGGTGACACAGTAGAAATTCTAGGGACAACATTTGTCAAGTTGAAAGTCCCTACTGGTAAACACAAGGTAAAATTTCTTGTAATGAAAAACACAAGTCACCCACTTATTTTTGGGACTGAATATTTGAAACAAAAGCATATCTCTATAAGTTTTGCAAATAATTCTGTACATACAACAAACTGTTCTGTTAGATGTAAGAAATCAATAGAGATACCTGCAAATAGTGAACAGCTTATTTTTGCTAAGGTTCCAAACTCTGTTAGTATTGGTACACAAGGTATTTGTTATACGTGTAAAGATTTAGCAAAAGAAGGACTAATTGTAGCTAGAGCAATTGTTACAGTTTCTGTAAATCGTATGGTACCTGTGAAGATTATGAATGTATCAGATAGCAGTGTAGTTTTACCAAAAAGAAAAAACTTAGCTAGATTTACAGTGTTAGATGATTCATATCATATTCAGATACCTTGTACTGAAAAAGACAGTCATTTTGGTATTAAGGGTCAATGTGTAAATACTGTAGATACATGTAGTTCATCTAATGTTACAAATATGAATGTCAATGATTACAAAGAACCTGAGTGTGTATCAGATGGCTCAAAGCCAAAGTTTTCTGAGTTTATGAACAATTTTGATTTAAAGAAATCATGTTCACACTTGAATGACAAACAAATTTCTCAGCTCTCAGAGGTTTTGTATAAATCAAATGATATTTTTGTCACCAAGCAAAATCCTGAATTAGGTTTTACTAAAGTTGTTGAGCACCATATACATTTGAAACCTAATGCTGTCTCTAAACACCAAAGACCTCATAGATTATCTCCCGATAAGAAAGAAATATTGAGACACCATTTGCAAGAGTTACTTGACCAAGGCATAATCACTCCGGTGTCGGCAAGTGAAAATGTACCCATTACTAGCCCTGTAGTTATTGTATCAAAACGCCGTAAATCGAGCAATAATTATACACCAGGGTCAAAGGAAGAGAGTCTGTCTTGCTTTAGGTTTTGCTGTGATTTTAGGTATTTAAACTCGCAAACACAGCATTTTAGGTATACCTTTCCCGACTTACAAGAACTTGCAGAGTCTTTTACTAATCGGGTACCAAATTATATCTCGACAATTGACCTAAGCTCTGGATTTTTCCAGATGGGAATTGCTCCTGAATCTACAAAATTTACTGCCTTCAATACATGTTTTGGTAGCCACAAATTCTTGCGCCTGCCAATGGGCCTTAGTACTGCCCCCAATTCTTTCCAATTATTGATGGACAAGGTGCTCAGTGGTCTTACGTTCAAATCTACACTGTGTTACTTAGATGATGTTATAGTTGTCTCAGATACCTTTGATTCTCACATATCAGACTTAACAGAGCTTTTTGATAGATTCAGAATGGCAGGGTTAAAACTAAATCCGGCAAAATGTCTGTTCTCATAAAACAAATGTATGTATTTGGGTCACATGATCTCAAAAGATGGCCTGAGCCCACCACCCGATAGAGTGAAAGCTATACAAAACTTTTCTGCCCCAACGTCAGTGAAGGAATTACGTCGTTTCCTGGGTTTGGTTGGGTGGTTTAGAAAATTTATACCTAACTTTGCAAGCATAGCAGATCCTCTCTATTTCTTACTAAAGAAAGGTGTGCGTTATACATGGACAGACGAGCATCAAAGTGCATTTGAACTTTTGAAATTGTCCCTTGTCAACTCAGCAATTTTGGCATTTCCACTATTTGATAGACAGTTTAGGTTAAGTGTTGATACATCCAGTCGCGGCATTGGTTTTATGCTGTATCAGTACCAGCCTACTGAGGATGGAAAAGATGATATACGAGTAATTCGTTTCGGATCTAAATCGCTATCAAAATGGCAATGTTCTTACGCTCCAACAAAGCTTGAGTTGTTGGGAATGACTTATGCAGTTTTAGAGTGTGCATCATATTTACGAGGCTCAAAGTTTATAGTTGAATATGACCATCAAGCATTGAAACCTTTATATCAGAAGCAGCTCAAGGGTGCCATCTATGAAAGATGGATGGCCATCCTCCAAGAATTTACCTTTGACATTGTATATAAGCCAGCTAAAGACATGTGTGTAGCTGATGCGTTGTCGCGAGATGTTCAGGAAAGCAATGAAAGTTTTGACAGTCCTGATGTAGAGGATTATTTCTTTCCTTACATACCTGAAAAATCGGGCCAAATTACATTCCCAGATGGCACCCCATTTTGTCTTCCTTCAAAGGACTCTGAAGTGAATCATATTCAACTTGCGCAACCAGATTTAGACGATGGATATGATGCTGACACAGATGACAACTATGGACATATACCAATGAAGTTGTTAAGATCGAAACAAACTTTCATACCAAATATTGTACAACAGAAAGATGTTTCACATGCTCCGCGTACATTTACTCTGCCAGAACAAAGTGATAGTGACACTACGATTTGTTCTTTACCTGAAACTGAGAATACTCTTGTTAAAAACGTATCTGAAGAAGACATTTCAAATGTTTGTCAACAAGATCCTCACACTGATCATATCAACTCTACTGTCAATAGTGATAATGACACTAATAATCGTACTATAGCTAGTGAAAGTGACACTAACAACTCTAATCATATAGATGCAAGTTCAGCTCAAGTACGTAATGACACACTTACAACTTCAAGTGATCTGCAGAATGAGGTTTCTGAAACTGAGGATATCTCACAACATATACACCAATTGCTTTCATCAACCAATATGAGTTTAGATGATATTGCAAAACTCCAACGTTCGGATCCACACATTAAAACAATTATGGATTACCTCGAATAAGATGTCCTTCCTACTTCCCAGAAATTGTCCCGCAAGATTTTATTGGAGGCTTCTGATTACCTCATATCACATGATGCTCTATTTCACACAAGGATCGCAAAGTCAAAGAGGACTCAAGGGCATTGCAAGTACCAATTAGTTGTACCGGAATCTTTAGTCAAAACAGTCATGCAATTGTTCCATGAAACGCCTATTTCTGCTCATGGTGGCATCTCGGACACACTAGATCGCATTAAGGAACATTATTTCTTTCCCAAAATGTCTGTGCGTGTTAGCGAGTTTGTTAGATCGTATCACATGTGCCAAAGTCGTAAAATCACCAAGATTCCTACCAAAATGGGCATAGTATCCTACCCAACTCCACAGCAGCCCTTTGATGTATGGCAGGTTGACCTACTTGGACCTCTTCCAACAACTTACCGTGGAAACTTGTATATATTTACAGCGTCATGTATGTTCAGTAAATACCTTTTTGCCTTAGCAATTCCAAATAAGGATGCTATAACTGTATCAAAGGCATTATTTACATTGTTTACATCATTTGGAGTTTGTCATACAATCTTAAGTGATCATGGAACTGAATTTATAGCAACAGTCACAAAGGAAGTATGTAGATTAATGGGAATCGCACAGCAGTTTACACCAAGTTTTACTCATCACTGCCTGGGTGCTTGCGAAAGAACCCATAGAACCATTGAGGAACGCTTAACTCCCTTTGTGGAAGGTAACAAGAGGAACTGGGATGTTCAACTCTCATCCATTGTGTTTGCTATAAACCAAAGTGTAAATACCAGCACAGGATTTTCACCATATGAGGTCATATTTGGATCTAGGCCTAAATTTCCACTACTGCCTGTTAATGTGAAAGCTGATATGAACACATTTCCCACAGATACAAAGGACTATCTCCAGTCATTCCTTGGAAGACTAGAAAACATCAGGTCACAGGTCCTAGTTAACTCTCAACATTCGAAGGACAACATGACTAAGAGAGTAAATTCTTCAGTACATTCAATGGATTTACAAAAGGGAGATTATGTATACTTAATGAGTCAACCTACTGGAGTTACTCAGAAATTACAGAACAAGTATACTGGACCATTTATTGTTCAAAGTGTTCTTTCTGATCATAGAGTTCTTCTCGTGGATGATAGTGGCAAGCATCAGGGAGAAGCAGTACATATCAATAGACTCAAAATGGCATATGTCAGACAGCCATCTCCACAACCATATTTACTTGGAAAAGTTGTATCCAGGAAGGATATTGGTTGCACTCATAGGAACATAGCTTCACAAACTGAACCTCATATTGACAATTCACAAAATACCGCTGTAACACTTGACGCATCAGGAGGTAACCAACAATCTACCAATCACAAGAGTCGTCCCATTCGTAAGCGTAGGAAACCTCTGCGTTACAGAGATTCAGACCATGTTAGCAGTCTTCAGTCAGCTTCAGATTCTGGAACTTTCTACAAAGTTAAGCGTATTCTTGGCCAAAGGGCAATGAATGGAAAGACAGAATATTTAGTGCACTTTTCAGGAGAACCTGCACAAAATGCAATATGGACTGCTATTGGGGACCTTAATCCTAAAATGCAAAGCTTTGTCAAAAATAACCCTCCCCCTGTTCTTCAGTAAGTTTAGGTGAGAACAGAACCTTTGCCACTGAAATTTTGTTCATGGTCTTTTCTACCACATTATCTTAGGAGATAATTTTTCTCATAAGTTTACTGACAATTTAATATTGAATTGAATTTTTGTAGACAATTCTTTTGTCTGTTTTCAATTTTTGATTTCATTTTTATCAAATACTAGGTAGCTTGATAAATTGCATGAAATTACATTAAATTTCAATTTCAAATCAATTGCAAAACTATTTCAAAACAACTTCAAATTAATTTGACAAATTCATTTAGATTTGTATATCATATATTACTATATTGCATGGAATGTGAAGTGAATTTGAATTGTCATTGGAGAATATAGTGGACAATGGACTCTAATATCTTTCATAGATATTGTATTGAACTTTTTTTATTATTCAATTCACTGTATTGAATTTCTTCTGATTTCTTTCACAAGTATTCATTTAATATCTTGTTAGTTTTTTTGTACAAGGTAAATCTATTATTTCTATATAACACTTGAAGTTACAAGTTATATTTGAACATTCAAATCTGCAATGTTTGATATTGTGACAATTGTAACATGAAGTCAACATAATTGACATTTATTAACAAGGTATATGACTTCAATTAATGACTGCTCAATCATTATTTGCTAACTTGCATTGAAATATATGGGTAAATCTTGAAAATGGGTTTGTTACTATAAGGATATTGATTAAGGTGTAAATGTTTTGCATTGTGCATCCTGTCATATACATGATACATTATTTCAACCCTAAATATATAAGTACCATTTTCATGCAAAGTTCAATAGAATGATAATCAGTACATGTTTTCAAAGAAATATTTCTTAAAGTCCTATTCTTGATCATGTTAGTCACAACATTTATTGTCAAATGTCAGAAATTTGATCAAAGTTCATTTGCTTTGCACTCCTCATTCATTGTGATGGTTCTCAAAATTGTAGGGAACAATTTTTAAAAAGGGGGGATGTTACTTGACCATCACAATGTATGAAAGGGTGTTTCCGGAACTGTAACTCCGGATTGGTTCTGTTGACTGTTAATTATGATTGTGTTGATACATTTCCGGCACGGAATAAGAATGAAAATGAATTGAATGTTCTCTTTCCTGATTTATAAGCTGATTCCCCAGATCATAGTGAGAACATTACATATTAGTCCCCTACTGGCTCGCTGAAGGGGACTTATAGTTTCCAACCCGTTTGTCTGTCCGTCCGTCTGTCTGTCACACTTCATTTTTCCGGACTTTTTGTCGCTGTTGTTGCATATATTGAACACATTTTTGGTATGTTGATATACCTCCATGTAATACATATAAGGTTTGAGACTTGTTTCGATTGACATATGAGTTATGGCCCTTGAACTTAGCTATTAGCTTAGCTTATATTATTATGAAAGTTCAATTTTCCAGTCTTTTCTTTGCTTCTATTGCAGATATTGAACTGAAAAGGTGATATCACACGTTTCATATTATACAACACTTATTTTCAGAAAAAAAGCATAATTCTGATTTCCTAATGTAATTCAGATGTAAGGGACAATATTAGGGGGTCACCATCCAAAATTGTGAGATTTTGAAGCTGATCAGACTTTTTATTCATCCATTGATTGTAATGGAAAGATGGCTCAAGATTTTCAAATGAAACTTCACATATGATTCCTTCATCATATTGTGCAATTTCTTATAGAAAGAAATCATTCAATGACCACGTCATATTTTGCAAAATCTGACTGATAGTGTAAATTATCATGTAAAAATTAAAAGTTTAATTCGAGTTATCTTTCTTCTCTATATGACCAAAGACAAAAGCATCCGAATTTATATACCAACTTTTTTGAAATATCACAGGAGTGTTCCTTCACTCACAAAGATTTCAATATGAAATAAATAGAGCCGAATACAGATTTTGTGTGATAACACGACAGTTTGTGCACATGTGTAATGATATTACCATATGGGTAACTATATTATAAGTTTCTCTACATTCAAACACTTTACTGACACCTGACTTATTTCTGAATAGGTACGACATATGTATGTAGGTAAAAAAGTCTTAACAAAATTTTCAGATAAGTCAATTTCAGCAAAATTTGACTATTGTTGATCATTCTAGGCCTACCATTACTTTGCAAAGAAAACAAAACATTTACATACGAATATCATTCTGATGATTACCCCTGCGCTCAGACTCGAACCACGGTCTTCCCGCATGAAGGTAAGAGGCAAGAGCTCTACCTCTGAGCTACTGGATCGACTTGCCGAATAAGTGATTCTTACAAAGCCAGAACATCAAGACATTTTAAGTTACGAAAATCGGAAATCTTCATCGTGGAGATTTCTTAAAAATTCTCGTCTAAGGGAGGCTACTGAAACGCGTGTGATATCCCGTTAATTTGGTATATCTATACATCTTAACGTGATACGGATCAAACATGAGTTTGTTCTACATTGAACTATTTTTACAAGTCTTAGAGTTATTGCCCAAAAAAATGTCATGAAAATTTCAGTTTTCCATACTTGGATGTTATTGCATAAAATGAACTTATTTTGGTATGTCGATACATTATAGTGTGATTCAGATCAAGTGTAAGTTTGTTTTAGATTAACCTATTTTTTAAAATTTAGCTCCCCTTCACTTTCTAAAATTTCATGAAACTTTCAGTTTTTGTCATTCCAGACCTTCTCTGTTTCTGTAGACAATTAACTAATTTTTGTGTGGGTATTCACCTAATGCAGCAAGTACAGGTCAAGTTTAGATGTATGTTTAATTGAAGAGTTCTAGGCACAGTTGCAGGACAAACATTTATGCCGGTAGGGGACTTATATCGCTCAGCGATCAAAGATTTATTACATATACCAATACATGTACATGTATTCCCGGATACTTGCAAATAGGGAATTTTCAGAGTAGATTAAATCAAATTCCTCTAGATCACAATTGATCTTCTTGTCCAGCTGTTGCAAGATTCGAACCATAGACATAATTATTTGATTGTGGATAACTCCTAAGTCGGCACCGATTGCCCATTGGTCTCGTTGGTTTATATGTACATGTTGTCTTATATGTTTGATGTTTTATGATGCGATTTAATTACTGTTCATTGCTCCGTTTTCGTCCCTTTATGTGTATATCTGCTCTCTGTTTTACATAAGGTGTTTTGCTGTTTTGCTGTTGGTGCTGCAACCGAGTGTTGTTGGATATCCCCTCCTTTCTTTTACACTGACATCAGCGGGCGGAACACGCCGTCCGATTAAGCCAACGTTAACAAGAACTATACAAACAACACCATCCACTCAACATAGATTGGTCAAACATACAATCAAAGTGAACAAACGTAAATGATAAGTACAAATAAGGATACGTAAACTTAGAAAGACCGATCTTTACCCAATGCAAATTTCGGATGATAATTCGCAAAAGTATTATCATGGTAAATGGTGCAGTTGTTCTGATTGTGCACACAACCATCCTGCTTACCCGGTATACACTATAGCCGATCTATTTGTTGTATCAACACACTGTCTTCTCAAGGCAAATTGGCATCAGAACTTATGTGTACTGATCTTATACAAAGGAGTTAAAGTAGATCCTGATGATAATCTCAACAGCACTCACACTAGAACACAAAACTGAGCATCGACGGACCCCTAGCAAGCTAGAAGTGGGACCAGGTGCCCGGGAGGGGAAGCATCCCCTGTCTTGGCTAGCTGCACCCACCTTCGATGTTCACGCACGAATATGAAAACAATATCTAAACTCAGTCTGATTTTATGTCTATATAGAAAGTGGTACGGCTATCACGCCATACAATGTACATGTATGTCTTATGACTTTTGTTTTGTAATCCTTTATAGGTACATTTTTTTTAGTTCTGAACTGAGTAAAAAAAATTGGTAATGAATGAGATCAATTCCTTTCTCACATCTATCAAACTTCAGATGCCATCCGTGTAAATAAAAGACAAACTAATAACTTTATTGTATGTGTTTTTTCTTGACCTCAATCAGATAAAACTTCCGTCAATTTCCTTTTTCAACGGAAAATCCAATGCTCCATACGCGATGTACATAGTGATGTAACATGACATATGTGTCATGCACTTCAGAATTGTAAAAGCCAGAAAAAATGTATTTCTCAGAATACTCATATTATCTAGTGATTAGGGAAGCACTGTTATATTGTATTTGCATGGCGGAATAATCAACACCAGATCTGAGAGAAAGCAGCGGCAATAATCATTCATCATGTCCTTCCTTAGCTATGATATGAACATAGGCAAAATCTCATTTATCAGGAGTGATTAATTTTGTGCAGTTGTAAAAATGACGGGTTAGCTCGAATCTTTATTTCAAATCCGGATTGTTCTTCCGGACGAGCATGCGCCTTCAAAACGGGAATACATCATTTGCACTCGAGACAAAATTGAGTTACCATAGTGTACAGTGAGGGAGGTACAGCCCCGACCAGTCGAAAGTTTGATATTCGCTTTCAATTCGTAAACAAATTGAAAGCTTTTTGAAAACCTAGCTTTCAAAATTTCGTTAGCGATTGCTTTCAAAATTTTGAATACTCGAGAGATGACGAAATTTCGTCAGCGATTTCTCTTTTACTAATTTTCGTCAGCGATTCCCTAGCTTTCAAACTTTTCGTCAGCAATAGCTTTCTAAAATTTTGAAAGCTATAGTTAACAAAATTTTGTCAGCTATAGCTTTCAACATTTTTGAAAGCTAATCCGTAGGATTCTTGAGATTTTTCTCAGATAGTGTTATCCCTAATGATTCTGTTGTGTTGGGTTGTTGTCTCCCTTTGTTCAGCCAAATTTTCTTTCTCATAAGAAAACGTTCCTGACCACTATTTTTTATTTTGTGGGGGGATCACCTCCCTATCTTTGCTTTTATTCTTTACTGTTCTTTCAATAATTTCTATGCCTATTGATTATGTATTTTTTGTTTTGTATTCTGGTTTTGGAAGTTAGGTTTGACTTTCATTAAGGCTCTCACACCACATCTTGGGGTCTTGGCCTTTGAATTTTGGAAAAATAACAAAGCTTTCTAAAACAAATTAGGGGAAACTCATTATGTAACTTCATATCATGATAGTGTTGAATTTTTAAATCCATGAGAACAACGTTTACATCCCGCTTGTACACCTCAGCAACGTAATACCTTTTATCTTTTTATGCAACGCATTCCATTTAATTCCGCGTCTTAAGGTATTCAACCCCTAATGCATTTTCAATAATAAAAACCACACATAAGAATTTTCAATCTCTTCAAAAAGAATGCTATACATACTATACCAGCTAAAAGTAGGGATAGCACTTCTCATATCATTATCTACTCTGTCACCCCGAAGATTCCCGACTACGAAACCATCGGCATTTGTCGTGAAATTATGAAAATGTGCATAAATTGTAACCGGAAGTACTCTATTAGGGTGCGGGATCCTTAATATATCGAATATGAAATTTTGAGGTGCTCAATCTCGACGGTATAGCTACATGGAATCTAGTAATTGAAAAGGAGAACACCGCTATGATATTTATTTTGTTTTGCTGGAAGAACGAAACATTCCTGTAAATTGTATTGAGAATGTGTGGAATTATTTGTGATATTTGTCAAGAAAGTCGCTCTCTGTCAGATTTTCCATTATTATCTTCTTAGAATCTGAACATCTTTCATGTTGACTTTTAAGAGTATAACTACATGTAAATTAAGTTTTCTGTACTACTGTAGATATTTTGGTATTTTTTATTTTAGAATCTTCTTTGAAGTATTATTAATGAAAAAGAGCTTTATTTAAAACAGTTTACTGCTGTTTAAACATGACACAGCCCGGTGCCTGATATACTTTGAACTCATACGATATTAACGTTATTTCAGGAGTAACAAAAACGTGGGCAATAATTATTAAAGTCAACAAATCCATATCATAAAGATATTGCATATAGATAATATCCTGTTTTAAAAGCTACTTCACATAAGTTAAAATTAATGGGTTTCTAATGATTTTTAGAAGATTTGTTTTATTACGATAAGTTTATAAACTCGACCAGTTCTATCAGATACAAGTGTTTCAATGGCATCAATAAAGAATAATTATAATGATTTTGTTATTCATCGGTCATTTTATTTCATAAAGACCGCGGACGATTCCAAATTTTCGAAGTTTTTAGAACGTTCATTGAAGTGTGGAGGTCAATATAAAACAGTGAGGGGCGGAGAAAAGAGCATTTTTTTCAGTAGCGGATAACAGCTTCCAATTTGATTTGACCAATTCCATATGGTCAAATTGCTTTGTGTGTTGTTAACAACCTTTATCTAAACAAAATGATCAATAATTGTGATTTTAATTCTTTATTCCAGCACATGTATTACACTGCCAAAAAAAAAGAGGATTCGATACATAATCAGTTATAAATTTCAGAATCGAAGTTCCTTACAGCTGGTTTTTAAGAAAGACTACATGAAGTGCTTCACAAGTACATGTACCCTAAATTTTCGTTTTAAATGCATCACAATGAGATTCAGTTTGTATCACTTACAACTGGTTGTTAAGATAGCAATATGTTTCGACTATAGAACTACATGATAGTTAAACTTCTTCACACTTATGCCTTTTGTCGTGTGGAGCTCGTAAATAAGTTCCCCGCGAAGGGTTTGACAGTAAGTGTTTTGAATACTTTTCCCTGACATGGTCGTCATAGCACTTTCTATATAGATATAACCTCAGACAGTGTAATGCATGTATTTTATATATTGTTTTTATTTTCGTGCATGAACATCGACGGCGGGTGCGGCTAGCCAACAGGGGATGCTTACTCCTCATAGGCACCTGGTTCCACCTCTAGCTTGCTAGGGATACGACGATGCTCAATTTGGTGCTCTATTGTGAGTGCTGTTGAGATTATCGTCAGGATCTTCTTTTACTCATTCTTGACAATTTTGTTGTTTAAGTTTAGAAGCTAACAAGCGATATCTTCTTAACAACTGGTTGTTAAAAGATCTTTCTTATTTCAGACAAGGAGTATTTTCTAACCTAATTAGGAGATACTATCAACTAAATAGGACATACTATCACCTAATTAGGTGATAGCTAAGTCCTAATTAGGTGATAGCTAAGTCCTTATTAGGTAATAGCTAAGTCCTAATTAGGTGATAGCTAAGTCCTTATTAGGTAATAGATAAGCCCTAATTTGGTGATAGTATGTCCTAATTAGGTGATAGTATCTCCGAATTAGGTGAATCTCCTAATTAGGTGATAGTGTCTCCTAAGGTGATAGCTTTGTCCTAATAAGGTGAAAGTTTCTCCTAATTAGGTGATAATATCTCCGAATTGGGTTATAGTATCTCCTAATTAGGTGATAGTGATTCCTAATTAAGTGATAGTATGTCCTAATTGGGCAATAGTTTGTCCTAATTAGGTGATAGCTAAGTCCTAATAAGCTGATAGTATCTCCTTGTTAGGTGATAGTATCTCCTAGTTAGGTGATAGTATCTCCTAATTAGGTGATAGTATTTCCTAATTAGGTGATAGTATCTCCTAAATAGGTGATATTGTTTCCTAATTAGGTGATAGTATCTCCTAATTAGGTGATAGTGTGTCCTAATAAGGTTATAGTATCTCCTAATTAGGAGATATTATCCCCCAATTAGGAGATAAACAATTCAGAATGTGACATAGGGACGCTTCAGTACTTTTATACTAGTCAAATATGCTAGATTACTAAAATGTTTACTGTAAATGCAAATTTTAAGTATGAAATGGAAGTCATTGCACAATTTGTCTTAACAAACAGTTGTCAAGTTAGCTACCAGTTGTTAGGAAAGTACTCCTTGTCTGAAAAAAGAAAGATCTTTTAACAACCACTTGATTAGAAAATATCGCTTGTTAGCTTCTTAACTTTAAGAACTGATTGTCAAGAAGTTTACCTATCATGTAGTTCTATAGTCGAAACATATTGCTATCTTAGCAACCAGTTGTTAGTGATACAAACTGAATCTCATTGTGATGCATTTAAAACGAAACTTTTAGGTACATGTACTTGTGAAGCACTTAATGTAGTCTATCTTAAAAACCAGTTGTTAGGAACTTTGATTCTGAAATTTATAACTGATTATGTATGGAATCCTTTGTTTTTGCAGTGTAATACATGTACTGAAATAACGAATTAGAAATCAAAAGAACTGATCATTTTGTTTAGATAATGGTTGTTAACAACACACAAAGCAATTTGACCATATGGAATTGGTCAAATCAAATTGGAAGCTGTTGAATGTGATTTGTTTTTATTACGTCACAGTTTGACGTCCGTTGCAGGAGGCAGTCTTTTACGAAAAAATGCTTAGGAAAAATTCATCTATTTTATGATCCAAAAAGACTCATTTCAAAACAATCTAGATCCCTTTAATGCGATTCTTGAAGACAAAAAGTTATATATCCTCTTCAATAAAGGGTATATTGGGGTACCTTATGTAGAACAATTAAAAGTTACAAATGTACATGTATTCTTCTCACTTGATCTGATCCTTTTCCAATAATTTATTCACTTATTTAAACACTTTAATTCGATTAGAACTCCGTGTGTATCTGTTATTTTCCTCTCTAAAGAAATTATCGGGATGAAAATGAACTATTCTATTACAATGGCCTGATAACCGTTACCGTCGCATATTTCAACCTGATAATTTTATTTTGAAAGCTGGGGATGAATTTGATTGTTTAACGTCTTTAAATTCAATAGCATCATTTAAAACCTGATAAATTTACAGCATGGACCAGACATGCACGTTTCGGATACTAAACCCTCGTCAGTGATCCTCAGTCTAAACAATGTAATATGGCCAAAAGTATGAAAATTATTATGTCCAAAAATGTTCTAAAAGACGTAGCGGAATGGGTGGGATATGATGCTACAGAACCAACGTTTTAGAAATTTCAAGAAATTTTGAAACATGAAATTTCAAATTCGTTGAAGAGACAGACGATCAACCAAAGTTGATCGAACTTAAGTACCCGAAACGTGCATGTCTGGTCCATGCTGTAAATTTATCAGGTTTTAAATGATGCTATTGAATTTAAGACGTTTAAAATTGGCTACATGTGCCCTCGGTAACTCTTGGTCCACCAGCAGTGACACTCACCAAGATGTTTCAAATTCGTTGAAGAGACAGACGATCAACCAAAGTTGATCGAACTTGGCTACATGTGCCCTCGAGGACTCTAGGTCCACCAGCAGTGACACTCCCCAAGTAGTTCAATTGTTTAACGTCTTTAAATTCAATAGCATCATTTAAAACCTGATAAATTTGATATTTGGATTTTTTTTGGTGAAAATTGAAGAAAATCTGCGGTTTGAAAGTCGGATAAAGATCTCGTTGAGGTCTCTATGAAGGTTAGATGCCTTCGGTCTAAGTTTTTTAACACCACCTTGTTCTCTCCTTTGGCATCTAACCTTCTTACTCAACTCTGTCTTTATCCCATACATAAAATTGCAGCATGGACCAGACATGCACGTTTGATTACTTAACCCTCGTCAGTGATCTTCAGTTTAAACAATGTAAATAGCAAAAGAGTGTGAAAATCATTATGTCCAAAAGTGTACCGAAAGACGTACATGTAGCAGGATGGGCAGGATGCGGTGCAACAGGATCCGCTTTTTAGAAATTTCTTCTTAAGAAATAAATGCATCAATTCTAAGAAAAAAATAATTGCATGGTTATACAATAGTAGCGGTGATGTTATCTAATAGTTCATCTTTGTTTCTTGCCATGGACCAAATTTAGGAATTTTGAAATATACAAATAAAAACGTATATATCTCCAATGACCATCTGAAGTGTGATTTCTTTTTTGTTATAGAAAATATCAAAATGTCCTTTGAGAAAATCTGATACCCATTTTTCCACAGACTTATAAATTGAATTAAAAATATAGAATTTTAAAAAGGTTTTCCACTGACTCATTGCATGTAGCGTCAGTCCTTTAATTCGTCCTTTTCGCGTGTTGTATTTGGTTTTTGGAATTGACTTATCCGTATAACAGTAGTTAGTGCTATCTTTATGGTTTTCATACAATTTTTTTATGGATTATTCATTTAAGCAATACTCTTATTTAAAAGTCAAAATGAAAAAAAAAATTCAATGTACAAATGATAACACGTGTACGCCAAATTATACAAACTTCTAAACCGAAGAGAATGTGAAACTACGTCAAAGAACAAAATCAAGCATGAGAATAATAGTCAATGCGTACGAAATCAAAATTAAAAAAACTTATGATAAAACCCATAATTCAATTTGCGGGCGGTCTGAAGTTTGTTGCATTTATTCCGCTTTGATCATTGTAACGTTACGTCTTGCGCCGCAACGTCATAGGTTCCTTCCACTACTTTCCACTATCAATATGACCTTGCCTTCTCCCCTTATTGAACGGAAGTTTGTAGATAGGAACAATAACGGCCCCAAAATCAAAATTAATCGTATTTGTTAATTTTCAGTGACATTAAACATCAATGACGTCATTATAAGGCCGTCGACAGAAATCCTGTCGGAATGGGAGACCTCTGAATCAAAGAGTACTCTGCATTGATCCGTCTAGCGGATCACGCTGAAACCCTTGGTGCACCAAGATGTGTAACGTTGGTATGTTGACCACCTTCTCCTTTATATCTACTTGATCAGATGAGATCTGATTCTAGAGATCTGTAAATTAAAGCTTAAGCAGTCACCACATTAATTCTAACTTCATTCTTCAAGAAAACAATCGAAAGATTTATTCCTTATTCTCGACATTCCTCGTTCCTCGACATCTGTTTCAAATTGTTCCCTAACCCTTATCCCACACTGATGTTAAACGTCTTCAAATTAAATAGCATCATTTAAAAACAGGTACATTTTCAGCATGGATTTTCATCTGAATGTTCATCTGAGCTGAAATATAAAATAAGTTTTCCTCTTGGATAAAAGATAATACATTTCGCTCTTAATTGGATTATACAATGACGCAATATTCAAAATAATCTGTTATAATTTAGTGCGCATTCAGAGTCAAATTTTCTCTAATTAATTCAGATACTATTGAGTCTTTGCGGAATACAGAGTTATTTCCCATTATAGACGGTATCTGACGTAAAACAATTGTGACGTCATGAAAATTGTATGGTAACGTTGATTTTACACCATCATTTCCCAGACTTTTAGGACTCTTTCCATAGAATTTGATGACGCCACAATCAGTTTACGTCAGATACCGGCTCAAATGGGAAGTAACTCTGGTTTTCGAAAATAGCGAATAGTTATACTAAAAATACCCCGGAGTTTGCGTATACAAGAAGTATATCCAATACTGCTTTGAAAATGTGCATGCAAAACATTAATTTTTTATTCGAATGTTTATACAGTAAATAGTTTGAATATTTATTATGGTCATTTTCTTATGAGCTTGACAATCATTTTGTACACAAAAAATCATATCAAAGATATTTTATTTTCGGTGGTTGGTGGGTGAATTTGGGTTGCATTCGGGGTAGTGAAGGAGCTTTTATCATTTATGTATTATTGTGATAAGTAAACATAGATATGTCTAAACTATGTATTAGAAATATAGGTATCATTGGAATTTAGTCAATGACATGCAAATGTCTGAGTATCGTTTCTATTTATGATATTGTGGTAGGAAAGTAGACAAATGTAAAAGCTTAAGAGCTGCATTGAAAAAACATTCTTTAATTAGATAAATAGAAAACATCAATTTAAGGGAAAATCTTTGCGATAATGAGATTTCTTGTACATTTAAAAGTGTCTTCTTGTTTGGAAATACATTGGTGTAGAGTATCAAAATGTAGTCAGTCTGAATGATTTGTTGGATTGAATGATGACGAAACTATACTTTGGTGCTCAATGCTCCATTTGGTGCTTTATCATGAGTGCTGTTGATATTGTCGTCAGGATATTCTTTACCGCATTTTGAGAAATGAACTAATTTTGAAGCATTAAGAACATGGAGATTGCTCGTTAGATGGTGTGGTCCCTCGTGTTTCTATTGTCATGTGTTATTGTGTCCGTCCGTCTGTTCGTACACTGTTTGAGATTTTCTTCCTAACTTATCAATAATTTTGTGATTTCTGGATCCCGATTTTAAGTTTTTGGTTAAGTTTATGTATCAATTAGAAAATATATAAAATTATCTTAATTCTCGAAATTTATTTTCATATAATCTGATATTTATTTTTGTGAAGCACGTGTAGCTTTGCTCTATCTGCCTCAAAGACGTAGCAAAGAATTTTGATCTTCCTTTTGGGAGACCAATTAAGGAATTTCACAAGTTCCTTTATGTAAGGATTCCAAGTCAATATAGATACTTCGGAAAACTTTAAACGATCATTAAATTTGCAAAATGTCATATTTCTTACAGTCATGTCCCCTAGCAACCATTAATAATGCACTTGGTGCATAGATTATTTCTTATGAATAAAGTTTTGGTTTTTTTTAAATACATCAACCGATCACAGGAGAATTAGGTCTACAGAATATCGGTGAATATTTATATATGCCCATTCATTTGTATAGAATTAACACTGTAATTATAGGAGTATAACCGCGGTGGCGTGGTCTGTACTATGACGTCATAGTAACTTGGCTTGATTTGAACTTTGACGGTACGTAGTAACAGAGCCTTAGCAACGGAGTTTTATTCGTATTTAAATGTCATTTAAGCGTAAAAAACTGGAATGTAAATATATATAATAACTGTTTTTGGAATGTGATTATACTGTGATAACCTACAATGGATCCAGGAATTATGTTTCTCATAATGCGCTAACGTAACTATATAAATATACAATATCACTCTGACATATGTATGCATGAATGTGTAAGTTTTGGACTTTGTTAAACGTCTTCAAATTCATTAGCATCATTTAAAAGCAGATTAACTAACAGCGTGGACCAGATATGCACGTTTCGGTTAATTCAACCCTTGTCAGTGATCCTCAATCCAAACAATGATATATGGCAAAAATGATCATGATATACCGAAAGACGTAGCAAGATGGCTGGGATATGATGCTACAGGACCCAGATTTTAGAAATTTGAGAAAAGTTTGTAAACAGAAATTTTCGAATGCGTTTGAAGAAACGACCAACCGAAATTGATCGAACTTGGCTATATGTGCCCTCGAGGACTCCTGGTCCACCAGCAGTGACATGCACCAAGTAGTACAAATGATAAACGTCTTCAAATTCATTAGCATCATTTAAAAGCAGATTTATTAACAGCGTGAATTTATGTTACGAAGAAGGAATCTGCTTTACTTTTATAACCAAAAGATTTACAAAGAATAAATAGTTCCATATTTCTTATTGTTGCTATGTTGGTCATACATTATTTTATTATACATGGCTTTGCGCCTCTTGCATTTTATAGATAATGTAAGTGCTCCCCTAATCAGCTGCTCAGGGGATGACCTTTTCACTTAGGCCATATTAAATTAATTAAATGTTCTTTGGTTTCCCGCACCATATTTTTCAAAATTCAAAAAATAATATTATAAAAATGAAATGCTCGCCCGCACCCTGAAATTTCTGGCTCACGAATTTCTTATGGCCGGTTCTGATTTCTGAAAATATCAAAGCTTCTAGAAATTTCAGATTTTGCAAATTTCGAAGAAATCGATACTACTTGTATTTGAAAAATTTTGTTGGGAGCAAATTTGTTGTCCAATATACATGGCACTGAAAGTCAAGGAGGGGAGAATGTTCAAAAATATTTTCCGTACTGCTATATGCCAGGCTTCCTAGTCACCATATTCCTATGGGGATTCCTTTATGAGTACGGAAAACATTATAAATGTATTACTATGGTAAACTATATCAAAATAAAATTATTTTAATCGCTCGCAACCTTAAAAAATGCAATACTTAAAAGAAAAATAAAATAATTATATTTTCGCCCGCTCGCACCCTTTTATCACAAGAAAATCCAAAGAACATTTTTATTAATTTGGTATGGCCTTAGTAGTTTTCTTCTGTTTGTCTATCTGTTAATGCAAGTATATGTACATTATATGTATGTCTGTTTGTTTTGTGTGTATTTGTTTAGTATGTTTGTTTGTCTCTGTATCTATAAATGTCAGTTTGTCGGTCCATTCGTCCGTCTATTGGTTCATCCTGATATCTTTAATATTGATGTCTTTCTGTCTTTTTACGTGTAGGAGTGTCTGTCTTAGTGTCCATGCTTTAAATTAATCTGCTATAAAATGATGCTAATGAATTTGAAAATGTTAAACATTTTATGTTATTTTCTGTCCATCCGTCCGTCTTGTCTACATGTATCTGTCTCCCTATCTGTGGAATTATCTATCTGATCGTCTATGCGTAAAATGCGTCATTCACTTGCCATAGCATTTGAATGAAATTAAGAATGCTGTCATATAAGACATTTGCATTCCTTCTGATTAAGATTTTGATCTTGGCATTCGAAATTCTGTTGTGATCTTTTAATTACGTTGTGCGCATGTAATCCGAATAACTACATCGTCTGCTACTTACGTGGCAGGGGATAGGTGGAGAAAATGAAGACAGTCCTTTTCAAAATTAAAGAGGAAAATAGTTCACAATACTCAAGATTGTCCTTTACAAACAGGTCATGTGTCTGTTAGATTCTAAATCCTCTCTACCCCTACCACATCGGCGAGCTGTCACAATTCGTGTCAATAAAGGACAATGCTAATGTACTTTGTTGCATCATATATTCTTTCCTAGATTTCGATAAGATAAATCTAGACCATCAATATTCTTTCTCAATGGATAAAACAACAAAAAAAAAACCTATACATGATGCACACGGTGATATTACATGATGTATGTGACCATGCGCTTCAAAATCTCATTAGTTAGATAAGAGTATTTCCGCGAACTCTCATTTTATTTGATTCATTTCGAATTTCTGTATGAATACCGCTAAGTTGAGAATAAGTTAAAGCCACCACTCTTATGTTTGGAAGCATAGATAGTTTGTAAAGGTATGTTGAAAATACATTTTTAGTAAAATTAATTAACAGTCTGATTTGAGATACCTGTGGATGAAAATTTTATAATTGAGGTTTCAGTATCAACTCTATTGTATAATTTTATAATCATTCTATGAAACGTGGGCAACGTTTGAAATGAGGCAACGTAAATAAAATATCAAGAAATTAAATTCATTTAGAAGCCATTTGTTAATCTGAACATTATTCGCAACAATTTGAAGTTCGGAAATCAGGTTTTCAAGAAGTTGTTGCGACGGGTGTTGCATGTAGTCAGGAGACACTGACTATCCCCAGGCACCTAGTCTCACTTCGGAATGTTGTTCATTCTGAGGTTTGCTATTGAAATTCTCGACTTTGATACTGATAGGTACTTCTTTGATGATTATCTTTTGAAAAGGAATTGATGATTCTCATAGCAGCATTTTTTTTCTATAATTTTATAGTAACGTTTATGAATCAAGAAAGTAGTAAATCAGATGGAAAATTACGTGATGGTACGTTTTAGCAGAAAATATTTTAAAGTTCTTTGACGTTGATAATCCTTGAAAATCACATCCTTAAAACTAAAATACCAAATCTTTCTTTAATATGAAACAACTTGCCTTCTTGCTTACTTGATGTGATATTGATATGGTTGGTTTCTCCTTAATTCTTTCTTGATGTGTCTTAGAGATGCTTTTATTATCTAAAAAAGAAAAAAAAAAAAACTCGATTGGTAACGATCTTTATCAAATCTGTACATTATCACGTATGCTCTTTAAGAATAAGCACTGAGCTTTAATACGTCCCTACAACAAATTTCAAAGATTTGGTATGTTAGTTTTTAGAATGTGATTTTGAGGGATTGTTAGTGTCAAAGACTTGGTATTTTAGTTTTAAGGATATGATTTTTAGGGATTATCAATGTCAAAGAACTTAAAAACACTTTTCTACTAAAACGTTCATGTGCCATCACGTAATTTTCCATCTGATTTACTACTTCCTTGATTCATAAACGTTACTATTAGATTATTATTAAAGCTATGAGTATGAAAATCAGCAAATTCCTTTTCAAAAGATAATCATCAAAGAAGTCTAGTACCTATCAGTCTCAAAGTCTAGAATTCCCACTGCGAACCTCGGAGTGAATAACATTCCGAAGTGAGACTATGTGCCTGGGTGGAGAGTCAGTGTCTTCTGACTGCATGCACCACCCGTCGCAACAGCTCCATGAAAACCTGTCAAATTCGGTGATTTTCAAACTTTAAATTGTTGCGAATAGTGTTCATGTTAACAGATAGCTTCTAAATGAATTTTATTTCTTTATTCAAAGATGTTAATATAATCTACGAATTAGCTAGTCTTCAATGAGTATACATGTAAATCCTTTTCTAAAGATATTAATTAAATCACAATTCATAACAAATGGTGCTCATGTTTATATGATGATTTTAAGAAATAATGATTTCATGATTAAAAATTGTTATTTTCAAAGAATCAAATATTCTTCAATGACAATAAAAAAACTCACATATTTCTTTTCTAAAGATATTTAACCATAAATCATTACAAATGGTGTTCATGTTTACATGATTCTAAAAAATAATGATTTCCTGATTAAAAATGGTTATTTTCAAAATATCAGATATTCTTCAATGGCTATAAAAAACTCACATATTCCTTTCCTAAAGATATTAAACCATAAATCATTACAAATGATGCTCATCTTAATTGGATGCCTCAGCAGAAGCTTACACACAAATACCATGGATTCAAAATGCGTCTGAATTCAATTATCAACTATTAACAATCCTTTTGACCATAAATCATTACAAATTGTCTTCAATTAAATTTGGAACTTTCAGCAGAAGCTAACACACTAATACCATGGACTCAAAGGGCGTCTGAATTCAATCACCAAGTATTAACTATCTTTTGACTGAAGATTTGTTCCGTTAAGAGGAAGTATTATAACTATCACCAGTGAGATCCTTTACATCTTGTAAAAAAAATACTTGCATTCTAAGAAAATTTCAAATGAACTGTCATAAATCGGTCCCAGCTAAGACCTTTATATGCTTCAGTAAGAATTATTATCTATGTTTCTTATATGATAAGGACACACCAAGATTTTTCTTTGTTAAGCGTCACCGAGCGAGCAGGTTTATAAAGTACTGTATGCTAAATGAAAATAACACAAAAGTGTCATTTTTTGCATCTTTCTTTGCATCCAGAGCTTCCCTATCATGACATGAGAATCTAATGTATTGGATATTTCTCACGTTTTCGTAAGATATGAGCGTCTCAGTGCTTTTTATTTTAATGGATAGGTAGGTATGTTTCCATAGCCTGACGGATGATTAACAAAAAAAAAAAAAAAAAAAAGAGTTAGGTATGGCCTAAAAAAAGAAGTTTTCCAAAGACCTAAATGTTTATATGTCGTTTTTGTGAATAAATATAAATTTTTTTCTTTGAGGAAATATTCATCAGAGACCAATTCACCTACAGAAACTGAAGACCATTCCAGTTGATCCCCTTTTAAATGTATACACATAGCGCAAATTAAGTTATCCTTTGTGTCTAGGGGGAAGTAAAATCCGTACAAGGAAACTTTACCATGGTTTTGTGATATCTTTTTACGAACTCTTTTTTTTAGAGGCAAGATTGTTTTCATTTAATGTAAAATATGTAAAAGAAAACTTGACAATGGTTATGTGATATTTATTTTTTTGAACTTATTTTTAAGCAAGATTGTTTTCATTTTCGTGCATGAACATCGACGTCCGGTGCGTCTAGCCAAACAGGGAGTACTTACTCCTCCCGGGCACCTAGTCCCACCTCTAGCTTGCTAGGGGTCCGTCGTTGCTCAATTTGGTGCTCTATTGTGAGTGCTCTTGAGATCATCGTCAGGATCTTCCTTATCTCATGTATTGGAAAGATAAATTTTGATCATAGACTGCACAAAGTAATGAGTATACAATGAGTATACAATGAGTATGGAGTATACAATCAGTGAGTGAAAGGCAAACACAAAGCCAAATAATCAGAATCCAAACAGGCGCGTATCCAAAGTGCTTCTCAAGTGGAAGTCAGGAGCTAGGAATAGCTTTGAGACCCCTAATGGGTCCTGAGAGAAGCCCTTTTGGGAGTCTAAGGGACGAAGCCCAGGAATCTGATAGATATTTACACATTTGCACAGCCAATTGTGTTCCATATGAAATCCATGTGAAATTTACATAAACTTTACATAAAAGTTCACATGAATTTATTCGAAACGAGCACGAATATGAGATTCACATGACATTTTGTACATGAAATATATGTTAAGTTTCAATTACGCATGGAGGTAATAAAGAATGTAAATATTCATGTGAAGAAAATGTATGTGTAATTTATGTAAAATATTTTTCACATAAATCTTATTGTGAAATCAATACGAATTTCAAATAGATTTTCATGTGAAATGTATATGATGCTCTTTTCATGAGAATTTGATGTGATGCACAATTGGCTGTGTTCAGGGCAGTTTTCTACGTTAAAATGACCCTTTGTAAACTTCGAAAAAATATTTTATTCTATTTTTGCAAAACGATGTGCAAGCATCTGCGTACTTGCGTACGCTTGGCTACGCGCCTGCCAAATATCACATAGATCCACTATGGAGATTTTGGAAACTTTAAATGACTTAGTTTTGCTGATGAGCATTAGCAAATATTCAAGATCTAGATAACGTGTAGTTATCATTATCCCATTTTGATTTTTATAAGATTTACGCATTTGTATTTGAGTGTTAGCGGCATTTAAAGTTTAAGCTTGTTATCGATAAAATGATGAGGAGAGAAACATTTCCAATAAAATCCGAATGTGAAAAAATATAAGTCAATTATGTTCTTTTATTTTGCTTTTCTACGATTTTTAGATAAAATCGGTTAATCGCGGTATATATATATAACAGCTTTATTACATTAATTTTCGTTTTCGCGCTGTAACAGACTGCAATTTGACGCTATGTCATTATCGTGCCTTTTTAAGTCCTAGAATTAGTTCTATTATCATTATGAAAATGCTTGTATCGTCATCCGTATACTTATCATCCTCATTATCTGTAAATCTGAGATTTCCCATCTATCTTGCTTTATTCTCCTGGGAGAGTCACATTTCTTTAGAAATCCATATCTTAAGTTTTCTTCACAGAAATACAAGAGATACATGTATGTATTGTGCGAGAATGTATCAAAATAGATATCGATGATGTTTTCTATTCCAACAAGTACATCATAAATAAGAATCCCCATCCCCCCCCCCCCCCCGAAAGAAAAATATTGAAGAAGATAAAATGAAAAATAAAATAAAAAAAGATGAAAAATAGATCAATTCGTGGTTCTATGGAAGTATTTTAAGTATGACAGGAATGATAATGTGGTTTTATATAGTATTTTACGTGTATTCTATTACATGTATGTAATTGTGTTTAAACTTCCATTTATTGAATTCTCATCATAATAAACACTTATACAATGACATTTTCGTTCATTAACCTTTACTCTGATATTTTTTGTCGATATTCTTAGGTTTTCCTAATTTCCCACGCATACATTTCATTTATTCATGAAGGATTGAAGCTTGTTTCCGTAGACATTCTTCTCAAATTAAATAAAAATGACCAGACTTTGACCGGCAAAATCTAAATAACATACATGTATGAGTGTTATATATATACTAGAAGTTTTGGAATAAAACTTTTTAAAGATAAGAAGTTCTGCCAAAGACGCTTGCAAAGGACAGGGCTATTTCATCAGGGAGATACCCCTTAGTTGTAGGAAATTTTTATTTAGATTAAGGACCTTTGTTTATCATCATTGGAAGTACTGTAAGAAGTAAAATTATTTTAGCGGAATTAAGATTTTAGTGCATACAGTGTTAATTGTAATGAAGTGGATCATTCATGAAATTGAAATATTTGTTATATTGTAAAATTTCAGTGCACCGTATGCGCATTTCAACAAGTTATGTCTCAGTAGTGATGTTTGAGGCCAAAACAGGGGAAATCCAAATGAAATGAAATAAAATCATTTAGAGCAAAAGTCTAAACTGGACTTAAGATTTCTACCAAAGAACCTGCTAAGGACAGAGCTACTTCATCAGGAAAATACCCTTTAATCTTTAACGTCTTCAATTCATTAGCATCATTTTAGAGCAGATAAATTTACAGCATGGACCAGACATGCACATTTCGGGTAATAAACCCTTGTCAGTGATCCTCAATCTAAACAATATAAAATGGCCAAAATCTGTGAAAATTATGTCCTAAACATACCGAAAGACGTAGCAAAATGGCTGGGATATGATGCTACAGGACCCAGGTTTAAGAAATTTGAGAAAATTATGTAAGCAGATATTTTCAAATGCGTTTGAAGAAACGACCAACCGAAATTGATCGAACTTGGCTACATCTTAGGAAATTTTCCATTATTAAATTTATGAGGAGGAGAATTTACAATATTAATATATTTCAAGTCAAGTGCTGTAATACTGTGAAACTAGGCGAACTATTTCCTCGAGGACTAGACAATCCAACAGCAAAGATAACAACCTAATGGTTGAAATTGTCAATATTGAAATATATATTCTTTCAATTTGAAGATAATGAAGACATATAATATACAACCAATAAGATTGGCGGATGATTAAATGTCAGGCCTTGAAAAATCATCATCCTATCATATGGGCACCTTTGTTAATACGATGTTGATGAGGAGGGACATTCGATGCTAATAATTAGGAAGCCTAAACAAGGATTTCTTTAACTAGCTTCTGTGGGGTCATGATCAATAATAAGAAAAAAGAGCCATTTACTACATTTTGACAAGGTACTTCTGTATTCTCTAATAGCAAAGACTTCGAGAATGAAAACAAAAATTCATCGAGACTTAGTAGAGACATAAAAAGATTTCAAATGATTCTTGCAAAGCTATATTCTTTCCAGGAGGGGGGGGGGGGGGAAGCCGAGCCCATTGTTGGGGTCGGGGGTGTCCTGTCAATGGTCTTAAAAACACACAAATATTTTCAGCATTTTTTGCAGTAAGAATTCCTGGGGGTTCTTGGCAATCTTAACATAAGCCCCAAGATACGAGATTGAGATTAAAATGCACAGAGTCATTGAATAAGAGTCATACACCAAATTACAAATCAGATTCCATAAATCACAATTAAAGGGCTCACAAGAAGGAAAATTGGACAAACAGACGGAGAGAAGAAAAGCTTCATAGAATTACGAAGAATAACTTTATCGAATAAAGAATCTCCAGATTCAAGAGCAAGTACGGAATGCACCATAGGTTGTGCTGTGAAAATGTGTCGCGCAAATCTGTAAAGTTCAAACATATTCATACATTTCAAGTATAGTATCAAAGGAAGTAGACCCAAAAACCGTATTTAATTACTCTTTCGCTTTACTATTTAAAAAAGAACAAGGGAGGAGGGGTGAGTTGTTCGCTCATCGATCCTCGTATCGAAAGTCAGACGCAAAAATCACCAAAAAGTCAATATAAGCGGCGGCACCTTGAATAGATTCAATAAAGAAATTATATTCTGTATCGGCGCCGTTGCCTAGTGGTAAGGGCCAGTGACCATAAGGTCGCTGGATTGAGCCCCACTATAAGCACGGCTCGACCAACACATCCTCCTGTATGTTCTGTGTTATATAAAAAAAAAATGTCCTTGTCTGTGTTATTTACATGTCTGTGGTTTTTTCTTAAAAAAAGAAATTATATTGTGTATTATAATTCAAGAAAATCCCAAAGCTTGCATGGCAAGCACAATAATTACCTGTGGAATCCGCTATTACAAAACAGTAACATGGTGAACACTGAAGACCACCACATCCACCGTGGGGTATCACGTGATACACAAATGATATGTTCCACGGGAATCCCCTTTGATTGAACCAACTTAATACTGTCTAAATCTACTTTATATGAATTTATTATACGCCTATCATATGGTCATCATTATCAATTATATGATGATAATCTATTCTGGTCAAGAATAGACGTGTATTAGGAGAACACTTAAACAGAAATTTTTCAATGCTCGCCACATGTTATGATATGGTGCACGGACAGATACAAAATTTTCTGTTTAAGTGTTCTCCAAATATACGTCTATTCTCGACCAGAATAAATTACCATCATATAATTTATAATCATGACCATATGATAGGCCTAAAATAAATTCATATAAAGTAGATTTAGACAGTATTTACTTGGTTTAATAAAAGGGGATTCCCCTGGAACATATCATTTGTGTATCACGTGATACCCCACGGTGACATCTACACAGTGTAAGAATCATACAAACAATATGAAAAGAAGCAAATGTGAATTCCCGAAGATGGAGATGAAATCAGATTGCCAGGGAGATTAAAAGCATCTGTTTGATAGCAAATCCTGTCACTAAGGTCATGCAGAAAATAGTCATATCTGGTTTGTTAAATTCGGTGTTTTGGATAATATTAAAAACAATAATAAACTCTAAAGTCTTTACTTAAAGAAGGTGACTCGTTTAGTGATACACTATTCTTCCACGAGGCCTTCATCAAATTGCATCAAATTATATACAATATACTATACAATAATACAATAAGTCATGATAAATGCAAATACTTGTCATATTTAGTTCGAATTATATTTTTCCTTCAAGTATTTTAGAAAACCGGTCTATAATGGATGGATCGAATCTAAACTATCTTCCAATATGGAGAACAACAAGATTTCGTTATGTGTTTTAATCATTTTTGGTAACGTTCAAAACATTTTGCAGTGACAAAGTCAGTCGCTCAAGAATGTACCCTTGGTTCAGTACATGCAGTATTTTGCTTCGTCTTCTTGCCCTCATAATGAAGTCGATGTAGTGAGAGCTTGCTCTAGGACTATTACGTATCAATTGCGATATATATGCACAACCAATGTAATTCCCTGAGATGTTACTATTGAAAGAAACGTGCTGCAATTCGTGTATTAACACTCGTGACGTCACAATGCATAAGATCTAAAGAAGCATGCCGCGAACTGCAAACTGAGCCCGCGGTGACCTGAATTTTAACGTCACCCTTTTACCCAGAAAACGCGATTTCAGAAAACAAGAATGAAATAGACAACTATGGTGCATATATATAGAATATATTTATCGCATGAAATGCGCTAACGCGCATTACATGTACGATAAATGCACTTGCTGTGTGTTGTATACCCGTAACAAAACACAAATTAAGACACTTATTCTCTATATGAATACAGTCACCATAATCGGTATCTTTTTCACGCATTACAACAGGAATGTGGGGTAGTTGATTATCACATGGAACCAAATTTGATTAAACATATTGGATTCTCAAGTTTGGAAGATGATAAAAATCACAGAAACATACCTAATAGATAACATTAAGGTCATGGTGTTCTCTACATGTAACCATTAATAATGTTGATTTCCTATGGGAGTACAGGATAAATGGACAATACCTTGTTAATTGGCCAAATTGATCGTCTCATTAGAATTGGAAGTAAGCCAGTATTGAGAACTACGTAACACAATGTTCGAACAAAGCAGGAAGCATTAATTGTTTGTTCTTAGTTTTTTTACTTCGAATAAAAAAAAATCTATGAAATCGTTCGTTACCTCAAAGAATCATGAAGTAAAAACACTGAATATTTACTAAGCCCATGAACGCTTTAAATAACTTCTGATATGATCCTCCTTTTATGGAAAATCTGCTTTACATGTGAAGATTTTTCAATTCTCTTTGCTTAATGTATTAAACATCTGATGAACTTTCAATGAAAAATACCAGAGATAAGAAAAAAGAAAATAATTTTTATGACAAATATGCTTTATATACATTTCTACAGGAACCATCCTAACTTCAGATTGATAACCTCATTCGTACCATGATAAAGTTTACTTGCTCTGAAAAAATCATCGGTACATATTTGTCTGAGAGTTTAGAAAGTGGGCAGGAAATTCTTGTAGGGTGCGGGATCAGAGTGGGCCGTAGCCAGATTTTTGTATTCCAACCCTTTCCCGTATAATTTTCTCTCTTAGTATTATATATAGAATCCGCGGGAAATAGTTGTAGCTGATAAAGGGGGGGGGGGGATTTTGATTGCAGTATGACTTCATGGAAATGGAAAAAAAAAAAAAAAAAAAAAACTGGCTACGGCCCCCGGTGTGCTGGATCCGTAAGTGACCATTTTATTTGCTGATTTACGTATTCATGATATTCTTGAGTGTCGCATTGGACTTTAGAGATTCTAAATTAATTAACAATTTTGTTACAAGATGTTGTATGATATCAACATTACTGGAGCCTCACCAGCTAATATATAACGTTGCACACACAGACATATGTTACATTAACACTATTTCAGAGCCGACACTTGACAAAAAATTCATTCTTTATCTGACGTCGACCTACATCTTGACAAATTATTGTATAATTGTCAACTCTTAAGTTATGATATTTCATCTATCAGGTATCAGATAATCAGGCAGATTGAATTTCATTTGCGCTCTGACTTGAATCAATGTGTTTACGCTACATACTATGCATTTGGGAATCAAGTATTCTGTCATAATACAGACTGGGTACTCGTGTTTTTCTTTGACATTGAAGTGACCTATCTATGACAAAACCATGATATGTATAAAAAGGGATGGTTGCATCCAGGAAGCAGTGTGTCGAGTGAGCTGTGAATATTCTTTTCTAAGTTTTGTATTCATCGGACAATTTTGACAATTAATTATTCTATGGACGACAGAACTACATGTACAAAATATTGTTGCAACAATCTCCTTCATAAGTCAAAAACGTGATTTTTTTTTTGTTATAGAGAACTGGTTCGTCAAGCGGAAATAGGTCATTTCGCCCTCACTACTGAAAAGTTTCGATCCAGGTGAGTTGTGTTAACAAATTTATTTGCTGAATGTCAACTCATATAAATTCATACTCAGTACATGGCTAATCTTACAGTTCCAAAATAGTATTTTAAGCAATGGCAAGTTTATTCGAAGAAAGAGTACACTAAAAGAAATTATAGCAATTTTAAAATTCTTACATCTTAACTTGTAACTCAGTTGTTGATAGTTGTGTCATTTCGGACTATGTTCTCCACAGTGAGTGTTTCATTTTTTCAACCAATCTGCACATTTTCGATACTTTACCAGATTCATGCTTCTTTCTTACTTCTTCGACGATTTTTTTTAGAATTCGAACATTTGAATCGTTTTTAAGGTTGGTGCTGCTTTCTAGTACACATGTCATGCACTTCAGTGTATCGAATAGTGACTAATTAAACATTTGAAACATGTATTTTATTGCCTTCATTCATTTTTTTCATTAGTATTATTTGAATATTTATTATTTTGCCTTGCCATCTCCACCTTGAGACTGAATAACTGATAGGTACTTCTTTGATGTTTATTTTTGCATGATTAAATTGTATTAATATGATATTTTCAGATCGATTTTTTAATCTGTACCTATTTTCTCTTTCTTCGTATTTAATGTTTTTTCGATATATCGTTGTTCTTTTTATTTTAATTTTATTGATTGTTCATACTTCAGTTGTTTGCTCTGACTTTGTTGTTTTTTTTTTTTGTTGTTTTTAGTTTTTCCTTTGTTGGTTCGTTTGCTATTTCTCTTTTATTATGGATATGATATAGTTGTAACATAGATTCAATTTTCCTTAAGGTATCCGATTTACAAAAGGGCATTTATCATGCCTGGCAAGGTACTATAATGATAAACAATATATTTTCTGAAAGGTAACAATGTCTACAGCTCAGAAATAATAATTTTGGGGCTAGAAAAACAATGGGAAATGACTTATGAAGAATTCAAATTGTCTATTTTCTATAAAAAAAAAACATGTAAAAAATACCTAATTTGTACAAGAGTTTTTCCTCTTTGATTTTCAAGCCCTAGGAGTCATATCTGTACTCAGGGTATCATTACCTTTCAGAAAATATACTAACATTTTATAGTACCTTACCAGGCATATGATTAAATCGTTAAGTAAAATGACTCTATTGTACAACGGATACCTTAAGCATCCAAATGTCAAGAAGTGTTTATCGATGAGTACCCTGAATGTTACGCATCATGCACTGTGGTCCTCCGGATCCTAGTAAAGGTCAATAAAAGTTTATGTGGTTAGCATAATGAAATTCGGTCAAATATGTGAGGATGGGGGTTGGATTTAATGAATTTCATATATTTTGTTATTAAATGTAATTATTAATACATTAAGCTCCACTTGTTATATTCTGCCAAGCGTAGTGCAAAAAAAAAAAAAAAAAGGATAATATGATTCCCGTTTTTCGAATCGGATCCAAAATCTGTAATCCGCATGATGGCTTTGAAAAATCTCTCCATTGAGAAATATTTTCTTTTCTGTCCATTCAAACCTTATTCTCAATATAAAAGTTTTTGAAAAGTAGGTCAAAGGTCAAGGTCATGAGATCAAAACTTTTGATATCAATGGAAAGGTCTTGTCACAAGGAATACACATGTGAAATATGAAAGCCGTATCACTTACCATTCAAAAGCTATTCCCAATGTAAAAGTTTTTGAAAAGTATGTCAAAGGTCAAGGTCAAGGTCATGAGGTCAAAAATTTTGGTATCAATTGAAAGGTCTTGTCACAAGGAATACAATGTGAAATATGTAAGCTCTATCACCTTCCATTCAAAAGTTATGCCCAATGTTAAAGTTTTTTTTTCGGACAAACAGACAAACAGACGGACAGGCCAAAAACAATATACCCCCGAATCTGTGATTCCGGGGGCATAAAAAAGGGGTCCCTGTAAAGTGCGAAACGAAACAAAAACGAAACGAAACGAAACAAATCGAAACGAAACGAAACAAATCGAAACGAAACGAAACGAAACAAAACGAAACGAAACAGATCGAAACGAAACGAAACAAAACATAAATCTTAAAGAACTTGAGAAAAAAATGATTTAAGTGCAGAGAACTAGCACGGATGTCAATATCTGCATATATTATTATCTTCAACCATTAGTTATTGTGGCTGGAGGGTTTTTCAAAGAGTCAAAGTTGACGATTAAAACATAATATATACGGTATATAGCACAATTGCATTTTAAAGGATTAAAGGAGAGTGAACGGGATGAATAACCTCCTAGGCGGAAAAAATATTATTCTTGTATTATACAAATACTAGGAGGGTACATTTCCTTTGAAAAAGGATAAGATTTTTTTTTTTTGCGGAATTGTGCGCCCCCCCCCCCCCCCCCCCCCCCCCCCATTACGGTGTCATAGCGTGGTTTTCTATCCCCTCCCCTTTATTCCTCTTAGATACATGAATGGCATTTGACATTTACTTTTTTTAATTGTAAACTTTGACTCTCTCAGAAAACCCTCTCGGCAATAGTTACAAATGTAGAACTCTTGGATTAAGGCAATATTACATGCTGATCTTGTCTTTAAGTATTCGTTCTCGGCAATTTTTTCCTTCTTTTCTCATATTCTTTAAGTTTTATGTTTTGTTTCGTTTCGTTTCGATCTGTTTCGTTTCGTTTCGTTTTGTTTCATTTCGTTTCGATTTGTTTCGTTTCGTTTCGATCTGTTTCGTTTCGTTTCGTTTCGATTTGTTTCGTTTCGTTTCGTTTCGTTTTTGTTTCGTTTCGCACTTTACAGGGACCCATAAAAAAGAAATGTTGACCTGAAAGATAGTTAAATACTGACAGGAAACCCTTGTGTATTTAGACATAATCTCTCAGTTTATGTATAAAATTCAGCGAAATAGGCACTCTCCGTTCGACTTTTTATTGGAAATGGAAAGGGGGGGGGGGTAACATATTTAAAAAGCCCCCCCCCCTGCATTTCCTTTCCAAACATTGGCGAAAAACATTCCTTTAAGTCGCTTATATACGCCTTATAAGAATACATTATTCCCTGCCCTGTGATGCAAAAAAAAAAAAAAAAAAACCAATGGATATGGGGAGGGGGGCTACATCCATTTACCTAGAGAATGGGTAGGAAAGGGATGGGGCTTTATAAAATTAGTCCAATAGGAAAAAAGATTAAGATCTACCTACTTCAAAACCTTTTTTAATATCGCAGATCAGAATGAGATGCTATATCTTTTTTTCAATTTTGATACACCGTACGATTATTATAAACATAGTCACATACAAATTTTGGCCTTGGTAGTAGTCAATCTTATTTTAATTGAATACACACTGTACAGGTATTTGATAAAATCTACCTTAATTACTTCCCTTTCCTTTCTAAACAATTTGAGGAATTTATCTGGCCAAGAACTGTCCTTTACAGTCACATACATACGTCTTATGTGAAATTGGGGCGATTATTCCCAGTGATGCGAAAATACCCGGTGTGAAAAAGTTTCGGTGCGAATTTTTTCGTAACCTATGTAACACCAAAATCGTACTCGGTGAAATCCGGACCTCGATAATTAAAAACCGAGATAATTAATTTGAAGATAGTCAGAGTACAATTGAGGATAAAAAGATAAACTCGTCCAAGCGACTCCTTGCCGATACAGCGTAGAACTGGCAAAAAAAAAAACTATTTATTTAGTAGTAAATAGATAAGATATCTAGCGATCGGCTATTATAGTGTATCAACTTTACAGTATCCTCGAAGATATTAGATCAAATATTGTACAATCCGAGTTAAAGTTGTCGACATTGAAATAGAGTAAGAAAACTGACAGGAAGTCTTTTTGATATTAGGACTTATTTGATTGGCCACGCTTTAATATTATGACTGTACCTGGAGGATGCGGACCATGGGATATTGGTACAGTTAGTTCACAATAAACAATCAAGAAGTGTCTCATCGAATATGCATGCGTTTTGATTCTTTATGTTTAGGATAATTTATATGAAAACTAATGTAAAACGGGATATACTCAAAGTTGTGTTGACTTCGAGAAGTACAAGACCCAGGTAGGGGAAATTCCTTATATTCCGATAATGATTTCTTAAACATCTTGAAATTTTGATTTCATTTACTTTCATAAATAATCCTTGAAAATTTAAAGCTTTTGCTATAATTATACAATAACATTGTAGTTATTTTGTATTCATGTTTTTATATCTTCGAATACTATATAATTTTTGTGTAATGCTGACGATAAGCTTTACCAATGCGGTTAATAGATACATGACTGTTTATATATTCATCATGGTAAAAAACATTTTCAGTCACAATATCAACTCTTATCTGCATCTAATTCTTACAAATCTTATTTTTCGTCTACCTATAAAAATAGGGTTTTTTTTATTTATTGTCATTCTAGTGTTATATTTTGTATATAGTCTAATACGAGTACTATATTGCTCACATATAAATCAAGTGAAATCTTTCTACTAGTTGCACACACAAAAAAAAAGCAAAAAAAAAAAAAAAAAAATTGTTGGGTGGAATTAAAGGCCGCAATGAAGTTCGTAGAAATATAAGCGAAGGGTTACTAAATCTCGGTCAGTCTTTATGAAGACCATTCCTATAAGCTACTAGGGATTCGTTATAATAGAGTCGGCGGATAGGATAATATAATGCTAATTGAAATATGGTGTTGATTTCCCATCAATAATAATGATTGAGGAATCAAATGCGATAGGGTGAAATAGTTTTCCAGGTCTCTGAAGAATTCGTTCCATCTAGCTTGATGTAGTACATTAACGCTAGCAGAACAACCAAGCTTATACATGTAATACTGTGGAAAGGTATAAGCATGAGGAAATTTCATCTGAAGTGGTCTCGAACTGTATAAATCATTTGTTTCCATTCTTTTCCGTTTTATCTTTTTGTAAATCTCATTATCTATGATATCTATACATTGAGTTTTAGAATTGCTATAATTTTCATATATTCCCTTAAATTCTATTTACATTAAATATTGTTTTCTATTTATTTATAGAACATTTACTTTTTTTTATTAAGAGATAGAATTTCTTTATCTGTCAATATTGTTACATAGTGGATAATAAATCAAAGTTTATTCTTTCATATTTTACTATTCTACTTTGTAAGCTAAAGCAAGAATAGAATATTGTTAAATTCTTTCTTAAATTTTTCTCTATCACTTATTTTACACTTTACATGCTTTAGGAATTGACTGATACATAACAATACAGTGTATTCAGAGATTAGTGCTGAGCAGTAACACAAGATGTTGTTTTTGTAAACAGGGTTTATTTGCTTTGTTAATCAGAGTGTGAATTTTGTACCAATGTTGCACCATTCTCTGTTTACATTTAATTATTCGGGGCTAAATATGCTAAAGGGATGACCAGGATTTAGCCTTTCATAACTGGTCACTCGATGATAATCGCTGACATCCGGATCATACTTGACCTTTCTTCCTCATGTCGTCAATATAATTCTATAAATGAAGTCGCAATGGACGTTAGATTGACGCAGATGTTTTTAAAACCCTCGAGTCTCAAGTTTCTGTCTAAATATAATATCTCTCTCTCTCTCTCTCTCTCTCTCTCTCTCTCTCTCTCTCTCTCTCTCCTTTTCTTCTAGTTTAGTCTTGTTATCGGTCTGTCTTGCGGCTTTGTTGTAAATCGATAAATGAGGTATTAATTTTCACAAGATGTTGATATTTCGGTCAGAACTTACTTTTTTAAAAATATTTAGTCACTCAGAAATTTCAATAGTGCTAGCATAATTAACTTTGCATTATCCATAATAATGACAATAGTCTATTAATTTTGTCATATTGTCATAAACCGAATACAGTGTATAGAGAATGTAATGCAGTGCAAACATTCCGGTTTTATACGAAAATGTCCGATGTTTACCGATTTGTAACTAACAGATTTGTAATTGTACATACTATAGAATAGTGCAGAGGGGTCCATCAAAACTTGCAAGTTCTTGCGATTGAATTGTTATGTATACTTGTTACAATACAATACTTGTTTTCGAACATACTGACTTTTTATGCAGGTAATGGGGTGTACACATATGTTACATCGTATGAAGGTATGTTATTATGATAACACCTGAAATGTATTTTGAAATGTTTGACAAAACGAAAACGGCTACATGTATCATAAAGGAGGATGTTCTTTTTTACTAAGATTGTTTGTGCATACACATTTCAGCCGTTACATTTTCTAATAAAACACTGTGTAAAGACATCAGTCGATTATCTTGAAAGATACAGATGTACAAAATTTACTTATATATTGTGGATCAATATGCCTTTATCATCAAATGTTTCCATAATGAATCTGTATCATATAAGTTGCAGTGTACATATATATAAACACACTGAGTTTCCTTAAGATACACAATTATGCATTATTCATAAATAGGTAACTATCAAAATGGGGTACCTGTAAAGTGCAAAACGAAACAAAAACGAAACGAAACAAAACGAAACGAAACAAATCGAAACGAAACGAAACAAATCGAAACGAAACGAAACAGATCGAAACGAAAAGAAACGAAACAAAACGAAACGAAACAGATCGAAACGAAACGAAACGGATCGAAACGAAACGAAACAAAACACAAAACGTAAAGAAAATGAGAAAAAGAGGAAAAATCGCCGAGAACGAATATTTGAAGACACATTTGGCACTAGTTACAAATGTAGAACTCCTGGATTAAGGCAATATTACATGCTGGTTTTGTCTAAAAATATTCGTTCTCGGCGATTTTTCCTCTTTTTCTCATTTTCTTTAAGTTTTATGTTTTGTTTCGTTTCGATCCGTTTCGTTTCGTTTCGATCTGTTTCGTTTCGTTTTGTTTCGTTTCGTTTCGATCTGTTTCGTTTCGATTTGTTTCGTTTCGTTTCGTTTTTGTTTCGTTTCGCACTTTACAGGGACCCATCAAAATGTCCATCTCTCTATCGCAATTTGTCGAAATCTGTCTTGTATTCGTGTCAATCATCGTACTATCATTTCAGTTCTTATTCATTTTCAATATTTAGGATCTTTTGCAAACACTCATACTTACTAAGATGCCACATGGCTGGGGGCATTCGCGTTTCACAAACACAGGCTTTATTAATTATAACATAGATCTGTTTCGACGTCAGAGTTGAAAGTTACGTCGAATGATGTCATGTCGGGTCTTCGTCTGTATAAAATTCAAGTCTATTGCCGTACGTTGAAAAAGTTTTCGCATTCCCGTGATCGTGATCAATCTATCACGTTCGAAAATCGTATAATCGCATTTTCGTGACCCATTTTCGTTATACATGTAGCACCATTTCTTGACTTTCGAGCGGCGTATAACATGTGACAGTATCGTACATGTAACGATGGTCAGACGATGCCGTGACGTTCGTGAGAAATAAATGTAACAAATGCTGGCACGTAAAATCACTGAGCATAAAATACATCTGAAGACGAATATAGATAGAAAAGATGTGTCTAGACAAGCAATGATACAACTATAATTATAGCGAATATTGGGAGGGGAAGATACTTGGCACGGAAGCTAAAAGAGTTTAAAAAAATTCCGACTGGAAGAAGTCTTCTTGCCCCCCCCCCCCCCCCTTTAAAATAATCCAAAGGCTAGAAGGTGTTGGGTTCGTTGGAAATCCCTTGAGTTCTGTAAAGACTTATGATTAAAAGATATCAATCTGCAATGCAACTGATAGTTAAGGAAAAGGGGCAATTTGGTATTGATCATGCATGATGTTTCTTATAATTTTACCAAAAACGTTAACTAAAACAAACAAACAAAAGCAAAAATTCAAATATACTCTCATCCTCTAAAGAGTGGATAAAATGAAAAAAAATAAATAAATAAAAAAAAACCCCAAAAAACAACAACAAACAAAAAAAAAAAAAAAAAAAAAAAAAAAAAAGAACAATAAAAATAAAATAAAAAAATATATGTGATATATTTTCTTGGTACCACTTTCTAAAAGAATTATATCAACTATCAAACCGTCTGATATGGTACTAAACCCAAGACAATGGCATTGAAAATTTTCCATAGTGGTTGCATTACATATAAAAGGATTCTTAATGGACAAAATTGTCAATGCTTTGGGAAATAAAACATCATTACTAGAATTTTGCCATATAGACATCGGGATTTGTGCGAAATTTGCAAACCAAAAATGTTGCTATAATGACAGCAAGAAGAACTTTTAAAAAAATATTCAGATTTATTGCTACCGCTTTATCATTACTATGAGTTTCTATGAAATTAGATCTCAAATATCAGAGATGAAAAAATACAAAGCAGAAAATGAAACCATTGAAAAAAAAGACTACTAAAGAATAAAGAAATTCTCTACATCAAAATAACATAGCAGTATTCATAAGGGAGAACACACAGGCACATAAAACAAATATCTAAACAAGATTAGTCAAACTATCTGAATAATATTTGACCTGCCATGTAAATAGCAAATGGTGTTGTCATCCGGATAGCGTGCACATAAGCGACCCACTTATCAGGATACAAAGTGTTCTCCAAATACACAAAGCTGTTTCTTAATTAAAGAGGAAGACGGCGAAGAAGAAGAAGAAGAAGAAGAAGAAGAAGAAGAAGACGACTACGACGACGAAGATGAAGATCTGAAACTCCTCTTTGTAACGTCACATCAACTGCTCTGAATCAAATCATTTGTCTGCCAAGGAATGAACCCTAGCTTTTTTTCTTACACAAAGGCTCGAGGGAGAAAAATATTAAAACGAAATATCAAGTCTAGACTTATTGGACGAGTGGTTAGGGGATATAATAATTAATCTCTTGTAATGTTAATTATCTTCAGGAATGAGATTGTCATATATGAAATTTGAATTATTTAATGAGGCATGTAGAAGTCAATAAAGACATCGATAAGCAAATCATTGACGATTAAGGATAGATGGGGTTGGGTTAGTTGGACACCCTTAGTCTTGGCTAAACTTGCTAAAGGATTCATTTTATACATACTAGTAGTTCCATGACAAAAAGTGAATGATTTTGATTTCATGAATTTGTATTTCTCATATGCTATGCTTACATGTAGTTGAGAGACAACGTGTATACCATTTACCTACCCGTTTGTGTGTGTAATATTTACCTATTAATGCCCATGTGTAAGGGTGCTGTTTTTTAAGGAATAGTGCCTAAGCGTAGTGCATCACATGACCTCGGTATCAAAACTTATTAACTTCTTTTTACAAGGAAGTGGCGACACCTACAGCGCGTTACTCTCCAAGCGACGTAACTCTGTAAAGCAAAAAGCATAGTATCCTCTCATAGTTCCCACGTGCTCAAGCAATTAAATTCTAAGGATTTATCATGTAATGATGACGCCCGTTACTTTTCCTCCAAAAAGCAACACTATGAGAGAATACATGTAGTACCTATACAAACGGACATTAATAGGCTTAGTGCATCACATGACATCGATTTTGTACAATGAAGTGGCGACATTTATAGCGCATTACTCTCCATGCGACGTAACTCTGTAAAGCAAAAAGCAGTAGTGCCCAGTAGCCGGGCATTATTCTCTCATAGTCCCCTCATGCTCAACCAATGGAATTCCAAGAATTAATCATGTGATGCACAAATGTAATTGATTGTCATCTTATATATATATATATATCATTTGTTTAATTGTCCCAACCTATTAAAGCTTACTCTAATGTTTTACCCGGTTAGTGCTCTTTTCTCAGATTTTTGACATATAAAACGTATTCTCATCATATTCTTTAGAAAAGGGTTGTTATGTGCTATTTTGACCTGCAGGCCAGTGACCTTGACCTTCATTGTTACATTTTTGTTCTTTATAGAAATGGTGTCACAGGGGCATTTCGTTTTACAAACACATCTTGTTTGAAGTGTTGTGGGTCATGTATTATTTTAGTTTTGCTTTATGTCTAGGTACACATGTACTTCGTCATGTTGTATTATGATTTCATAATAATTCTTTCTAGATTTTACTATGTCATGTTTATTTCATTAGAGAATATTCCAGTATGTTCTTTGTTACATCATTATCATCACATGACTGTGATTTCTAGAATTTACTCTATTGTTAATCATTTGTAATGAGTCATTGTTCTAGAAGCTTCTGGTTAATTCATTGTTATTAAGTATAAATACCTCTGAGGAACTGTGTTAAGGGGGACATTCGTACACATTCGTAGACACGATTCATTCATCTATTCTGATATACTGGGACACTTTATTTGTTGAGACTTTAATCCATTTAACAACGTTTGGACACCGATCTTTCGAGAACGTTTGTGATTACCGGAAACCATACATTCGATAGACTTTGTGGACCGTAACGGACACTTTGATCCGGACATTGTATTGTAAGTTGTAATCATTGTAAATATATATATTTTGTACATAATTAAACTTGTAAATTTATATTCTGTCTTTGTCTGATTTTTGCTGGCGTTTTGGGGTATTCTGACCCATAACAGAATTGGGGGCTCGTCCGGGATAGTAATCTCTGCATATTTGCACTTTACGTAAAGTTCGTTAAAAAAAAAAAAAAAAAAGGAAATTTTTGTTTAGTAAAACTTTTGCCAGCAGAAATCAATCATGGTATTTTCGGTCACTGAATTTTTGAAATCGCCGACTGTGGATGAGTTCGAATCATTGAAAAAAGATGATTTGATTGGTTTAGGTCTTCACTTGAAGTTAGATGTAAAATCTTCTATGAGAAAACAAGAAATTAGAAATATTGTGGCTAAAGAGCTTTTAGCTAAGGAAATCTTTTCGTCATACGATTTTCCTGTTGAACCTGTTTCAAGCGAAACCAAAATGTCAAAATTTGAGTTTGAATTAGAGAAAATGAAAATACAATTACAATTTGAAAAAGAAGAAAAAGAAAGACAATTTCAAATTGAAAGAGAAGAAAAAGAAAGACAATTTGAAAAAGAAGAAAAAGAAAGACAATTTCAAATTGAAAGAGAAGAAAAAGAAAGACAATTTGAAAAAGAAGAAAAAATAAGACAATTTGAAAGAGAAAAGGAAGAAAGAGAGAAACAGGAACGTATGCACGAGAAAGAACTCCAATTTGAGTTAGAAAAGTTAAAGTTAGAGAAAAGCGCTAAGGAAAATCCTGTTCCTTCACTTGTCAAGTCTGAATTCGACGCCGCCAAAAACATCCGATTAGTACCAAAATTTCAAGAAAAGTCCGTGGACAAATATTTTCCACATTTTGAGAAAATCGCGGCCAACCTGAAGTGGCCACGTGATTTTTGGCCAACTTTATTACAAAGCGTACTTATTGGCAAAGCGGCTGAAGTGTACTCGGCGCTCAGTATTGCTGAGAGTTCAGACTATGACAAGGTCAAGGACACGATTTTGAGAGCATATCAGTTAGTACCTGAAGCGTACAGACAAAAGTTTAGAAAGTACAAAAAGTTTGAAAATCAAACATATGTTGAATTTGCTCGAGAAAAAGAAGATTTATTTGATCAGTGGTTTCGATCCAAGAAAATTCCCAATTCATTTGACAATTTGCGTCAAATAATTCTGATAGAAGAGTTCAAAGAGTGTGTACATCAAGATTTAAGAACTCATTTGGAAGACAAAAATGTTAAAACTCTTGAAGAAGCTGCTGTTTTGTCTGATACGTATGCTCTCACTCATAAGAAAAATTTTGTGTCAAAAACTCAATCTAGCGATAGCGCAAAAACTTCAGATTTTCCAAAGAAAAATTTACAAGAGTCTCAGTCGTCCATTAGTTCCCAGTCACCATCTCAAGGTGGTTCTACGTCCGGTCCTAGGTCCGAGCGTTCTGAGGCAACCCCAGGGGTGGGGTCGCTTCCTACATGCAATTATTGTAAGAAAAAAGGTCATGTTATTGGTGAGTGTTTGAAGCTTAAGAAGAAAAAAGAACTTAAGTCACAAGCCTGTGCGTCTGTTAGAAATGATAGGAAAGCCTTAGATTCGATTTGTTCTGACACTCCTGAGATTCAGGGTTCTAAGTCCAGTTCTGATGATTTTGTGGAGGATCATTATAAGCCCTTTTTGTCACAGGGATTTGTTTCACTCAGTGATTCTAGCGAAGCGTTGCCTGTTCAGATTTTGAGAGATACTGGTGCTGCCCAGACTTTATTGTTAGAGGGTTCATTGCCTTTGTCTGAGCACACTTTTACTGGTAGGTCAGTTTTATTACAGGGTGTGGAGCTAGGCGTCATTGATGTTCCCCTTCATAAAATTTATTTGAAGTCAGACTTAATTACTGGACCTGTTATCGTAGGTGTTCGACCTACTCTTCCCGTTCAAGGCGTTTCCTTGTTGCTTGGCAACGACTTAGCTGGCGGCAAAGTTGTAGCCGATCCGATTGTTTGTGAGAAAATCACGTCCGATGTCGTGTCCGATGATGAAGACGACGACTTGTACCCAGCCTGCGCAGTTACCAGGGCGATGGCCAGGAACAGACTAAAAGAGGCTGAGAGTACTTCTGCACTTAACGAGGACCATCCCTCCGAAGATATAGACCTTTCTGACACATTCATGTCTACCATTGATGACAGCGTACCTGAGACGTCAGTACCACTTCATGTTGACAAGTCTCCGACAGTACCTGGTGATGATTACCATCCGCCATTAGACAGGGATACAGATGCCTTAAGCCGTGAGCAGCTCCTCTCCGAGCAAACTAAAGATCCGGAGATCATCCGACTAAGCAAGAGGGCCCTTCCCCGAGAAGAAGCGGACAAAGTCGGAGAGTGCTTCTACATACAAGATGGCATCCTCATGCGGAAATGGAGACCACCCGATGCACCCCCTAATGAAGTGTGGCGGGTCGTTCACCAGATAGTGGTTCCAGTAGCGTATCGCGGGGACATCATGAGTTTAGCTCACGACACACCCATGGCAGGTCATTTAGGTGTCAATAAGACTTATAATAGGATTTTAAGTCACTTTTACTGGCCTAAGTTGAGAAAAGATGTGTCTGAGTTTTGTAAGTCTTGTCATAGTTGTCAGATGGTAGGTAAACCCAATCAAGTTATACCACCTGCTCCCCTCCAACCCATTCCAGCCTTTGAGGAACCTTTTAGTAGGGTGTTAGTTGATTGTGTAGGTCCTTTGCCTAGGACTAGGTCAGGGAATCAGTACTTATTGACAATTATGTGTACTTCGACTAGGTTTCCTGAAGCCATACCTCTTAGGAATATTAAGGCAAAGACCATAGTTAAGGCCCTTACAAAGTTTTTCAGTTTCGTAGGTGCTCCCAAGGCTATTCAGTCAGATCAGGGTTCGAATTTTATGTCAGGATTGTTTCAGCAGGTTATGCATGAGCTAGGTATCAGGCAGTATAAGTCTTCTGCGTACCATCCTGAGTCCCAGGGGGCACTTGAACGCTTTCATCAAACCCTCAAAACTATGATGAAAACATATTGTCACCAGTATGGAAAAGACTGGGATGAAGGGGTTCACCTTGTGTTGTTTGCGGCACGAGAAGCGGTTCAGGAGTCCCTGGGGTTCAGTCCCTTTGAGCTAGTTTTTGGGCATACGGTCAGAGGGCCATTGAAGTTATTGAAGGAAAAATGGTTGACTGAGACTAGCGATTTGAATCTCTTAGACTACGTGTCTAATTTCAAAGAGAAATTATATAATGCTTGCAAATTGGCTCAAGAAAATCTCAAAACCTCACAAATGAAAATGAAAGCATGGTATGACAAAGACGCTAGAAACAGAGTTTTTAAACCAGGCGATAAAGTTCTTGTATTTTTGCCTATCCCTGGTCATCCTTTGCAAGCTAGATATTTCGGTCCTTATGAGATTGAGAATAAAATTAGTGATGTTAACTATGTGGTTAAGACACCAGGTCGGCGAAAAGAAAAAAGAGTGTGTCATGTTAACATGTTGAAAGAGTATTTTGATAGAAGTGACCGAAATTTTGTAAAACCAGTTTCCACTTTGGCCAATGTAAATACATTTGAAAATTGTGTTGAACCCGAATGTAATGAAGAGACTGTTGGAAAGACTTTTCTCAAAGTGTCCGTTTGAAGAATTCCGAAATTCTGACAAATCCGGAAGTGAAACTCGGACATTTGACCGTGCATCAAAAAGAGGAAGTGCACCAATTAATGCGGGAATATACGACCATCTTTCCGGACGTTCCAAAAAAGACGAATGCATCTCATCATGACGTCATTGTGGGTGATGCGTCACCTATCAAACAGCATCCCTATCGGTTAAACCCGATAAAACTTCAATACATGCGGAAAGAAATTCAATACATGCTTGAAAATGACATTATTGAACCCAGCAATAGTGATTGGAGTTCCCCATGTATTCTTGTTCCGAAGCCAGACGGAACTTACCGATTGTGTACGGACTTTAGAAAAGTCAATTCAGTCACCAAAACTGACTCTTATCCGATCCCACGAATCGATGACTGTATAGATAAAATTGGCGGTGCAAAATTTGTCAGTAAATTTGACTTGCTTAAAGGCTATTGGCAGGTCCCGCTTACCGAGAGAGCCAGAGAAATATCGGCATTTGCGACTCCAGATGGGCTATACCAATATAAAGTAATGCCCTTCGGTATGAAAAACGCACCAGCCACATTCCAGAGGATGATTCATTCGCTCCTAAATCATCTCGAAGGATGCGAGGCGTACATCGATGACGTCATCATCTACAGCAACACCTGGGATGATCATCTCCGAATCATGCGTACCTTCTTCGACATACTGGCGAAAGCAAACCTCACAGTGAACCTTGCGAAAAGTGAATTTTGTCATGCGACTGTAGAATATTTGGGTCACAAAGTAGGTCAAGGTTTTGTTACTCCTATCATGGCCAAGGTGGAAGCTATTTCAAAGTTCCCGATTCCTACCAATAAGAAAGAGGTAATGAGATTTTTGGGAATGGCAGGATTCTACAGAAAATTTTGTCCAAATTTCTCGTCAGTTGTTGGTCCACTTACCAATCTGTTACAAAAGAGAGTGAATTTTGCGTGGACCAATGACTGTGACGAATCTTTTAAGAAAATCAAATGTGTTCTTATGAATAGTCCTGTCCTGTCAGCTCCAAATTTTGATAAGCAATTTAAGCTTACTGTTGATGCCAGTGACGTAGGAATCGGGGCTGCTTTGTTTCAAGAAAATGATGATGGTGTAGATAGAGTTGTTTGTTATTTTTCAAAGAAATTGACAAAATGTCAAAAGAATTACTCTACTATTGAAAAAGAGTGTCTTGCATTATTGTTAGCTTTACAACATTTTGATGTTTATTTGAATGTTACTTTACATCCCATTCTTGTATATACTGACCACAACCCTCTCACATTTTTGCACAAAATGTCAAACAAGAATCAAAGACTTACAAGGTGGAGTTTATTGTTGCAAGAGTACAATATCATTATTAACCATATCAAGGGCAAAGACAATGTGATTGCAGATGCACTATCGAGAGTTTCATGAGTGATTTTTGCAGAATTTACCACCTAAGTTTTCATTGACATTCAAACTTTTTTTAAGGGGGGAGGTGTTGTGGGTCATGTATTATTTTAGTTTTGCTTTATGTCTAGGTACACATGTACTTCGTCATGTTGTATTATGATTTCATAATAATTCTTTCTAGATTTTACTATGTCATGTTTATTTCATTAGAGAATATTCCAGTATGTTCTTTGTTACATCATTATCATCACATGACTGTGATTTCTAGAATTTACTCTATTGTTAATCATTTGTAATGAGTCATTGTTCTAGAAGCTTCTGGTTAATTCATTGTTATTAAGTATAAATACCTCTGAGGAACTGTGTTAAGGGGGACATTCGTACACATTCGTAGACACGATTCATTCATCTATTCTGATATACTGGGACACTTTATTTGTTGAGACTTTAATCCATTTAACAACGTTTGGACACCGATCTTTCGAGAACGTTTGTGATTACCGGAAACCATACATTCGATAGACTTTGTGGACCGTAACGGACACTTTGATCCGGACATTGTATTGTAAGTTGTAATCATTGTAAATATATATATTTTGTACATAATTAAACTTGTAAATTTATATTCTGTCTTTGTCTGATTTTTGCTGGCGTTTTGGGGTATTCTGACCCATAACAGAAGTTTTAAAGATAGAATATACACACTACGTATCTACGTATGTACTATAACATGCATCGTACGAATTTTCAAATATTATAATTTATGTTTGACGTTAGGAATGCAACATCTGTCAGTTATAATGAAAGATTGGTAAGTTTTGTATCCGTATTCATTCGTTATATTTTCTGATAATAAAGAGTCGTACTCGATATACATATCAATTATCATGTGAAGCTACAAGTGAACATTTTGTGAAGCAAAATGTAAGACGCAAATTAATGTTAATTCAGTGTGAAATAAGACATTTCAATCACATATTGGAGTATTGGAGTATTTGCTCCTCTGTCATTGCAGTACCTCGATCGTGTTCCGATATGTTGGTCCATTTAATGTGGATGCCGTTGTTTGTCCAGTGGTCTCTTGTAAGGCTAGGACACTGTTGTTTCTAAGCTATTTTTAAACACGACAGACATGTAAACAATACACATACAAGAACAATATTTTAGTACATAACGTACAACAAATGTAGAACATACATTATAGATGGGTACTGTATATGTCGGCCAATCCGTGGTCCCAGTAAGGCTTGAACTAGTAACCTCGTGGTCACTGGTCCGACGACCTTACTACTAGCCTACGGCGCCAACTTTTCAAAGCTATTTTGTTTTGTTGTAGAGACAGGTAGATGGTACAATATTGAAAAACATGAAAGGATATGTACATCATGTAATGAAGGGTTAATAGGTTATGAATGTCATTATATTTTAGAGTGTCCATTTTTTGAAGACAAAAGAAAATTATTATTAGGTGAGGAATACTGTACGAATCCAAATGTTTTAAAATTTAAACGTTTAATGAATTGTCAAGATATGACATTATTACGGAAACTATGTCAATTTATAAAGATTATAATAATTATTCTCATTTACTTAATATTTAAATGTTAACACATTACAATTATTGTCTGTCCTTCACAAAATGCAAATTTATCATAGTCCTATTATTATCATCACATGATCACTCACTTTATGAACTGTATATATTGTATATATGTTGATTCTCTGTACCAAAATGGGCAAAGAGAAATAAAGAATCTGAATCTGAATCTGTTTGATGTCCATTGTTTACTGCGGTCCCCTGTGTGTGTGAGGGTGAGGGAGGATGTGAGATAGGGTGTGTGAGGGTGTGTGTGTGTGTTTTGATGTGATTAGATATAGTTGGCCATATTAAGGATCATCTCAACATGTTGATTTACTTACAGCTTACAAAGGCACCAATAACACGCTTGACCATAGTTTATTTCAACATATAATACACATTGACATACATTTGACATTGACATCTGACATAAATAAAAAAAAAAAACCCAGTCTGACATAAATTAAAGTAATACACAGTCTGGCATAGATTAAAGTAATACATAGTCTGACATAAATTAAAGTAATACACAGTCTGGTATTTATTAAAATACATTTTTCAATACACAATCTGACATTAATAAAAGTAATGCACAATCTGATATTATTAAAAGTAATGCACAGTCTCACTTTAATTTAAGTAATACACAGTCTGACATATAATACACAGATTGACATATAATACACAGACTGACATATAATACACAGTCTGACATATAATACACAGTCTGACATACAATACACAGTCTGACATACAATACACAGTCTGACATACAATACACAGTCTGACATATAATACACAGTCTGACATCCAATACACAGTCTGACATATAATACACAGTCTGACATATTAAAGTAATACACAATCTGACATATAATACACAGTCTGACATATAATACACAGTCTGACATACAATACACAGACTGACATATAATACACAATCTGACATATAATACACAGTCTGACATATAATACACAGTCTGACATATAATACACAGTCTGATATACAAAACACAGTCTGACATATAATACACAGTCTGACATACAATACACAGTCGGAAATACAATACACAGTCTGACATATAATACACAGTCTGACATATAATACACAGTCTGACATATAATACACAGTCTGACATATAATAAAGTAATGCACAGTCTGACATATAATATACAATCTGACATATAAAACACAGTCTGACATACAATACACAGACTGACATACAATACACAGTCTGACATAAACTACACAATCTGACATATAATACACAGTCTGACATATAATACACAGTCTGACATATAATACACAGTCTGACATATAATACACAGTCTGACATATAATACACAATCTGACATATAATACACAGTCTGACATACAATACACAGTCGGAAATATAATACACAGTCTGACATATAATACACAGTCTGACATATAATACACAGTCTGACATATAATACACAGTCTGACATATAATACACAATCTGACATATAATACACAGTCTGACATATAATACACAGTCTGACATATAATACACAGTCTGACATATAATACACAGTCTGACATCCAATACACAGTCTGACATATAATACACAGTCTGACATATAATACATAATCTGACATATAATACACAATCTGACATACAATACACAGTCTGACATATAATACACAGTCTGACATATAATACACAGTCTGACATATAATACACAGTCTGACATATAATACACAGTCTGACATGTAATACACAGTTTGACATATAATACACAATCTGACATATTATACACAGTCTGACATATAATACACAGTGACATATAATACACAGTCTGACATATTATACACAGTCTGACATATAATACACAGTTTGACATATAATACACAGTCTGGTATATAATACACATTTTGACATATAATACACAGTCTGACATATAATACACAATCTGACATATTATACACAGTCTGACATATAATACACAGTCTGACATATAATACACAGTCTGACATATAATACACAGTCTGGCATAGATTAAAGTAATACATAGTCTGACATAAATTAAAGTAATACACAGTCTGGTATTTATTAAAATACATTTTTCAATACACAATGCACAATCTGATATTATTAAAAGTAATGCACAGTCTCACTTTAATTTAAGTAATACACAGTCTGACATATAATACACAGATTGACATATAATACACAGACTGACATATAATACACAGTCTGACATATAATACACAGTCTGACATGTAATACACAGTCTGACATACAATACACAGTCTGACATACAATACACAGTCTGACATCCAATACACAGTCTGACATATAATACACAGTCTGACATCCAATACACAGTCTGACATATAATACACAGTCTGACATACAATACACAGTCGGAAATACAATACACAGTCTGACATATGATACACAGTCTGACATATAATACAAAGTGCATTTAAGTGTCAATCTAGAATATAAGAGTAGATCGATAACATGTACTCTCTACGAAGAATCTTGCAAAGAAAATGTACGTAATGTGGTAATTTACATGCTCTTTATCGCATAATATATATCGCATGCCGAATTTTATCGATGGGAAAACATACATTAAAATGTCTATCGTGTTTACCGGAAATGTATATCTTCTGTCCTTACTTTTAAAAGTGTAAAGTTGTAATCTGTAACCATGTCTCAGTGGAGCTTTTATTGAAATTCTGTGATGATTTAACTTTGTGGGTAAAATAGTGAGGGGTCATGGTTGTAAGTGAATAGGTGAATGAGTGAGTGAATAATTCTAAAAAGTTTAATGGAGAATTCTGATTTTAACCTACCATCCACATGAGTAAAACTATCCGATGAATGTCAGTTTCCTTCGGCAGCCATGACCCATTTTCTCTGACATTTCCTTTGATATGTTTGTAGAACGGTACATCGTCGCGGGCAAAAAAACCTTAATAGATTGTCAATGATTCTGAAAGTATTTATGTATGAATATCATGCCACTGATATGAAAATAAGAACCTGCTTCAGACGGAAAAAAAATGCTGAATGGGATAAGCAGACAATCCAATGAGAATTTGATAGCTTTAAAGGGGCCATAACTCTAGTTGAATCTCCTACATGTCAATTAGGGCTAGTCGCGGCTTCTTCAGGAAATCTCTAATTAGATGTTACGCAAGGGGAAGAAATGTGATACTCGGCGCATGACTTACACCCATACCTCTTCAATGTTTACTCTATATTTAACCACGTGATTAATCAACGTAACGTTTGTTTACTCACGTGACATCCTTTTTCTACTCGAACACGAAGAAAGTATCACATTATGTGTTATATGAATGTTCATCTTACCAGTAACTGATCAATATATAATATTAAATTCATATTTCAGTGCGCAGCAGGTCTTTATAAAAGAAAATTGATGAGATGAGCTAACAATCAACGTCACTATGCTCTTGACAAGGCAAGAAGCTGCTGACCATTGTAACCAAACGTTCAGACAACCTTATCCTAATGATGGTAAGTTTAAAATTATTATTTAAAGATAGGGTTTTCTGTGTCGCCTGCGGAGCATACCAACACTTAGGGATCACTTTGTCCAATGTCCGTCTGTCTGTCTGTCTGTCACACTTGGATGTCACACCCTATAAAAGTGATTCCTGAGTGTCGCTTGGAATGATTTTCTTTTATTTTTATTATATTTTTTTTCAAAAAGTTTCATTCAATATTTCTATTTCTAAATAGTGCAACTTGTAAGGATGTAAAAATAGAAATAAAAATCATTGTCAACGATTTTTGAAATGTGTAACTGTATTTACTACATGTATACTAGTATTCATTAAACTTTCTTGCCTAAAAGATGGTAAAATTATTTCTTATTTTGTCATTCCAATTTCACAATTATGATGCATAGAATTATCAAATTAATTCATAAATTGTATTAAAAAAAAAAAAAAAAAAAAAAAAAAAAAAAAAAAAAAAAAAAAAAAAACCAGAATTATTGTTATTTCATTACTTCATGTATGTTTTAATACCTTTTTTTTGTGTACATGCACCTTCGGTTGATACTCTATTTCTTAATTATATTAAAGTTTTACTAATAATTACTGTCGTTCAACATGTATTTGATTGATTATTTGAGCCTTATCGAGCGCGATATTTTGGGAGATAACATATATCCGGTCGATTTTCAGAAATGAGTTGTCTCTAGCTATCACACACAAATACATGTACGATGCAAAAAGGAAGAGGACAAGCAAGGCGGAGGGTGGGTTGAAGAGTTGGTGGAGTCGAACTGAAGCATTAATCTGACTGACTGATTCATTCAAGGATCCTTAAAATTGTCACAATTTAATGGATCGGATATTTGTAAAAATAAGAAGCATTTAAAAAAAACTAAGAGTCCCCTTCGGCGTTGCCGGTAGGGGACTAATTAATAAAGGGTAATGTCGCCGATACGTTAGAGACTACATGACGGGTTTCATTTGCCCGTTTGTGGTTTTCTCTTCTATCTGGAATGCCCATTCCTGATTTCAGACCTGAAGTGTGCAAATGGATTAATCAATTATTATTACTTCATGGATTCATAAAAATACAAAAAAAAAAAAAAAAAAAAAAAAAAAAAAAATTAGAAATCATTATAATTGATTAAAATTGCTCATCATAAAAGAGATAAAATAAATAAAAGTATGCAGAAACAAGTAGGAGATTTATCAATTTTCATTTTTTTACTTGAAAAAATATTAATGTACATATGTAAGAGAGTTATTTGGAATGTATTTCGGTTCGAAATTCATGCACAGAAAAGATCTACATGATCTAGAGGAGTTACTTGAATAACAGAGATTAAATGTGTACTTTTAAGCTGTGATAGCGTTTTGTGTCATAACTTAACGCTTAATTTCATTCTGAATTACTCTTCATTCTCTGACATTTTACATTATGCCAAAAATTCTTTATCTTACGTATCATAAAAGTCGTTCATTATTTTTAGGAAAAGTGTGAGAAATAAACGGCTCTCCCATTTTATAGAAGATTTTCAAAATGATACATAATTGTCTTCCACTCCGGGCAAGTCCTATTATAAAAGACTTCGACTAAATTATTTGGAGAGGGGGGGTCGATTTGTTTGCTGTATATGTCAGTGACGTAGCTAGGACAACAATTAAATGAATGCTTTTCATGATATAGGGGCACAGAGATGGGGGTTATGGGGACCCCATATACACATGTATAGTATTGAAATAACCCTGACATATTGCCTCCGGCTCGAAGGAGGTCGTATAAATAGGGGTTTTGTCTCCAGCAGCTCTGCATGAAATATTCCGGAGAGAGAGAGAGAGAGAGAGAGAGAGAGAGAGAGAGAAAACAAAATTCGTAAGGAAGTTTATGAAATAAATAACAATAAACACTCAATATCCACAAATTTTCGGCCACCCGGTCTTTATCAAGTAGAAAAACATAGATATAAAAGATTTCTACGACAGAAAAAAATTATATAAATACAACATATAAAATCTTACAGACAATTTTTATGTAAAAGATTTCTACGACAGAAAATCATTTTATATTCGTGTTATTTTTTCATTTGATAAAGGCCGAGTGGCCGAAAATTTGTTGATATTGAGTATATAATGATAAAGATTCCTATTTGTTAAGAAATGTCCCCTGTGTGAAACTTTCTTGTGAAAAAAAAAGGTTTTTCTGTTAAAAATCGGGAACGATAGAGCTTTCATGTAAACAAATATGTGAATAATAAAAAAAAAAGGGAGAAATGACCACACACTATCTAAATGACATGTGTTTGTCTTATTTTTTGGTGATTGGGATTAAAGAAAAATTCGCTGAAATTGTGCGTTTCTTGATCATGTTTATCATCACCACGACCATCATCTCTTTGCATGTAAATATGTTGTATCGATTTTACTTTATTGTTTGGGTTTTTTGCACATTTAATTTCCTGTCTGATCAAAAGTGAAAGATGGAGAGTATAATGTAATCAAACAATAAAGTGCAGCGTTTTTGTTTTACATCGATTTCTTCGTATGATACTATACATTTTCTATCACGACAGCACAGTAAAATGATGTGATACAATGTATGATGTACACATGCAGCTAGCTATATGCTTGAATTTGTATAATTATACATTTTATGCCCTTAAGGTATCCGTTGTACAATAGTCTCCATTGTAAAGTATGGTAAAAATTATGCCTGGTAAGGTACTATAAACTATATATTTTCTGAAAGGTAATGATGCTCTGAGTACAGATGTATGACTCCCAGGTCTTAAAAATCAAAGGGGAAAAACTCTTGTACAACTTTGTTATTTTGCATAAGTTATATAGAGAAATAGACAATTTAAATGCTTCATCAGTTATTCCCCATTTTTTTCTGGCTCCAAAATTATTATTTCTGAGCAGTGGGCATTATAACCTTTCAGAAAATATATAGTTTATAGTACCTTACCAGGCATGGAAAAATTCCCTATTGTACATCGGATACCTTAATTGATTCAGTGTATTTATAATCATTATTGAGAACATTAGCAAGCAAAAGGACTATAATTACTTAATTAAGCCTTTAATTCAATAAGTGTATACTAAAACTAGGTTTTTTTTATAAAGTTGCATACAGGTACGAAATACATGATTTACATGCGTATTGAAACACTTCTGTCAACATAAAATATTTGTGAATAATTGTAAATCAAATATTTATTATGACGATTAAATAGTCAAAATAAATATTCACAAATATTTAATGTTGACAATACTTAGAACTGCATATAAAAGACACACGTGAAAACAGAACGGACATTACATGTAGCTATCTCCGAACTACATGTATATACGACGGTGGTTCACGATGGGACCAATTGATGACATTGCATATAGGAACACTACATGTATTAAATTGACTTACACATTATATTAATCGAATATCAGTATCAACATTCTTTCTCTATACATAAAGTGATACATTCTACCATTGTATTTCAAAAATTCTTTCAAAAAAAAAAAAAAAAAAAAAAAAAGAAAAGAGCATCTATAGTCGTCGACGTTCTCCATAGACTCCGTGTAAAACATCGGCGATGTCGCGCTAAAATTTCTTCGGCTGTGAGCGTAGTATTAGTCGTAGGTACACATATCATACACCGTTAGTTATTGCAGTTCGATATTTATGTCCCTATGAAGTGAGTCGCGCGGACAGTAGTATCTCTTGTTTTGATAATTTAATATTTTTTTTTCTCATAATTGTTTTACACGTCACAGAATATTCAAGAAAAGATGCATTTATTTATCATACACTTTTTACCTCAAAGATGAAAAAACAAAACTAAACAAACAATAAAAAAAAAATAAATAAAAAAAAAAAAAAATAATAATAATAAAAAAAAAAAAAAAAAAAAAGAGAAAGAAAAAATCCAAACAAACAAACGTTTCAAATTCATCATAGTGTAAATACATTCATTATGTAACAAATCATATCTATGATAACTCTGCGTATAATTGTTTCTTATCGTGAAACGGCTTGGATTGAGTAAGGTTGCGTGCGAAATTAATGTTACGTTATCGAGATTTTGCCAAGATCGTGGGTCTTGATCATTCGATATTTCATGGGAAAGGTGCAGAAAAATTATTGGAAATTTGATTTATCTGACATTTTTAATGTCATTCAGCGTCTGGAGTAACTGATATTTACACACGACGAAACAATTAATGTACCATCGTTACGAATGTCTACGTTTTTGGCTCATTTTGCATTAAATCTGAAAGCGATCATATTCTTTTTTTTTGTAATAAAACCAGGCTGGTAACATTAATATTCAACATGATTCAAAGACATGGGATCAAATTGATCTGAAGTCATATTTTGTGTTTTTTAATTTTTCTACAGTTACATGTACTTTTCACCACTGAAAGAGCTAGTCTAAGAACATACAGTATTTAGAACTTCCATCGATCTGTTATATCCGCTATATATATATGACAGATCCGCTTCGTACTTGGATATACAATGTACTTTTGTCCTTCGACGCAAACGGCCATTTGAACACCTCACTGTATGACAAGCGGGACGATTTCAGCTTCCACATAACTAACTTCCCTTTCATGAGTAGCAACATTCCGCGTCTTCTCCTGCTTATGGTGTTTTTGTTTCTCAGCAAATACGGTACGCCAGGGCATGTTTCAAATATGAAGATTTCATCATTAGAGCCAGACGGCTTGCAAGTAAGCTACTTGTTCAGGGTTATGTTACACAACGGCTGAAATCATCATTGATGAAGTTCTTCGGTCGCTACGGGGATGTAGTAAAAGCATCTGAGATCCCCCTTTCCAGAATGATCAGTGACATTCTACATTGTGAATGAATGGCTGTCGTCATCACCAAACATGACATACTTACCTGATATGTACATCAGAATGTACATCGAGACAATTACCGAATTTGACAGGTTTCCATGGAGCTGTTGCGACGGGTGTTGCATGCAATCAGGAGACGCTGACTCTCCCCGGGCACCTGGTCTCACTTCGGAATGTTGTTCAGTCCGGGGTTCTCAACAGTTTCGATGGGAATTCCCACGATTTTGCCTTGCCTTCTCGACTTCGAGACTGAATGACGGTTAGGTACTTCTTTGATGTTTATTCAAAACTGACGGTCAATTAATTATAGTTAATAAATTTCAAAAACCTATGACACAATCTTGTTGGAAGGATCTGAAAGGATTCTATTTGCACGGTGGGTAATCTCGCAACGCAGAACATTCGGTTTTTCTATAATTACGTGTGATATAAATAATTCATCACAAAAAGGGGAATGTGATGCAGTGTAAGGATGCAATAGATATGAGTTTTATTGAAAATAAGAGAATAATATCTTTTTATAAATCTGAAAATACGATCGGCGTGATTCGTGTAGATGAAAGTGAAAGTAGAACGCCGATCGTTTTTCTGCGTTATTAAAAGTTAATATTCACCTCATTTTGGATGCAACCCAAAGCTAAGACATTCTTACACTGCATCAGAGTTCCCTTTTTGTTGTAAATGATCTATATTCCAAAATAATATAACATTTTTAACAATGTTTTCCGTGTATGATAATTCAATTTTTGATTTCTTCAAACACTCCCACGTATGAATGAAACAAATCGGATTCACAAGTTTACTGTCAAAATGCACGTAAAGGATGATAACAAGTAGACGCTTTTCCTGATGTTTTTAGTTATGTAATTAATCTATTTCTCTTCCCAGAGATAAAATCTTTTAAAGGATATGGAAACAAGATAAACCTTCCCTTTAGATACAAATGCTGTAATGTGTTTACAAAATGTTTGGCAGTTTTGTTGAAACTCAAATTATTACATATCGTGTACATGGCACATACATGCACCATAATAGCCTGCCCTTGCCTTCTATTATGAAAAAGCATGTTGTATATTGAAAGAATTAGTACCCGAAACGTGCTAGTCTAGTCTATGCTGCAAATTTGTCTTCTTAAATTGTGTTTAGATTTGAAGACTTGTAATATTTATTGTAATACAAATGTATCGCCATTATTAGGTTTTATTATTTAATCAATATATTCTGTCTTCGGACCGCTTTCTCAGAGAGAGAGAGAGAGAGAGAGAGAGAGAGAGAGAGAGAGAGAGAGAGATCTATTCAAGACAGAAGCCCCCGCCATCAATCTTCCCCCCAGGATTCCATTCCTTTCTTAGAAGAAGGTTTTAAAAGTATTTAAATGGTGCAGTTATCATCCCTCTGACCAAAAATGGACAGTCCACGTGTAGAAAAAAGTAGGTCATCATTTTGGATTTTCATATGACACCTATTTTTACAAAACTGTTCCACATCAATTTGATTATCAAGACAACTAATTGTCCCCCGCTTTCGCGGAAGCGCGGGGACATTAAAACTGTCCCGTCTGTCTGTCTGTCCGTTAGTCAGAAAAACTTTAATTATAGAATACGATGTGCTATCGCTAGAGTAACGCTATGTGATGTGATACACAGCCAATTGTTCCTCACATGAAGTTCATATGAAATGAGCATAATGTAAATTTCACATGAAAGTTCATGAAAAATTTATATAAATTTCACATATGATTTATTTCAAAAATATTTCAAATGAATTTCACATAAATTTCCTTCAAATGAATTTCACATGGATTTTTCTAAGTGACCTTCTCAGGTAACTGAATTCACATAACGTTCATGTAAAAATCTTCACATGAATTTCATGTGAAAAATTTCATGCAATAAAAGTTCATGTAAATTTCACATGAATTTCATATCAGGCACAATTGGCTGCGTACATAGCGTTAGTGCAACTATAGGGACGTAGATATTAGCTACATGTAAATATCAATAATGAACGGTTTGGCGTTTAGTTTTGAATAAAGTTAATTTATGAACTTTACTAAGTATTACATTGTATTATTATTTTCGTCTGTTTCTTCATCACCTGCTGCACATTAATATGGAATTTACAAAATGATTTAATTTTGATGTTGAATAATTGAACTATACTCTGGATAACATCATCTGACTTTTAGATCAGTAAAAAAGTTTTGACATGCGGCTTTTTTCTTCTTGTTCGTACTTTTAAAGGTTGTCTGAAAAAAAAAGCTTGTCTGCATCCATTAAAAAAATCTTTTTAGAAAGATTGTGGCAAATCCTGGCACTGGCACTATCATAAATCAATGTCAGTATATCAAGAGAGTGCATAGGTATCAGGTGAGCGTTGTGCCTCTTGGGGCTCTTGTTTCAGTTTCTTTGAGAAAAAGTCCACCGTGTTTTCACTTGGGGCGTTTTGATATTATGTTTTGTCTTTGGGGCTGCAATCGAGTCTTGTAAGACAAGACTTCCCTTAACTGTACGGGGCTTCGATTTTCTACGTTAAAAATATATCTTGAATCTAATTTTTTTAAAACACGTTTGCATTACCTCATATTTTCTAGTGCATTAAAAATTTAGATAGGACAATATGACATTTATCCATAGGAAAAAGAATAATACTTTAAGAATACATTGAGGGCAAATCAGTCAACTTTGATCTTTAGGACATGCATCTTAGATTATTTATATATGCACCTTTTTTTACACTGCAGGGAAATATGACATTGTCTACTTGCAATTTTTGCACATTATGCCGATTATTGATAAGTTGTCCTCCCATAATCTATATATATCCGTCTTGTACATCATTTATCTTGTATTTTTTACAACAGGCAGGCTATACTGTGACGTGAACTTTGACGGCGTCCTGTGTTGGAATTACACATTAGCTGGGTCTAGGGCATACGGTGGTTGTCCCATCCATCATCAACATTCTCATATCTTTACTCCTTCAGGTAAAAATTGAGATTTTATGAATATCATTGTCATTAAAGTAGAACATGATGTAAAACATGTGCAAAATCTGTAATAGAGATGCCCCTTGTGGGATGATCCAGGAAAAAAGAGACCAAAAAGGAATACAGGGGGTGGGGGATGAAGACCGCCAAGGACGTGCAGCCTATGATTTTTGATGTAAATAACCTCGTCACTGAGGAAGTTCTACGGTCGATATGGGGAACTCGTCATACATTATGATGTCCCACTCTCCAGAATGGTGGATGATATTATGTCTTAGACCATTTGAACCATCCAACCACCGAATATACTTGTATCTTCCGAAATGGAAGTAACCGGATGTGACAATTCTACCGAATGGAAGTGACGGGTGTTTTTCCTGTCTTACTCCCATATCGGGAGTTCGCTTCGTTTCATATGGTGGAGGTTTTTCTTAGTTTGCTTTGGTTCTTGTTTTATCCTGATTTTGTATGCCTTCGGTTTATGATTTTCTGAATTATCGATTTTGTACCGTGTATTGGGATATGGTCATTATCCATATTTCTCATAGATACAGGGATGAAATTGACATTTTTTGGGGAAGAAATTTCAGAGGGATAAATTGTTCTAACTTGTTCTAAAACGTGGGTCCTGTGGCATTATATCACACCCATCCTGCTACATGTACAAATGTACGTCTATCGGTACATGTTTGAACATAATAACTTTCTCAATATTTGGCAATGTTACATGTTTAGATTGAAGATCACTGACGAGGGTTAAGTACCCGAAACCTGCATGTCTGGTCCATACTGTAAATTTATCTATTCTTAAATGATGCTATCGAATTTTAAGACATTTAGATATCGGCTACCTTCATACAAAATTCTCGAAGGAACTGTTACAAATACAGACTGTTTCAAAATTTATCTGAAGAAAAAAAATACAATCCAAAATTAATGGTTTATGTCCACTCCAAATTAAATTAATCCACTGAAACACAATCCATATATCTACAAAATCAAAAAGGATACCTGACACAGTAACAACAGCTTGATATGATAAAGTATTAAAGATTCAATAGCATTTTGTTATTGATTGAATCGATAGTATCTCGATTGTGTATCATCCAAATTAAAATAATGAAGTAAAGTCCTCCGTAAGGAAGTTTATATGATAAATAACGATGCACACTCAATATCCACCACTTTTCGGCCACTCGGCCTTTATCAAGTGGAAAACACGAGTATAAAAGATGCTTACGTAATATCCATAACTGCTTGTGAACATAGCCCAGGGTAAAATCATGTTTTCCACTTGATAAAGGCCAAGTGGACAAATTCAGATAAACCTGCCGTATAGGAAAATTTTCGCCTCAAAAATTAAAAATATGCACCCCCTCCCACCCTCCCCCGAGAAAAAGAAGTCGGTAAGACACCAGAGAGCACGCGGAATATTACACTCAGTCTAGTAGAAGAAGTTATGGATTTTCACACGTCATATACGGTAAAACAAACAAAGCCTTTCCTATATATGATGTTGATGAAATTAATATATTTCGCATTTCTATCAAAGGAGCTACGGAAATCGATTCTTTATTTTGTTAGATGCAATTATCAAGTTAGAGATTTCCTCCATGATGAGATTTATAAGCTCTAATCTTCTTATCATATGAATACATTGATAATTGCTTCCTTATGCTATTTCAAACATAATTGCTGCTTAGTGTCATAGATGAACCACATGAATGTGTAGGAACTAGGGATGGGTAGAGTAGCGATTACATCAAAGCTATTAGAAAGATTTTTGTCCTTATCTTCGTTTCCTACCTTGAAATGACAAATATGGATAATGACCATATCCCTGTATACAGCACAAAATCGATAATTCAGAAAATCAGAAACCGAAGGCATAGAAAATCAGGATAATACAGGAACCAAAGCAAACAAACAAAATCCTCCACCACATGAAAAGAAGCGAACTCCCAATATGGGAGTGAGACCAGATGCCCAGGAAGAAGAATATAAAAATAAAAGGAAGAAGGAAGAGGGATATAAAAATAAAATGTTAGAAGAATATAAAGATAAAAGCTCGAAAACCAAAACGATCTCCATAGAGAAGGGGGGATTTTCTTCAACGATAAAATTTGGCAGTGACCTCAGCGGAACGCACACTCATTAATTGTTCAATGGTTGCCTTGCTTGATTTGTGTGCTTGTTGCTGAGAGCAGCTTGTTTATCCCTGAATAAATATCTTCCGAAATGGAAGTTACCGGATGTGACAGTTCTACCGAATTGAAGCGGCGGGTGTTGCATGCAAGCAGGAGATGCTTACTCTTCCTGGGCACGTGATCTCACTCCCATATCGGGAGTTCGCTTCTTTTCATGTGGTGGAGGTTTTTGTTTGTTTGCTTTGGTTCCTGTTTTGTCCTGATTTTGTATGCCTTCGGTTTCTTATTTTCTGAATTATCGATTTTGTGTTGTATACAGGGATATGGTCATTATCCATATTTGTCATCGAAGAAGCACCCATTAATTTTTCAGGTTGGAACGAAGGTAAAATCATTAGAATTTCCATTTGAACAGCTGCGAACCCCGGCATAAACAACATTTCGAAGTGAGAGCAGGTGCCTGGGGGAGTCAGCATCTCCTGTTTGCATGCAACACCCGTCACAACAGTTCCATGGAAACTTTTCATATTCGATGAATATCTTGATGTACATATTGATGCACTACATATCTGGTAAACCTCTCTTGTTTGGTGATGTTGACAGCCATGCAATCGCCATCCAGAATGTCACTGATCATTCTGAAAAAAAACTTCGCGTGGTATCCGAACACATTATTGAACGATAAGCGGATACCATGCAAAACTGTGACAAAGAATAATAGGATACTCTCAGCAACAAGTACACAAATCAAGTAAGGATGTTAAACGTCTTCAAAGTGAATAGCATCATTTAAGAACAGATAAATTGGCAGCATGGACAAGACATAAACGTTTCAGGTACCCAAATCTAAACAATGTAATATGCCAAAAATGATGAAAGTTACTACGTCGAAAAAGCGTACCGAAAGACTTAACAGGATGGGTGGGAAATGATGCTACAGGGCCCCCGTTTATGAATTTTCCAGAAATTTTGATACCAGAAATTTTAGAATGCGTTAAAGAAACGATCAACCGAAATTGATCGGACTTGGCTACATGTGCCTCGGGGACTCCTGGTCCACCAGCAGTGACACTCTCCAAGTGGTACAAATGTTAAACGTCTTCAAATTGAAAGCCACGCATAACAACACATAAAAGAAGGGAAATAAATGGTTAATTCGTCGTGTCACATCTTTTCCTTATCCTTAATTCCTTTGAGATATTCGTTCTGATAATCTGACTATTTCGGTATCCTTATTTTAGGTTACTCGTTCAAAGATTGCGGGCTGAATGGGACGTGGTACACGTTTCCGGGAACACACAGGCCATGGACAAATTATACTCTGTGTGCTAAAAAGGAAACAGTTGAGGTAAATGATATGCATAATACGTTCTATCTTGTGTATAAAGAAGGCCCAGAATCTGAACGTTGTTATCACACGCTAGTGTAACATGTGAATCATAAGGATTCTCTGTCCGAGAATGGTCAACATTGGACACATACAGGTATTTTAAACGTCTTCAAATTCAATAACATCATTTCAGAACCAATAAACTTGCAGCATTGACCAGGCACGCACGCTTCGGGTCCTTAACCCTCGTCAGTGATCCTCAATCTCAACAATGTAATATGACCAAAAAGTGTGAAATTTATAATGTCAAAAATTGTACCGAAAAGCGTAGCAGGATGGGTGGGATATGATGCTACAGGACTCACGATTTAGAAAATTCTAAGAAATTTTTATAACAGAAATTTTCTAATGCGTTGAAGAAACGATCAACCGAAGTTGATTGAACTTGGCACCGGTTCCCCATTGGTCTCGTTGGTTTATGTATGGTCTTTTATGGTTAATGTTTCTATGGTGTGAGTTGGTGTTCCTTTTCCCTTTTGCGTCTCTTTCTGTTGGTGTCTGTTCTGTGTTTTTTGCATTGGGTGTTTCGGGGTTTTGCTGTGGGTGCTGCAACCTAGTGTTGTTGGAGATCCCCTCTTTTCTTTGGCTACATGTGTCCTCGGGGTCACCTTGTCCACCAGCAGTGACACTCACCAAGTGGTACAAATGTTAAACGTCTTCAAAATTAAATAGCATTATTTAAGAACATATAAACTTGCAGCATGGACCAGACATACACGTTTCGGGTCCTTTTATTTGTATTTCAAAAAATGTCTTAATCTGTCTTTCCGTACTCACGATTGGTAATCTCGCAACGCAGAGAAGTAGGTTTTCTATATTTTTGTTCAATGTAGCTCATTTATGACCCAACGGGGAATTCGATGCAGTGTAAGAATGTCTTAGCTATGACTAATATCCAAAATAAGGTGGACATTAACTTTTAATAATGCATAAAGACGATTGGCGATCTACTTTCACTTTCATCCACATGAATCTTTTTTTTTCAGTTCTAATATTTAAAGAGATTATTCTCTTATTTTGGATAAAACTCATGGCTATGACATCTTTACACTGCATCACATTCTCATTCTGTGTGTGATGAATTATTAATATCACACACAATTATAGAAAAACCGAATGTTCTGCGTCGCGAGATTGCCCACCGTGGTACTAACACAAGAAGGAATATACGCTATATATTCCTTTTTTAAAGGTTTTCGTGTTTTTGTGTTATATCTTTTTTTCAGAAATTCTATAGAATTCAAAATATTTTAGCACAGCTTTTAAAGTAACAAGTAATTGTGTTTCTCTCTTTCAGAAATCCAGACAAGTGCTGTATGTGTACATGGCGGGGTATGCTGTCTCTGTGTTATGTCTGCTTATGTCAATAGTCATATTCAGATACTTTCAGTGAGTATTTATAGAATAAATGTCTTTTGGAATGTGATTATACTGTGATAACCTACAATGGATCCAGGAATTATGTTCCATAATGCGCGTTAGCGCATTATGAGAAACATAATTCCTGGATCCATTGTAGTTTATCACAGTATAATCACATTCCAAAAGACAGTTATTATATATATTTACATTCCAGTTTTCCACGCTTAAATGACGTTGAAATACGAATAAAACTCTGTTGCTAAGGCTCTGTTACTACGTACCATTAAAGCTCAAATCAAGCCAAGTTACTATGACGTCATAGTTCAAACCACGCCACCGCGGTTATACTCCTATAATTACAGTGTAAATTCTATACAAATGAATGGGCATATGTAAATATATGGGTTTTACTACTTGCGTGGCAAATGGCCGTCCAAAGTCGGCGCCGGTTGCCCATTGGTCTCGTCGGTTTATGTGCAGTCTTTTGTGTTTGATGTTTACATGTCGTATGTCTCCACACCGTCTGCTATTTACTTGGCAGATGGCCGTCCTAAGTCGGCACCGGTTGCCCATTGGTCTCGTTGGTTTATGTGTAGTCTTTTATGTTTCTATGTTGTGAGTCGGTGTTCCTTGTCCCTTTTGCGTCTCTTTCTGTGGGTATCTGTTCTGTGTTTTTTGCATGGGTGTTTTGGGATTTTGCTGTGGGTGCTGCAGCCTAGTGTTGTTGGAGATCCCCTCCTTTCTTTTGCAAAATACAGAAGAATTTTAAAATATTTACTTTTGTAAAAATTATCAGAAACAATGAAAACCACAAAAGCCTGGAAAAACTTGAGAATCAATCAAACGAGAAATTTTAGTAAATTATTATAGAGTGAAATTCAACCTGTTCAAACAAAGAAAAAAGGAGGAAAAATGAGACTAGCTGCCCAGGGATGACCTTAATCATGCATTAATTAACAAACATGCAATTTGGTGATGCGATGTATGAGCTCGAGCAGTCTACATGTGTATTCATTCAGAGATGAGAAGGATAATTATATGAACCTTATAGGAAAGAAAGGATTTGAATGCATATGGTATGCTCTATGTAATATAATGTGTCTCCGTATTATTTTTTTTTCAGCAAGCAATTGAAGAGCACACGAATCAAGCTTCATACAAACCTATTCATTTCCTACATTTTGACTGGTGCATTATGGATCATATACTTTTCAAAAGCCTTACTAGATACTCAGACTCTCGCAGCAAATCCGGTAAGTAGTACTTAGATAATGTATCTGAAAGCGCTGAGTTTTGCATAAACATACACATTATGGCTTGTTTGTCTGGTTGACTGCGTGTCAAGTGTCAAGGAAGTGTTGCCCTTTTATTGGTCTTTTCTTTTTTACCCCAAAGGATTAATGTAATAATAATTCTTTCACAAGATGTGAAATGGGTGCACTTAGACAACATCATGTTTGTGTTCGGTGCTACGTTTTTTTTAAAACATGATTCGAGGCGAGCCACGTAAAAGCGCTGGAGAATCTCTGTAGCCTTTACTGCAGTTACACATTAACACCCTCATCGGTAAAATATGAATTATAAATGACAAGTTACTGACTTGGAGACCAGAAATCATCTGGAATGATTGCAAGGGTGATATGTACTATGCCAAATAGACAATAGTCTTCTTGAATCTCGTACTTAAGAGAGCTATTATAATATAGAAATCGTATGGGTGCATCCATCTTGGTAAATTTTCATAAACTGATATTACAATGCATTTTCTCGCAGTTTTGTAGTCATGTTTATGTCAAAATCGTACGCAAATTCTAACATCAGTGACGAAGTTTTGATATTTTCTGGAAAATGGACTATTGCTTCATCAGCTTGTTCTGTGTTTGACAGTCAAAGTTGGCTTACTTGAAAAACAACATTTGTCTTGCAATTGTTCGAATTTTCATCATACCATATCATTTTGTTATACTTGTAAGATAACCTTAGTGTTCTTGGATAAACTGACGGCAATACAGACAAATTGACGGTTTACAGTACTTAATTCTAGGACTGTAGAACCCGGATATTTTCCGTATGCAAAATGTCTTTATGCTATCTATATAACTGTTTTGTTGTAATCTGGGACCCCGAAGCTTTCCATTCTTTTTGTGTTGGCACTTTACTTTGAAGATGCTTTTCTTTCATTCAACAATTGTGCATTTTGCCGGATCTCTGTGCTTCTGGATAACTAAAAAGGCTGTGCGCACGTGTATCCCTTAACTTCTGTATTCGCTATCTTATAATGGATGAGTGTAAATTATTCTCCCACAACTTAAGTGTTGTCATATATGTTTCGCTGTGCCTATTTTGATTTGTGTTAGTGTATTTCGCACCGGTGTTGTTGAACACAAGTACATTGTATTCCTATCTCCCCCAACCCCTGTTGTGTGTTCACATTGGTTTGTCTTATGTTTCCTATGACTTGTTTGTTACAAGAATGCGGGTGTGTTCCGCTGCGGTCAGTTTAATATGTCGGTACTGTTTGTCTTCTCTTTGTCTCTATCATTTCTTTTCACACCATTACCCAGAAATGTATATTATTAGTACGCGTACATTTGTATGAATTAAAAGAAGCAAAGGGGAAAATCATCCTTTCACTGTTTTATTGACAATAAAGGATAGTAAGGAAATAAAATAACAAATTTATATAATGAAATTATGTTCATTGACGTTTATGACACGTGAAACACGGAAACAAATTGCATATTATTTAGGTGGGTCAAATCAATTTGTCGGTATTGCCGTCAGTTTATCAAAGAACACTAAGGTTATCTAACAAGTATAACAAAATCATATTGTATATCAAAATTCGAACAATTGCAAGACAAATGTTGTTTTTCAAGTAAGCCACCTTTGACTATCAAACACATAGAACAAGCTGATGAAGCAATTGTTCAATGGAAAAACAAATAATATTTCGAAGAATTTGGCTATGTTCAATGTCCTCAAATTCAATAGCATCAGTACATTGTATTCCTATCTGCCACCCACCCCTGTTGTGTGTTCACGTTGGTTTGACTTGTGTTTCCTATGACTTGTTTGTATTCCGCTGCGGTCAGTTCAATATGTCGTTATGTCTTCTCTTTGTCTCTATCATTTCCTTTATATACTAGTACATTTATTTTTTAATCAAAAAAAAGCAATGAGGAAATTCATGCATCCTTTCACTGTTTTATTGACAAAAAAAGGACAGTAAGGAAATGAAATAATAAATTCATATAATTAAATTATGTTGTTCGACGTTTGTGACTCGTGAAATACGGAAACGAATTACATTTCATTCAGGTGGGTCAAATCAATTTGTCTGTATTGCCGTCAGTTTATCCAAGAACACTAAGGTTATCTTACAAGTATAACAAAATGATATTGTATGATGAAAATTCGAACAATTGCAAGACAAATGTTGTTTTTCAAGTAAGCCAACTTTGACTGTCAAAAGAAGGGAGGAGATCTCCAACAAGACCCCGTTGCAGCATCAACAGTAAAACACCAAAACACCCGATGCAAAAACACAAAAGACGAGTACAGCACGAGACGGAAAAGAGACACACGACATGTCAAACACAGAACAAGCTGATGAAGCAATAGTCCATTTTCCAGAAAATATCAATGACCGCTTTAAACCTTGATTGTATTGTACAGACACCTGACATCACATCATTTGGCAAAATTTTCAATTGTGACGTCACATCTGATCGCACTGTCTTGAAGCACCTTGATGTGTTGTCATGCTTTCTATTTTGACGTCACAATGAAAATATCGCCAAATTTTGTGATTTCTGGTGTCTGTCCGCCGAATGAATCTATTGGAAAATCAGCTATTGTTCAATGGAAAAACTCTGCTTTCAAAATAATATTTCGAAGAATTGGGCTATATAACCCCACTTGTTCTTGAACTCATCATTTAAAAATGGAAGCCTAATTGAGATCAGATGCCTTAAATTTCAGATATGGTGTAAGATGTTAAACGTCGCTGCTCAGTACGCCATGGTGTCCAATCATGCATGGATGTTTGCAGAGGGTTTCTTTTTACATTCCTCCATCGTCTTCACATTCACAAGGCCTGGAAGGCTCTACGTCATCTGTATTGTCATCGGATGGGGTAAGAATCATTTAAGGTTGACGTACCTTCTGATTAGCGTGCAGGAGAAAAATCGTAAAATCTAAAAGCACGTAAATAACCGATAAATGGAATATCAGTTACTGATAGAATAATACTTAATTATATATTTTGCTATAAATTTGATGATTTTACTTTTTTTTATTTGGTGAACACAGGCATGAATATTTCTGCATTTGTTATGAAAAAATACAGCACTCCGAAAATATGATATAAATTTGCTCTATACGTTTAAAAATCCTTTCCTGAGGATTAGTTGATTTTCAGTTTGGGATAATCTTTTGTAATATCATGTTTTTGTCAATTTAAATTCATACTTCTATTTCATATGTGTACTTGGGATTCGAACACTTTTGTCTTGTCATTTAAATATCCGTATGATGGAATCGTATAGCGTGCATTGAACAGGTGCACACACATGTGTATATATTTTATAGGGTTGCATATTTCTGACTTAGATTTCTCTTTGTGTAAAATATTTTCAAAGAAATTGGAATCAAGTTGCCTTTGGTAAGGAATTAAAGAAGTACTCACTATACATCTGAGTGCAAACTATAATTTTAGTGAAAAACATATGATGAAGTATCATTTTACCTATTATTATGGTTGGTTTGCTTAAGCCTTTCCCACTTTCTGTAATAATCTAGATTTTCCTAACTCATTGATTTGATGTTTAGTAAAACCTTAATCAAAAGAACATTTCACTTATGATAGGTTACGATAATCTGATAATAAGGTAATTATGTTAGTGCACCTAATGCGCATTTCAACATATTGAGACCAAGATCAAATGTTACGTTTGAAGGTGACTGAAGTAAACTTATTTTGACACCTTCAAACTCTATCGATACCAGTTTAAATGTTACGCTCCTCATACAAATTATCCGTTCTTTTACGTTAGATACCTTTAGAACATATACATGTAACCCCATAATTACGACATAACAAAAAGGCGTGAAATTGAAATTCATTGATTAATATTAACCATTTAGTATGTGACTTCTACAAAATGGACGATTCAAAACATTTGTCATTTTTGTTGGAATAAGGAATGAAAATCGTTTGAGGATGGTAATATGAAGTTATTACAGACTTTAACTATTCATTTTTTTTAGTATTATGTATCTTTTACAGCATTTCCTGTTTTACCCGCACTTGCATATGCAATAGTTCGTGCCTTAAGCTCTTCAAACACAGATCATATCAAGTACGTTTTCTTTGCTCATTAGTCCCTGAGTAGTCTCATGTTTTCTGTCTGTACGTTTGACAATGTTTGCCTTTATGGTAAAATATTAACATATTTATACATAGGAAAGTCCACTCACCTCCTTATGTGCAACCTGCCTTGCTATAAATTTTAACTTTTAAAGTTTTAAATTCTTAATTTTTAGGTTACAAAGTGAAGTCATTTTTATCTTGTATACATGTATTATGTAAAAAGTACGTTGAAGAACGGACACATTTTAATGATTTTAATAGTGGTATTACATATGCACATCAAAAAACGGTCAAGATGCCAGACTAGCTGATGCCCAAAGTTTCAACTAGCTAATTCCCTAATAGAGAACTGTTGTAAGACTCAAGGATTCCTCATTGATTCAGAAGATAACCGCTCCCTTTGCAATATTTACTGATTGACCGTCTTTAAGGTCGGTTCTTATAACCATAGTCTCTTTGTATTTCAGTTGTCATTTGTGTGTTTTTAATTGTATTTGCATGGTGTTTTGTCTCACTTGTACCTTTTGTATCGTCGTGGTTCTCCATTGTATTGTCGTATTTAAGTGTATCATTGCTAGGCTATGGGTGCTACAATCGAGACCCATCGGATACCCCTCCTTTCGTTTGTCTCTCCGCTCTTAATCATTCTTTTCATCTTTTTATGTTCATGAGTTCATCGGAGAAGACAATCTTCATCCTTAAGCTAAAATTAAGCTTCTGTTAGTGTATTTTCGCATAAATTTTGCAAAACCTTTCTTTAATCTGCCAAAAATAAAAAGATAATGTCTCATCTTATTCTGATGTGCATTGGTTAAATAAGCATTCATATTCAAATTGAATCATTCAACGGCAATCCATGTCTAGGATGAAACTCATTTTGGACTTGTGACTATTACGTGTAGTTCTCATAGGATATTATTCTATTGCAGTACATGAGTTGAAATAGAGTAAATCCGTCTAGAATAGGACAATCGGGTTTCTTCGGGCGCTTCCTAAAATAACTCATGACAGTATTCAGCAAATTACAGTCCTTCTGCAAATCTTCTGCAGTTTTCATTTGATCGATGCTTACATTACGTGCTCTGTTGAGCCAAACACGCTGAGTTAAACCTCATTTGATTTTTTGAAAACGTTCTGACGTGTGACTATATGTGTAATAGAAGCACATAATGTTAATAAAAAAGCGTAGAGAAAATTATGTATCTTGATCTTTTAAATTACAGAAACAACAATAAGGCTAATTTTCCTGTACATTGTAAGACCACGGCAACGTCTGTTAGGTCCTATAGAATGAGACATATAAGCTTACATGATAAGGAGCGATAACTCTGACTTAGAGAATGAAGGAAAAAAGCATGAAGTATATGAGACTTGTTGTTTTTCTATGCCATCTTGATCGCATAGATGTGTTTCTAAGATCTATACATGAATGTGATCTTGTCTTGCTGGTGCCTTTAATAGGGGAATCATTCACTATATTCCTATTTTCTTCACCATGCCGTTCATAAGTATCTAAATTAGTATAAATCTATCAAATGTTAAATTCAAATTCAATAACATCATTTAAGAACAGATGAAGATATAGCAAGATGGTTTAACCAATGTACATCAAAATTTGTTGCGACGGATGTTGCATGCAAACAGCAGACGCTTACTTTCCCCAAGGACTTTGTCTCACTTCGGAGTATTTCTTATTTTTTATTACCGTATCGATGGAAATTTGCGTTACATTCTCAATCTTGACACTGAATAACTGATGGGGGATTATTCTATGTTTTGATTTGATAAGAGTATGTAACGCTTGATCAAATTTATTGACAATTTATGTGTTACATCTTTTGCAGTTGCTGGGCAGAGAATCCGGCTATAATGTGGGTCTTAATGGCGCCAATTCTAATCTCATTATTGGTGAGTTTTTTTGCAGATTTTAAGATGGGATTTCCCATTCCAAATCCTCTTCAAATATATAGATTCATTTGAATATTCAAGAAATAAATTGAAATAGTTCTTTATCTTGAATCACAGAATAAGATCTGATTTACAAGGATACATAAGATGTAACTTCACAAGAACATGAAACACGGTTAAAGGTACAGTGAGACAACTGTCAACATGATAAAAACAAGGAAACCACAGTGACCACACACATATCTTACTGCTATCTTACTAGACATAACCACAGACAGTGCAACTGTTGTATATATTATTTTCGTGTGTGAACATCGAAAGCTGGTGCGGCTAGCCAAACAGGGGATTCTTACTCCTCCCGGGCACCTGGTCCCACCTCAAGCTTGCTAGGGGTCCGTTGATGCTGAATTTGGTGCTCTATTGTGAGTGCTGTTGAGGTTATCGTCAGGATCTTCTCATTACTAGTATAGGTTATTTGTATCGTAAGATTTCAAACAGTCGGGCATATGAAGTGCAGTGTTTAATTATAATAAAGTCCGCCTAATAACGTAACCATAGAACATTAGAGATAATTTCATTCATATATCCGATCGTAATGAGCATTGGTCTCACTCCCATATCAATAATTCGCTTCTTTTCATGTGATGGAGGTTTTTGTTTGTTTCCTTTGGTTCCTGTTTTATCCTGATTTTGTATACCTTCGGTTTATGATTTTCTGAATTGTCGATTTTGTGCTGTATAAAGGGAAATGGTCATTTTCCATATTTGTCATTCACGTCCAAATGAATAAAGGACATAGTTTTTCTTACATATAACAATTACTTCATATCTCTAAACAATTTTAATTTCAGGTAAATTGTGGTTTCCTCGTTAATATTCTCAGAATATTTGTATCAAAGATACGATCCAGCACACAACCCAGTCTCGAAAGAAGCAAAATAAGGTAACGAAAGTAAAGCTTTTATATGTATTAATCTTTATATCAGTTAATGTATTTGGTCATTATCACATCTCTTTGCTTTGCCTTTATTTACAGTTGTTTCGAATGTATTTAATTTTGATTTTCTTTCCAGACAAACAGTCCGTGCATGTTTAATCCTGATACCTTTATTGGGTATTCAGTTTATCATCTTTCCATTCCGATCGAACAGTCATCCATACGAGTACGACGTTTTTGTGGCTATTACTGTCTCATCACAAGTAAGAATTTACAGATTTTCACAGATTTCTATTATCTAAATCAGAATGTCAATATTTTCCTATCAATTCAAAGTTCCTTTCCTACTTGGCTCAACTTTAGAACAATCCTGACCGCGTAAGACATTTTTCAACAAATGCTTTTAAATTCTTGACATTGTCAGAATTCCACTGCGTTAAAGTTAAGTTGATACGAGTAAAAGCAATTGCTCTCCTTAGCAAAAGAAGGGAGGAGATCTCCAACAAGAACCCGTTGCAGCAACAACAGTAAAACACCAAAACACCCGATGCAAAAACACAAAAGACGAGTGCAGCACTATACGGAAAAGAGACACACGACATGTAAACATCAAACACAAAAGACTTCACATAAACCGACGAGACCAATGGGTAACCGGTGCCGACTTTGGACGGCCATCTGTCACGCAAGAATAACTTCAGTTGACATCGTTTAGAGCCATACATGTAACTCGATCTAAAGTAATTTTTGTTATATAATTGTTAAGAAATCTGAAGAAAAAAGGAATTTACTCGTCATTATAGATTCAATGTAATCTAGCTTCAGTTTATATCTTCGTTCTATAAACTCTTTTCTTCTTGTATGGGATTTTTATGTTTATGACTCGACAAGTTTAATGTTACGATTTCAAAATCAATAACATTATTTAAGAACAGATAAATTTGCAGCATGGACCATACATGCACGTTTCGAGTACTTATCCTCATATCCTCAATCAAAACAATAAAGTATGGATAAAGACTGTGAAAGGTTTGTCAATAATATAACGAAAGACGTAGCAGGATGGTTGGGATAGGATGCAAAGAGTCCCCTGTACAAAAAAATCGAGAAAATTTTGTGAATGAGTTATCATTAAATCTTGAATATAAAAGATAATCATTGGCTACCTTAACATGTTGGTGAAAGCTTTGATGTTATTCTTTAAACTTTTATAAACAAGATAAAAAATTAATCTGGAATTAGAATTTACATTTAACAACTTTGTGCGAATACCTTGTTTCATGGATGAAAACTTGCATGATATTTTAAGTTTAATATTTGTTGTATGAGTGATAGTCATGAATATTAATGTTAAAATGACTTCGTTGTGACTCTTAAGCGGGTCCTAGGTCCCCATTAGACACATAGACAAAACGAACATCGCTGCTGCTGGACTGTTAGTCCCCGAGGATATCGCTCACCTAGTTTTAGTGTTTACGCACTGCAATAAAATATATTCTAAATTTCCTGTCATCAAATTAGACCTAAATTTCTAAAACTAAGGGGTATCACCCTCATTGCATAGCTCTGTCCTTACCTGGGGTTTCGGCATAATTGTTCGGTCATGTTTAGAATTAAGCTCCTTGTGCCTACCCTCCAACAATTTTTGGCCATATATTTCACTTAAAGACGCTTCTGAATAAACCTTACACGAAATTTGGAGTCACTCATTTTGGCAAGAGGAAATAAAAAAGGTCTATATTGTAGATGGCGCCAGGAAAATTCACTTTGGCTTTATTTAAACTGTTTGACATAAAGTACTACTGACGAGGATTCAATATCCGAAACACATGTCTAGTACAACAAAATTGGTACTATTATAATAGAACATATATTTCAATATTGAAAATTAAGCTGTACTTGTGTTGCATAATTTTTTTCACAATAAGATTTCAAATTTTGTTGTTGATTTTGACATTAAGTACTACTCTTTATTAAATATAGATGCCTTCCTTTAAAAAAAAATGTTCACTTAAACTCTTGTATCAAATATTTTTCAGAGCATTGATCATGTTGATCCTTAATTTAATACCATTATTTATCTATTTAAAACAGGGTGCCTTTGTAGCAGTTCTGTTCTGCTTCCTGAATGGCGAGGTAGGTCTTTGATTTACATCTCTCTTACTGTAAGTGTCAAGCGAATTTATTTGTCTCTTTCTGAATGAATCGGCCCTTTCTTGGGTAGATTAATTGTTTTATTTTGCCCATCGCCTTTCTGCATTCTTTGGCTGGTTAATATTTCTTATTTTGTTGCATATTTCCTTTCTGAATCTTGCTTGACATTAAAATGCGGCAAATGATCTTTGTAAGGACAATCTTGGTCTGATTTGCTGATTTCAATTTGACGATTGAATCCGGTTGAAACAATGACCGAATGGATATACATTACTGATAATGTAGTATGGATATTAGTCCAATAAGTTAAACCTTGAATATTATTCAAAGTGTTAACTTCAATATTTGTGAACTACCAAAAGAAAAAAATAAACAAAACGATTAAAATGCTTAATCTTTGGAACCCAATTAAACCCAAACAAAAGCTGCGACTAATTTCTTTTTTTATTTCATATAAGAAAAATGTTAAACTTTCATTAGAGGGATTCATCTTTCATGTAAATACATTTTACGTTCCTTTTTGTTTCCTTTTACAAACTGATAAATATTGCATTTGTAGGTTAATCAAAACTGCAGAAAGAGAGTGAAGGACTTCAGAAGTAGAAATGAAACGAGAAAAACTAGACTTGATTCGATAGTTACTTCTCTCCGGCGTTTGTCACACACGTCCTTTACAAGACGATCCAGTGCTACAGTAGACAGGAGACCTTCTTGTTCAAGAACCAGTACTGATAAGCAAGCCAAATCAGATACTCCATTAAATCAAAAGGGATTTTTGCATACTAATGACAGCAAACCCGAAATTGTCGAGTCTAATAATACGAGTAATACGAGCGAGGAATTAGCCAGGGTGTCCATTGTTGACGATGAGTGTGTAAAGCATTCACTTTTGCCTATTCAAGAAGTGTAGGATTTGTTTACTTTCTTATTTGATTGTTTATAATATATGATATATGTCTCTAAATATGTTACTTGTTTTGGATTGCAATATTTCTTTCAAAAGGAAGGAATGATGAAAATTTAAACATAAAGACTAAAATACACAAATGGTCCGCCCCTTGACTTTTATCAAGTTAGAACAATGATGCATTATTTTATGAGATTGCATAGTACAATATATCGCTTGCTTAACGAGCGTTCATTGCAAATCGCTTGATGACATTACATCTCTTTCATGTTAATTACAGATTTTGCAATGAACGTTCATAACGCTAACGATGGATTTTAACTAGCTCTCATAAACATTGTCGTTTGTACAAATCAAAAAGTCAACGGGGCCTAACATTTTTGTATTTGAGTATTTTCGTTTGATCTATTTTGTTTTTTCTCTGTATGTATCTATCAGGATGTCTTGTGATATTAAATTGTTACCTGATTTGTTCGTTCTATCATTATGCACCATGGATGTAAAACATTCATTAGAGTAGGTAACGAGATATCGCTATGACAAATATTTATCATAACCATAACCTTGTATACAGCACAAAATCGATAATTCAGAAAATCAGAAACCGAAGGCATTCAAAATCAGGATAAAACAGGAACCAAAGCAAACAAACAAAAAACCTCCACCACATGAAAAGAAGCGAACTCCCGAAATTGGAGTGAGACCAGGTGCCCAGGAAGAGTAAGCAATATTAGTCATGATAGACAAAAAGAATGAAACTTTAAGGTTCATTACCATTTTATTCATTTCGGTCCGATCCCTTCGAATTCGGTGGTGGATCAAGAGCGGGGTCAAATAAGCACGAGAGGGTATCCCTCTTACAGATTCTTTTTCGGACCGTTGCATGGATGGATTGAAAAACTAATGGTATTAGAGTGATCAAAAAGAGTTCATTATTCAAGTTTGTTAATTTCTTTAGAATCTTAACTAATTGATGACGCGTTTTTGACGTTTCTTTCGCCTTGGTTAATTTAATGCAAAATAGATTTTTCTTAATTTTTTTCTCTTTTGGCTAAATTTGCTGTCCCAATTTACTTCATTTTAGCCATAATAAACTAGAGGAATGCTTATTTGAACAACATTCGCTAAAAATATTATTTTTTACATCTCTATGATTTTGTTTAGACCGCAAAACAGAAGGGGGGTGGTCATTTCTAACATTTACAAAATTTCCCCCCTGAAATTGCTCATAATTTTTTTATATCTATTGTAAAAGAAAGAAGGGAATCTCCAACAACACTTGGTTGCAGCACCCACAGCAAATTCTAAGACACCCTATGCAAAAACACAGAGCAGACACCCAAAGACAGAGACACAAAAGGGACAAGGAAAAACAACTCACATCATAGAAACATGAGACACAAATGACAACACGTAAGGTAGCAGCGAAGACCTGACCTTGACCCTTAGCTATAGTTTCGTAAAAGTCACCATTGTTGATTTTTGAAAAATTGATTTCTGTGATGGAATTTCTTGGATATGAGTAATCATGATAATTTTTACAGGATTTTTGATGATTTAGTAAGACTTGAAGGTGGTAAAAAGTCCATATGCAGAAGTATGAAATGTTCTGAGAGCTAGTACACACTTTCTACTTTCGGTTTGAGCGAATCTCACATGTGCTGATTTCAATGCAAGATATAACATGTATTTTTGTGGTCCTACTTGTTTCATGGAAAATACCTAGATAACAAACCGATCAACTTCATATAGATTTGGTATGTATGGAAAGAGGAAGATTTTTTTTTTCTTGTAATTGTTAAGTAGCAGATTTTCACAGAATTTTTTTCAATTGCTATTTTGGGTGACTTTTTGGCCCATTATTACTCTATTTTCTCCTTTTGGGGGCATGTTTTGAATGCATAATGCCTGGGGTTGTATAAATGAATACTAATTTGTAAAATAAAATTTTGATTTTATACAGAATTTTTATATTTTGAAAAGAAAATTAAGTCTGTAAAATGGTTGCTATGGTAGCCAAAGTGGAAATTGATTCTTAGCCTTCTTCACGCAAGCGAAACAGGCCGCGGGGTCTTCATTGCCACCTTAAGCATTATGTGCTACTCGGATTCAAATTGATGCTGATTCTGTGTTGAACCCTATTTGAGAGAAAACATGTTCAGCCTGTATCTTAAGGTGACTTTGGTATACACTATTATTATAGAGTTGTGGTTAAAACTTAAAAGTGAGTATACATATATTCAGAAAATATCATTCGTTGCAAAATATTGAAAAATCTATGTATCTTAATATCTCCCCGGGCACCTGGTCTCACTTCGGAATTTTGTTCATTCCGAGGTTCGCAACCGTTCCTGTGGAAAATCTAATGATTTTGCCTTGCCTTCTCTACTATGAGACTGAATAACTAATGAGTACTTCCTTAATGTTTATTATATTGGTTACCATAGTAACATTTTTTTAAGTAACAGCCTAATTGATGCAAATACTGCTTTTCATACCTCTGGATATGGTGTATATGATTTATGAAGCCCCAAATAGGACAAAATTTGCTGTATCTATGGCAACAAGTAAACAAAATTGACAATTAGGCTTTAGTTCATCTCTTTATTCAATATTTGGGTACAGATAGAAAGTTAATTCCTACTGAACATACATGTAAGCTAGGTTTTAGCTACAGTAAGGTAACACAATACCTTTAACAGCAAAGACAGCCGTAGGTTGTATGGCCCCCTTATCAGCTTGTTGCGACAAAAGTATAATGCGTAATAAGAAAAACATGGAACCGTTAGATGTGAAAAATCTTAAAATTAAATAAAATCGAAAAAAAAAAACCACTTTCTACTTTCGGTTTGAGCGAATGTGCTGATTTCAATGCCAGAAATAACATGTTTTTTTGTGGTCCTGCTTGTTTCATGGAAAATACCGAGAAAACAAACCGATCAACATCATATATAGATTTGGTATGTATGGAAAGAGAAAGATTTATTTTTGTAATTTTAATGTAGCAGATTTTCACAGAATTTTTTTTCAATTGCTATTTTGGGTGAAAATGTGACCTTTTTTTTGCCTATTTTTGCTCCAATTTCTCCTTTTGGGGCATGTTTTGAATGTTTAATGCCTGGGGTTAAATAAATGAATACTAATTTGTGAAATAACAGTTTGATTTTGTGGTTTTATTTTTGACAAAGAAATTAAGTTTCTAAAATGGTTGCTATGGTAACCAGAGTGAAAATTGATGCCTAGCCTTCTTTCATGCAAGCGAAACAGGCCGCAGGGTCTTCGCCGCCACCTAACTCAACATGACCAATTGGCAACCGGTGTCGACTTAGGACGGCCATCTGCTACGAAAGAAACAGAGGGTGTAGTTATCCGGATTACGCGCGCACAACCTTCCCACTTTTCCGATAACTCAGAGGTCTCGAAGAACGCACAATGTGATGTAAAATAACCTCACTGTACAATGAACATACAAGCAGACAGCATGACGCAGGGGTCCACGAAACATGCAAATGGATAGCATGCGAAATACAGTCAGTGCTATAGCGTGTTTATGCACGTGAACATCCGAGGAGTCCGACTGAGATTCAGAGAGGATACATGGTCGGGGTCCTGTCTTCACTAAAGAGGTTTGGACAGGGTCGGTAATGATTTCTGTCTTCACAGAAAGTCAGTTGTTAAACGTCTTTAAATTCAATAGCATCTTTTAAAATCTGATAAATTTACAGCATGGACCAGACATGCACGCCTCGGGCACTAAACCCTCGTCAGTGATCCTCAGTATAAACAATGTTATATGGCCAAAAAGTATGAAAATTATTATGTCCAAAAATGTACCAAAAAGAAGTAGCAGAATTGGTGGGATATGATGCTACAGGACCCACATTTTAGAAATTTCAAGAAATTTTGTAACAGAAAATTTCAAATGCGTTGAAGAGACAGACGATCAACAAAAGTTGATCGAACTTGGCTACATGTACCCTCGGGGACTCTTGGTCCACCAGCAGTGACACTCACCAAGTAGTTCAAATGTTAAACGTCTTTAGATTCAATAGCATCATTTAAAATCTGATAAGTTTACAGCATGGACCAGACATGTACGCCTCGGGCACTAAACCCTCGTCAGTGATCCTCAGTCTAAACAATGTTATATGGCCAAAACGCATGAAAATAATTATGTCCAAAAATGTACCAATAAACGTAGCAGAATGGGTGGGATAAGATGCTACAGAGCCCACGTTTTAGAAATTTCAAGAAATTTTGTAATAGAAAATTTCAAATGCGTTGAAGAGACAGACGATCAACCAAAGTTGATCGAACTTGGCTACATGTGCCCTCGGGGACACTTGGTCCACCAGCAGTGACACTCACCAAGTAGTTCAAATGTTAAACGTCTTTAAATTCAATAGCATCATTTAAAATCTGATAAATTTACAGCATGGATCAGACATGAACGCCTCGGGCACTAAACCCTCGTCAGTGATCCTCAGTCTAAACAATGTTATATGGCCAAAAAGTATGAAAATTATTATGTCAAAAAATGTACCAAAAGAGGTAGCAGAATGGGTGGGATATGATGCTACAGGACCCACGTTTTAGAAATTTCAAGAAATTTTGTAACAGAAAATTTCAAATGCCTAGAAGAGACAGACGATCAACCAAAGTTGATCGAACTTGGCTACATGTGCCCTTGGGGACTCTTGGTCCACCAGCAGTGACACTTACCAAGTAGTACAAATGTTAAACGTCTTTAAATTCAATAGCATCATTTAAAATCTGATAAATTTACAGTATGGACCAGACATGCACGCCTCGGGCACTAAACCTTCGTCAGTGATCCTCAATCTAAACAATGTTATATGGCCAAAAAGTATGAAAATTAATATGTCCAAAGATGTACCAAAAGACGTAGCAGAATGGGTGGGATATGATGCTACAGGACTCACGTTTTAGAAATTTCAAGAAATTTTGTAATAGAAAATTTCAAATGCGTTGAAGAGACAGACGATGAACCAAAGTTGATCGAACTTGGCTACATGTGCCCTCGGGGACACTTGGTCCACCAGCAGTGACACTCACCAAGTAGTTCAAATGTTAAACGTCTTTAAATTCAATAGCATCATTTAAAATCAATCTGATAAATTTACAGTATGGATCAGACATGCACGCCTCGGGCACTAAACCCTCGTCAGTGATCCTCAGTCTAAACAATGTTATATGGCCAAAAAGTATGAAAATTATTATGTCAAAAAATGTACCAAAAGAGGTAGCAGAATGGGTGGGATATGATGCTACAGGACTCACGTTTTAGAAATTTCAAGAAATTTTGTAACAGAAAATTTCAAATGCCTAGAAGAGACAGACGATCAACCAAAGTTGATCGAACTTGGCTACATGTGCCCTTGGGGACTCTTGGTCCACCAGCAGTGACACTTACCAAGTAGTTCAAATGTTAAACGTCTTTAAATTCAATAGCATCATTTAAAATCTGATAAATTTACAGTATGGACCAGACATGCACGCCTCGGGCACTAAACCTTCGTCAGTGATCCTCAATCTAAACAATGTTATATGGCCAAAAAGTATGAAAATTATTATGTCCAAAGATGTACCAAAAGACGTAGCAGAATGGGTGGGATATGATGCTACAGGACTCACGTTTTAGAAATTTCAAGAAATTTTGTAATAGAAAATTTCAAATGCGTTGAAGAGACAGACGATGAACCAAAGTTGATCGAACTTGGCTACATGTGCCCTCGGGGACACTTGGTCCACCAGCAGTGACACTCACCAAGTAGTTCAAATGTTAAACGTCTTTAAATTCAATAGCATCATTTAAAATCAATCTGATAAATTTACAGTATGGATCAGACATGCACGCCTCGGGCACTAAACCCTCGTCAGTGATCCTCAGTCTGAACAATGTTATATGGCAAAAACGTATGAAAATTATTATGTCCAAAAATGTACCAAAAGACGTAGCAGAATGGGTGGGATATGATGCTACAGGACTCACGTTTTAGAAATTTCAAGAAATTTTGTAACAGAAAATTTCAAATGCGTTGAAGAGACAGACGATCAACCAAAGTTGATCGAACTTGGCTACATGTGCCCTCGGGGACTCTTGGTCCACCAGCAGTGACACTCACCAAGTAGTTCAAATGTTAAACGTCTTTAAATTAAATCTGATAAATTTACAGCATGGATCAGACATGCACGCCTCGGGCACTAAACCCTCGTCAGTGATCCTCAGTCTAAACAATGTTATATGGCCAAAAAGTATGAAAATTATTATGTCAAAAAATGTACCAAAAGAGGTAGCAGAATGGGTGGGATATGATGCTACAGGACCCACGTTTTAGAAATTTCAAGAAATTTTGTAACAGAAAATTTCAAATGCGTAGAAGAGACAGCCCAAACGAAAAAAATAGCCTAACAACTCGTATAAACAGATCATACACAAACCATGGTTTTGATGCGAGTTTCCCGGTTGAAATTTCACATGCAAATGAGCTAACGGATCGTATCATTAAATTTGCATATTGGTGGATCGCATGAAAACCTTAAATATATGTTATGATCCAAGTACGATCCATTGAAAACAACTCGTATACTGCTCATATGATTCTTCTACGATCCATGGTTTTGATGCGAGTTTCCCGGTTGAAATTTCACATGCAAATGAGCTAACGGATCGCATACATATTTGGATATCAACAAATCGTATGAAAACTGCAAGTTTGTGAACATGTAGATGTACAATCCAAGTATGATCCATTTAGAAACATCTCGCATCCAAACCACAAAACAACTCACAACCAAACCACCTAACAACTCACAACCAAACCACCTAACAACTCACAACCAAACCACCTAACAACTGCATGAAAATCATATGATCCAGATATGATCTATTATCTATATTAATAACAACTTGCATAAAAACCTTGTATACATACATGTATTGTCACAAATTTTTAGGTCATCATCCCATGCATGTACCAGTACACATGTTACATATTAAGTGAAAATAATACGAAACGATATTAATTTGCAACAACATTCATTTTTCCGTATATATACACATTTACGTATTGAAATCAAAATCAACTTTTATTTCATTTCATATAAATGCATTTTAATCCTTTTTTCCAATTGACATTAAGAAAATAAATCATTTTCTAATACATGTATAATCAAGGAAATCTACATGTATATTAGGGCTGTAACGGTTCAGAAATTTTTCGGTTCGGTTTGAATTATGAACCTCGGTTCTTCAGTTTTCGATTCGGTTTAAAGCAGAATACATTTTCAAGGTATTATTACCAGTTTGTTAGGAGTTTTCCACTTCTGTGTTAATGTGACAAATTAATTTTGATATATACACAGATACACTCAAAATATGATGCAAATTTTAAACTGTATAGTGATATACATGTACTGGTAAGATTTCACGAATCATATAATATAACATAATTTTCAATCGTGTACCTGTTCTGTAATTTGAGGTGCCTGTTGGCTAACTTGTTTAATTTTGCGAAGTTTCTGAATGTAAGTAGATCATAGGTCATACTCGGCCTGCTTCTCTTCAGAACGATGTCATGCACGTTTCCAGTTAATTTGTGCAGACATTGCCGAAGTAGAACAAGTCAAATACTAAAATTCAGTTTTGCAAATCCTGCAAACGGTAATAGATCACCCTTCGACTTTCAAACTATCAAAATGATCGCCTGGCACCTCTGTTTTGATGTCTGGGTCGCCATTACTAAGATCTCAAAAGTCTACTGAAGAAAGCGGCCTACTATTGGTCTGGCCAACAGAGGTGACCAATCAAAACGTTCGTTATTTCAGAGAAAATCAAAGGAAAACCGAATCGAAATCTGGAAATTCCGAATCGAATCGAACCGTGAGATTTTGAACCGCAGTTAACCGATTTTTCGGTTAATCGTTACAGCCCTAATGTATATTATTAATTACAAACATGATCATGATGATGCGTCAAAATTTTAACAATAGAACATACATGCGTGTATTTCGATATTAATAATACAATGTACAATGTAATTTATTGTTTCAAGAGCTTATCATATACATATTCATACTGAAAATTAAACTAAGAGGTGTGTCACCTGTACCGTAGTATGCTTAACAATGTGACCTTGAAGGTGACTTTGAAAGTTCATAAGGTGTTTTACAATTATTGCAAGCTTTATATGGTAGAATTATAATGTATATCAATTAAGTTATAGCCATTTTTGTGTGAAAAACCAATTACCGGACAGTTGGACGGACAAACAGATCCCTATTACATGTATGTTGATCTCGAATTGTAGGCGACGTAAAATTTTAAGTTTCAAAGCAAGTAAAACAATTTTCACATGTTACATACACTTTCAAGCAAAGTTATTATGTATATATACATTGTATTCAGAGTGTACAAATACATGTACAATGATTATTGATACAAAATATGTGAAACTTTTCAAAACATTGAAATCACACCTTTTATAAATTCAAGATTTTCAAGGCATTGTAAGTTACATGTACATGATGTAGTTGCATTAACATAATAGTACAGGTGAATAGTGAATGTTTACTTGACTCAACTCTATTCATCAAGTTACATGAACATGCATTTAATTGTAAATTATTATAAAGTAAACAAATAAAACATTGAAAAAGTGGAACATAATTTTCTGCACGTTGTAACATCTGGTCGGAATATGTACACACATATATGGTTTGTGCATCAACTGCCACAATGGGTAGACATGGTAGAAGGCCTTATCTATATATGTAGTTACTCCATAACTTCTTAAATAACAGAACTGCAAACTCTAAAGAGCTTTATCCATGGCCACATAATCAGTCCCGTTTAGCACAAAGTGACTGTACATTCTGATTCATCCCTCGTTAACATCACAGACTCACTATATGTATTTCCTGTAACAAATTCAAGGTTAAAGTAAAATCAAACTTCATATTATTTTTTTAATAAAGTGTCATTATGGTCATAGGCTCATACTACAATGTACAGGTATGTAAAAAGAGAGAAACATGGTCTGTCAATTTTATGATCAAATACATGTAGTTAGTGGTACACGTATAACTATAACACGGGCAGGAACACGTTACGTCGCCTAACAGTACCGTTGTCAGAAGTATTTAAAGGTCTGCACTTAAAACCGTCCGTTGACATTATGCCACAGGTAAGGATATGAAGGAAACCATCCGTTGTCGTGACAATGAGCATGTGTGGAAAGTATGATTTTCTAATAAACGTTGAAATTATAAAAGTAATACACTCGAAAATTCAATGGGGGGGGGGGGGGGGGGGTAGTCATAACACTAAGCTATTGGTTTATATGCTTTTCTGGTACTGATATACAGTTTGAAAAGAGGAGATCGAGTTGGCGTCCTTTGATCACCACGTCATGCACATGTGTTATTCTTCATTTTTCTTGAAATCTTTGAATATTCAGTTTATCTTATTCCAGAAATATACTAATAATAAAAATCAAGTCTTTATAATGCTCCTCTGGTAGTGTCATGATGACGAATTCAATTTTGGACCACTTGTTTGGGACTTCTCTAAAATTAGTCCGTTGTCAATCCATGTTGCGAAAGTTCTGTCCGTTGTCAGATGTCCGTTGTCTGCTTTTATATCTTAATGGATGGAATGATACTATGATACCTGTACTTATCATTAAAATCCATCAATCAATACGCACAATTTAATTTTCAACCAATTTAGAATGGAGACTGATTTGCCCGGAATTGAATTCGCCGAATCATCCGTTTTGTTAAGATATCCTTAACATTAAATTTTATTCGTCCCGTCTTAGATTCATCTTCTGGGCTATGGGTGAAAAGGGTAAAATATAAATGGAGGCGAAAATTTGAATGTATACAGTATCTTGCTTCATAAGTTTATTATAAACCGGTGTAATGCAGTAGTTTTCTCATAGGAAAATTTGCTATATAAGAGGTTTCTTCCCCTTGGAGATATTCCGCTATATATTAGACAATCCTCATATTAGCATGGATTTTCCCCATTGAGAAGAAGAAAAGAGGGGATCTCCAACAACACTAGCTTACACCACCCACAGCAAAACCCCAAAACACCCAATGCAAAAAACAGAACAGACACCTACAGAAAGAGACGCAAAAGGGACAAGGAACACAACCTCACACCATAGAAACATGAAACATAAAAGAATACACATAAACCAACGATACCAATGGGCAACCGGTGCCGACTTAGGACGGCCATCTGCCATGTAAATAGCAGACGGTGTGGTTATCATGGATTACGTGCGCACAACCATCCCACTATTCCGATTTCCCAGAGGTCTCGAAGAACGCACAATTATTGTGTCAAACACTGTTAGATGACCACACGCAAAAAAGACCGTAAAACGCAAGGGTCCATGCAACACAGATGAATATGTAAATGGATATAGAAAGAGGACGTGCGTAATACAGTCCGTGATCTGCCGGCTGTAGCGAGCACATATATGTTATCACCCGAGGAGTCCGAGTGACATTTAGAGAGGACAGGTGGTCGGGCACTGTCTTCTCTAAGGAGGTTTGGACAGGGCATGTCATGGAGTCCCGTCGTCACAGTCAGTCAGAGTGCAAGTCTTAAGAATGCGCCCGTACAAGATTGGTCAAGTACCAAGCTTAGTGTCCGACTGGTGACATGTTATATAACCATTTTCCCCCTGTTAAGTCCATATTTTGTTTACCTTCCATTGGCTTCCAGTATTGCAATACATGAAAAATGTTCCAATGGTCTTACATTTATATATATTGCACCCATGTCTCCTCTTTACCCACCAATAGTCTCTATCACTCTTGAAAAGTTGACTTTATAATTTGATTTTCATCATCGGTTCTGCAGAAAAGAAAGGAGGGGATCTCCAACAACACCTAGTTGCAGCATCAACAGCAACCTCCCAAAACACCCAGTGTAAAACACAAAAATGACACGCACAGAAAGAGACGCAGTAGTACATTGAACGTCAAATCACAGAAAAACATAAAACACAAATGACTACACATAAACCAACGAGACCAATGGGTAAACGGTGCCGACTTGCCAACGGTGCAGAACGAACGCGACATTTTGAAAAGTTCACAGACTGGCTGAAGACAGATGGTGTGCTGTAATAAAAAAAATCACAAAACATCAACAGAGCAGGATATAATTACTCTTCCCGGACACTTGACCCTATTCCTATTTTTTCTTTTGTAGAATATGTAAGAGGTTTCTGGGAGGGGGAGGGTTAGACACTCACACACATATGGGGTTTTAGACAAATTCATATATATTCAGACAAATACATTCATCAACAGACACACTCATACAGAAAGATATACATAGGCAGACGGACAGACAGGTAGACAGACATACACAGATGTACTCACACACACACACAAACAAAAACATGTATTGACTTTGATTTCAGTAAATCCAGTTTATCACAGCATGCAAGACAGACGAAAAATCAGACTAGGCCAATATCTCTTTCTTGACAAAAACCTCACATCAAGTCAAGCAGATAGACACACATAGTCAAGCACTCACAGAAAAACAGACACAGGGAGAAACAAAAAGAGATTCCCACAGACAGACTCAAAGGCAGACACTGACCAAAACACAGACATGAACATCCTGAAAGGAACATCCTGACAGACATACACAGACATAGAGTATACACAGACATACGCAAAAACAAACGGACAGATAGGCATGTATATAGACAGATACATACACAAAAGACACAGACAAATGTACTCACTCACGTACAGACACACATGCTAACAAACGCGGACAAAAGAATTCACTCTCAGGCAGACAGAGACACCGATATCGACGCTGACATAAAAAAAATACACACACGAACTTTCATACAGACACACACAAATGTAAATAACATATCAACTTCAATTTTCATCATCACCTGAGATATTATACATGTAATCTCTATTGAATGAAAAATTATAAATTTAATGTTTCAAAGAGAAAATCCAAACCATTTATGGTAGGCGAGGGAAATCTGCTTTAGGGGACTTCAAAGACTACAATAAAGATGTTGTTTTTTTTTTCGCCGAGGATGGGGGGGGGGGGTCTCCAGTAAGTGTATAGCAGTTACAGGGAGCTACTATGGGCAAAATTATAATGGCCATTTATTACAAGTATTTTATTACTTTGTACGTTTATGTTCATTTTTGTGCATTTGACATCATTTTGTCCCTTCGATAAAAGGGTGCCTAATAACCTATCTGTAGGTAAGAATCTTATTGTTTCTGGGAAAAAAAAGCATGCGAAAATTCTAGATCAAAAAGCGATTTCATGTTAAGAACGTTTGGAACAATTACGTGATAAAGGCTGAGGCTATCAAAATGTCTTCAATAACCGATATTTGATGTCTTTGTTTTTAACACTATATATGACTTTTTAAATCTATTCTATACGATCCATGTTCACGTAACCTGAAAATTATATGATATCCTCCTTTACAGCTTTACAAAAAAAGAGAGCTGAATACTTTAAGAATTAACTAAGCTAAATTAATTGCTCAGCCTTAGATTCGAAATAAAGATTCAATTCCCCATTCATGCCCAAATACCGTTAAGAGTCATGACAACGGACCATATCTTCTTGTCTTGTCATAACAACGGACATTCTTCATCAAATAATCAAAGTATACAATAAATACACAATGTAAAAGACGGTCATTCACATATATTGTTTGTATAATGTTGTCGATAATTTTCTACATAAAATTGGTATATAAAATTAAATAATTAAGAGACAGGATAGTTTTCCTGTTCAAATTTCCGTTTTCGTCGCTGACAGTGGGTCATCGCCAATTAGATCTCCTCATAACATAAAAGGAGTTTTATTCATTTCATGGTAATAATGTATAACTGAAGCGTGTGGCTACCCCCCGTTGGCTTTTTAAAAGAAATCACCGGTTACCTAATGATTTATTTGTGATTTTACTGAAATTTTGTCGATAATTTTCATGACAACGGATGGTTTCCAACATATCCTCACCTGTTGCATAATGTCAACGGACGGTTTTAAGTGCAGAACTTTAAATACTTCTGACAACGGTACTGTAAGGCGACGTAACGTGTTCCTGCCCGTGTATAAGCTAAATAGCGATAATCTAGCTTCCAATTGAGAACTGACAGTAACATTCATTACAATCGATTGTTTACTGGACAGGTCCGATATATTTTTCCTATTTGTAGCATATGCATAGTGCACATATACCTACCTATATCCATCTTATGCAGTTCCTAAATGCGGGAGTTCAGCTTCCTCCTCTATATTTGGACCCTGGCATGCTCTCCAGTGAATTTGTATGTGACAAGCTCGCAGAACACATGTGTACATGACATGCAGTGCATGGTACATACAATGTATGCTGTGAATAGGCAAAACGCATCGGACCTGTTATATATAATTAGATTTACATTGAGATGCCTGATTATTTATATCATTTACTACATTTATTCTTCAACCAAATGGCCAATGCATCTCCGCATATATATTTGTATGAATGTTTGTCACACACTGTTTTACATGTAGTGATGTACAGTGCAGAGTTCCTGAAAAGTGACGGTTATATCGGATTTGCCAATAAGAAATTGTGTTGTATGATAAAAAACTCACTTTTATATGTGAGCATAGTATTTGACTTACAGACATAAAACTTACACTGTTAGTTACAGGCCTTTATCAGATTTTCCCCTAAAATGGCTACATTGTAATCAGAAAATATTACGACATATCGAATTGAGTAAAAACTACTATTTTCTGATTTCTGAAGTGAGGTTATTTGTTCTAAATATGTAGCAGTATTACCTCAAACTCAATTTAAACATCAGGGCCAGGTTGAACTTGCATCAAGGAAAGAAATCCATCTCAATTCTAAGCCGTTAAAGCTCTACGTACACATTTGGACCTCCCATGCAGACACTAGAATTGGCTGACCAATGATTACCTGTAAATAAAATACTAGACATTATAATGCATGTCATCACTTACAAAATGGAAATTTCAATCATGAATGCGTATATTCATCTCGATGCGAAACATATTTGAAGTGCAAAATAAATTGTTAGTAAAGAGAATTTCTTAAATTACTGTCCTGTTCACTAAATCCAGAGCACCCTGTTTGGGTGATTTATTCTGTCGTCTGAAGAATTTTGCTACAAATTATTGTTTCCGAGAATTGACCTCCTTTAGTCGCAACTGGAAATTAACGTCAAGTTACCCTATCAGCTGCCTTCAAACCGCAATATGGAAAAATAACATGTCTACGGGAAATTCCCATGTCAAATTTCAAGCCGCCGCCATATTGTTCTCCGTGTCAACAATAGTAAACAGTGACGTCAAAGCCTCCGACGTCACACATTTACGCGATTTTACTATAGAAAATCCCCGTAGACTTTTTATTTTCCGTCCTATTTCTAACTTAGCTGACGCACATACAAAAGAATGGTATTTTCTGTTACAACTAAAGGAGTACTATAAAATTGATGTCTTTTTGGAAGATGACATTAACATATTTTAGAGAAAACCGGGAAGATAGGGTGCTCTGGAATTAGTGAACAGGACAGTAGCTTGAATTTCCTCTATCTCTTGAGTGTTCTCGTACTGTTTACATACCTTTCCGTCGACGTGATTCTGGAACCATCTTAGGACAATAGGCCTTAAATACGTTTGATTCGTGTTCCAGTTGGACTAACAGATTAACGTACACCTACTCTTTAAAAGATCTTTCCCGTCTCGTTCCGATCGAACTGGGCGGCTGAGATTTTCATTCGAAATTTCGCAGATTTTCATTGGCCGAGAAAAATAAATCGTCTCGAACAACTCGACCACCTTCTGTTTCGTTCTTTTCAGTCTCCGACGCAGCATGTTATGAACAGTTCAAGCAGGGTTTTTTTGTTGTTGTTTAAGTAACATATCCTTATTTTATTTTGTTTTTAGCGACGACTGAATAAGATGCTTAAGATATTGCATTCACATATTTGATGTTTATGCACTTTTAATTATTTCTATTTCCCCCCCCCCCCCCTTTTTTTTGCTCGTCATTTTGAAGCTCCATAAAATTCGGGGCCTTCAATTCAAGACTTCTAAACATTAGTCATATGGTCAATGCTGTTATCATAAACGTTTGAAATAAAGCTTTATTAATACTACGTTTTTGTACTAAATGGTATTGCATTGAGGATCTAAATCGATCTAAGATAAAGATTTCAAGAAGAAGTTTTTTTTAATTGGGGTGTGGCCGGGGCGTTCCACTCCATCATTAAGGAACATTCATTCATTCATTCATTCATTCATTCATTCATTCATTCATTCATTCATTCATTCATTCATTCGTTCGTTCATTCATTCGTTCATTCATTCATTCATTCATTCATTCATTCGTTCATTCATTCGTTCGTTCGTTCATTCATTCATTCATTCATATCAGGGTTTAACCTAAGTCTGTTAGGCCCACAAAGTTAACAAACCACACAAAACTTATATACGCAGTTCGAACTAAGATAGCAAATCGTATATAACTCACTTCGTTTGGTCCGCAAAGTCAACAAACCACATAGAATTCATACAAACAATTAGAACTAAGTTAATGAACCATACATAACTCATTCTTTCTATTTGACGAAGATAACAAACCACAAGCAACTCATACCCAACTCTCAATCGACTCACATTTAAGAAACAACTCGCGTCAGGATCATATGACCTTATATGTAATCAAATGGTCTGGATATGAGTTGATAAATGGAACATATAAAAACCATTGTAATAACCCATGGATCTGATGGTTTTGTATGAGTTACCTATAAGTTGCATGTGGTTTGTTAAGAATTTTTTTCGTTTGGGAGACGATCAACCAAAGTTGATCGAACTTGGCTACATGTGCCCTTGGGGACTCTTGGTCCACCAGCAGTGACACTTACCAAGTAGTTCAAATGTTAAACGTCTTTAAATTCAATAGCATCATTTAAAATCTGATAAATTTACAGTATGGACCAGACATGCACGCCTCGGGCACTAAACCTTCGTCAGTAATCATCAATCTAAACAATGTTATATGGCCAAAAAGTATGAAAATTATTATGTCCAAAGATGTACCAAAAGACGTAGCAGAATGGGTGGGATATGATGCTACAGGACTCACGTTTTAGAAATTTCAAGAAATTTTGTAATAGAAAATTTCAAATGCGTTGAAGAGACAGACGATGAACCAAAGTTGATCGAACTTGGCTACATGTGCCCTCGGGGACTCTTGGTCCACCAGCAGTGACACTCACCAAGTAGTTCAAATGTTAAACGTCTTTAAATTCAATAGCATCATTTAAAATCAATCTGATAAATTTACAGTATGGATCAGACATGCATGCCTCGGACACTAAACCCTCGTCAGTGATCCTCAGTCTGAACAATGTTATATGGCCAAAACGTATGAAAATTATTATGTCCAAACATGTACCAAAAGACGTACAGAATGGATGGGATATACAGCACCAGCAGTGACACTCACCGAGTAGTTCAAATGTGCAATTCTAAAGAATGATCTGGTAAATGGCTGAAGATTGGTCCAGTACCATACCTAGTTTCATTTTTGTTTTTTAAAGATTGTATATAGGTTTATTTTTCTTGCCCTTTGCACCCATTGGTAGTGGGTTCACAGTCCATTCCTGTTACGAGTTTTTGCATAATGTCAGCATTTTTATTCAATTTAGCTTTTTCCCATATTGTAAGGTAAGATAGCATCGATATACCTTTAGTGGAATCTTTTGAGTAGTATATAAATGAATACTTTTCTGTGCGTATTTTTCATAAAATTTGAATTTCTGAATTTATTATGATTCTTTTTTATTCTTTTTAGCTGAAAATTCTGGAATCTACCTAAGATTTTGAACCGCGTTTAATCGTTACAGCCCTGAATGCGAGATATGTAATCTTTGCTTACGCTATGTGCTCGAAACGTGCACGTCTGGTCCATGCTGCAAATTTATCTGTTCTGAAATTATGCTATTGAATTTGAAGACGTTTAACATCAAAAGGCTCATGATAAGCATTATATAAATCATATACACTGCACTAAGTTTTCCAGTGCTCTCTTGCGAGTGATTAGGTCCTTGGGCCTCTTGTTTCAAAAGCAGGGTTGGCAATATTCGGAATATTATTGTGGCACCTAGAAGTAGCATCACAGCATAAGATTTGCTCACCAAATTTTGGATATCTTCTTTTTCATTAGTGTAAGAAATATTTTGTAACAAGAGGCGCTCAGTATGTACATGTATCGTAATGATTTGAAACAAGTTTAACAGTCTGCTACAGTAAATAAATTCGTTTGATTCAGATGTACAAATATTTCTACTCTTTTCAATAAAAACAACACGTAACGAATTTTTACAATCAATCATTCAATTTGTTGAGAGAAAACTGGATGCACATATTGGAGAATCATATGAAGAATTTTGTCAATAAGAAACCCTGAATGTATTATAGACCAAAATACAGTCTGCTCTCGATAAGTCGAACTTCAAGGGACCATCGGAGATAGTTCGACTTATCAGGAGTTCGACTTACTGAGTACATGACCAGCAATCGATTTTGAATAAGACTGATGTCCCTTTCTTTATCACCGTTCACAAACGTTTGTGTTGTCTTCTTTTAACGATAAAACTACCTTTAATGTATGTAATGAAACTCCATAATAAGAAAGTATCAATTATCTGTCCACCGATCTCCTTATAATTTGTTTAAGAATTAGAGTTTATTTGTGGTTCGACTTATCCAGGTGAATTTTCAATGTAATATGAGTTATTGGACCTAAAAATAAGTTCGACTAAATGGAAAGTTCGAGTTATCGGAATTCTAGTTATCAGGAGTAAAAATGCATAGAAACTAATGCAAGAGAAACGGGACTTTTAAAAATAGTTCGAGTTAAGCGGAAATTCGAGTTATCCGAGTTTGAGTAAACGAGAGTAAACTGTAGTTTAAATCATAAGAAAAGGGAATGATCTCCAGCATGACAACCCTGCACCCACCCAGTGAAACAAACCCACAAGAGAGGAACACGCAAATGACATTAGACAAAAACTACAAACCACAAAAAATACACGACAAAAATTACAAGAACACCATACAAAACAATCGAAACGGACGTACGAAAACATCAAACATTAATGACAATACATAAAAAGGAAGGAGACCAATGTGCACCCGGCGCCGACTTTGAACGACCATCTGCTATAAGCAAATGGTGAGGTAATTCGGATTACGTGCGCACAACCCTCCCACTTATCCTAATATACAGAGGTCTCTATAGACGCACAATAGTTGTATATACATAAAACTTCTCACTGTAAGGTGAAGTCACAAACAAGACAGTTCAACGCAGCGGCCCTCTGTAACAAAAATTCAATAAAGAAGATCTAAAACATTCTATGGCATGCGTATAACAGTCTGTGCTCTGCTGGCTGAAGCGAACTCATAGTTTCACAAAATTTTGTGACGTCTTCTTTTATCGCCGTAATTTATGACATTTGATGTATTTAGAATTGCATTCTGAATGTTTGTGACAAAAAATGACTGGCCCTGGACAAACCTCGCAAGAGAAGATGGCGCCCTAACCACCTGTTTTCACTGATGTCTGTGATGTAATGAAAAACACAAAACCGAAATTCAGAATAAAAAAAATCATTGTCAATTAACATAAAAACGATTCAATCTCTTAGCACCTTCTATTTTTAACATAGATTCTATTTGGATATGCTACTTAATCGACACTACAGGAAATTTGAAGCCGCACATTCTCTGTAAAGTAAATGCATAAATCTAAATTCTACAATATAAAACTAGAGGGCTAGTGAAATGAATTTGGCGCCTTGTGAATAACACTTTGGCTGGAAGATTCACTAATGAAAATTGATTATTCGAAACACGTGTCTGGTGCATGAAAATTGGTTTGAAATTATCTTCAAGAAGGTATAGCGTTTGAACACTTCTGTATTACTATTATGGTGATAGCATGCATTAGTATTGCATGCATTAGTTCTGCATGGACTATTTTTGTCCGGACAACTACACGGTTTGCTACTTAATAGTATAGACGTTTTCGAACTCTTACCTTCTTGAAGAAAATTTCAAACCAAATAGACACGTGTTCCGGCTAGTTAATCCCCATCAGTGAAGTTTCCTGCAAACGTTATTTTCAGACATAGCCTACATTCATGTTAGTCGCGCCCTCTAGTTTGACTTTTTGAATTTTGTATATCTAAGGAGAGACTGCACTGCTACAATTTATCTTTAGGGTCGTTTCAGTAGCAATGTTTTACAAAATTTAAGCCCAAAAAGAGCATTGGGGAGATGGTGCTAGGATCTTAATTTCCTTTGATTTCTATGTTTAACGTGCTCAAATGATGTTTTTGGATGAAATTTAAAGTTAGCGTTATAGCAGTAATAGCAAAATAAGATATAATGTCAAACAGTTGAAGGGTAAAAGAAAACTTCTTTCATGCTAAACGGCTGGAAAGAAGTTATTAATAAGTGGCGGATGACCGTCTTAAGCCGGAAAAGGTTGCTTATTGATCTTGATGGTTTATATATAGCCTTTTGTTTTAGGTGTTTTATTGTCATATTTGGTGTTCTTTGGTTGTCTTTTGCTGTGCTTTTTGGTTTATGTGTTGTCATTTGTGGTTAATATGTCTGTGTGATTTGGCGTTCCTTGTACCATTTGCGTCTCTTTATGTGCGTGTCTGCTATATGTTTTTGCAGTGGGTGTTTTGGTGTTCTTGCTAAAACTGGGTGTTGTGGAAGATCTCTTCTGTCTATTGTCCCATCAAGTTTTCACATTTGCTGTGGTTGTTACGATATAGTTCTGTTGGAGAATTCGTCCTTTTCTATTATTGATATTGCATCATACGCCATTCAGAGATGCTATTTATATAATAGTGTCAGGTTTAGTGTTCACTTTGCCGAAATAGTAGTCAGGGTTCTGGCACATAGTGCACGACCCGAAGGGGAGTGCACTATGTGCCAGAACCCTGACTACTATTTCGGCATAGTGAACACTAAACCTAACACTATTGTTATTATTATGCTGACTGTTTTTGATAGTGAACATCCATTGATTCATTTCATACTGCGTCTGACAAACACTTATTTTTTTCACAGACTGCTTTTTGATAGTCTTTGCCTTCTTCTACCATCATGTAGTTGTGCTGCAGAATATAGGTATAGTGATATTTTCCCAAAGGTAAGGGAAATGTCAAGGTCATATTCAATTGTATCACCTGTCTGCATATTCATAGGGATACCTCCATTTTCTTACAGAGAAACAGACCACTAACCGAGATTCTACATTCCTATAATTCATAAACCAACAGTAATTCAAAGTTACGATGAATAAAGAGAAGATCTCTAAAAGGACGTTATTGCAGTGAACACAAAGTAAACACAGATACAATGTGAACTAAGAAAATGATATGTGCTAATGTTTGTCTCTCATTTGAATTGAAAATGAAATAGAAGTTAAGGATCATTTCAATATTTTATTCAACGCTGTCAATGTTTTAATAGTTGTAACCATAACAATAACAGATTATAATGTCGACTACTTTTAGTAATCTTTCATGAAATTAAACAATGTCCATCGTGAATAGCAAATGAGTTAGGGCAGTACATTGGTTATCGTAAATAACAAACATGAATCTTTTAAACTTAATATTTCTGAAGCTGATCCATAGCTAGTTAGTTCCATTTTATGGGATTATCACATTCACCATAAGGTAAAAAGGTGAAACAACAATAATAGTACAAATCAATTTGCATAAACTTTGCAAAAAAAATAAATAAATAAAGTGTACCAACACTGAACACATGGTGAACAAAGCTCCTTTAGCCATTTCTAACGCATATAATTGTTGATTGTGACGGTACAACCTGAAAAGTTAAAAATTGGTTGATTCTGCTGGCCCACGTCAGCTGATGTGCAGCTCGTAGAAGTACATGATATTTCCATTTCAGTAGCATAGTGAACTAAATCCTCGTCGTTCAGCTCAATATCAAGGGCATTTGAAGGTATAGGAACCAGGACTCCTATATAAATAAAAAGAATCAGTATTAATTTTCTTACCTTATATAATACATACTATCATTGGTTATGGTGTATGGTTTTTCATATACTCTCCAAAAATAAACATGTACACCCTTATTGGTATCGATTACATTTGTACATCCAAAATGTATATGCATGATGACAAACAGACATACAGACAAATAAAAATGCTGTATTTAATTTCAATTCTCTAACATCCCGGTCCAGTCATAATCATGATAATAAGGGATGAAAGAGGATAGAAATGACAATCAATTAAACACAATTACATGATTCTCTGCAAAATTTGACAGATCTGTACGAACAATCATATAGCACATGTAGCATATTCAAACTAATCAAAGTAAAGATTGACAAATTTATCTAATGAATGACAATAAATTGAACTACCTACCTGTACCATTAGTGACCTCTTCCTTACTAGTAATAGTTGCAGTAATGCCATTACATGCATCAGTAGGCTTGGTGGTAGGTTTGGGCTGTATACCGGTACAAAGGCTAAGCGCATCAGACATAGCTTTCTTCTGTGTATCTAGAAAAAAAATATTACAAAAAATACAGTAAGTTTGACTGGAACAAAAATTTAGGCATTTTTTTTAATCATGTACATTGTATACCTGTATCATATGCATTACGATTTAAAAGATTCCACACAGTTGCGGATTTAGGGAATGCAGAGGGAAGAATTCCCCAAGCATTGGCCCCATTCTCTCCAACCCTGCATTTCTGACAATTTTCAGTTTTTGACAAATTTCAACAAAATTTACTTGAATGCCTACTGAAAAGGGGTCACCGTATCTGCCATTAATGCCCCGTGTATTTTAATTGCTTATAGAATTGATGAAATACATGAGTGATTTAAAGTGTGTACTATAATATCAATAAACATTTAGGTAAGTAAAATCATGATAATAGGATTTGCTCTATATGATATGGAAAATGAAAATGATTTCAAATCCTCTTGGAACATGTATGTATAATATTCCTTTCAAAATATTTAACACAAAACATTCAATATATAAGAGTACTAACCAGAAGTGTCGTAACAGTAGCTGGATAGGGAGGCTTGATTTCGATGTCCACTTATAGTAGCAATGTGCCTGGATTCAAATCCGCAATGGTTTAATAATGTTATAGTAGTGGATCGAATGCAGTGATTTGTGTATTCCCTGGACAAACCGGCAGATTTTGAGAGTTTCTTCATGAACTTTTTCACAGCATTCACACCAATAGGCTCATTACGGTACCAAACTTCATCTTCATCCGTGAAACTTTGTTTTGGATGTAGAAACAACCTGGGTGAAGTCTTGTTCCTCTTAGACAAATACTTCTCAACTGAAATGACGGGACATCTTATGGTTCCTGTTGAAAACATCAGTGCACCAGTTCCTTCGTTCTCATTAGTAGTCCCCTGGTGATTTTTGGACAGTTCAGTTGTTATTTTTTTAACACACTGCTGTCCGTGGACATGTTCAATGGCAAAGTCAGTTACTTTCAAATGGTGTAGATTTTCCTGACCCCGCCTACAAAAGTATAGAATGACTTCGAACATTACCTTGTTCAAAAGTCCTTCTGGTGTAGCCATATTGAATACCAGCTCATGGTTGTAAAGTTTCTGAAGATCCTCAATGGATATCGCAGGATGATGGTCCACCGAACCTTTCCCCTCCGCCCAAGTTTTCCTCAGCAGAGACGAAAAGCAGCTGTTCGCCTTTGTGAATTCGCTGTCGTTTATTATATCGATTGTTCTTTCATTAGATTTCAGGAAACGGCTTATCCCCTGTCTGATATTTAGTAGCGAGTTCTTCTTGTACAATTCCCCGTTTTTTGTGCGCACATTACAGTAAAAATCCTCCAATGCCTGAGATAACTCCACTTTACTGTAAGTCGTAACATCTTCATTATACCCTCGATCTTTAAGAAATTCAACTAGAATGTTCATACTAAATGTCGTTGCATTTTTAGTTTTTTTGGAGCACAAATTTTTGTCCTTAAACTCCTCGGGACTAATTTGTGCAAAACGGGCACTGGAGGAAGCCATTTGCAGAAGATAATCGGAGTCATGAGAGCGCTTAAAGTATACCTGGTATTCCCTTCATAGAAAACGTTTTCAAGATATATGTTATGAACATTAATTGTACGAGTTACCCCTCTTTTCAAAAAAAAAAACCTGTGTTACAGACAAACATATTCTGGAGTTACCCCTCTTTGACTGTAAAAGATTTATATTGTGGTCGTTTAGTACTGGAATAATTCAACAAGAAAAAATATAGCAACATAAATTTGGCATTAATTTTAAAGGAAAAAATAAATAACTAGGAACATTTACTTGGGTATGCAAACAAATTTAATTAAATATCTTTTATGAAAGCGACATATCTGTATATATAAGCATGTCAGCATTATATAATGTAAGAACACTACTGCGGAAAGACAGGGGTGCACTATTAGGGTGATAGAGCACACTTAGAAAGGTGATAGTGTACAGCTAAATCGTTCTCTGTCACAATATGGTAGAGTAGAACCTATCACAGAAGAAACTCACTGGAAGCATAATAATTGCAATTGGTACATTGTTTGAATCTAATAGTATCTACATATTTGTAAATATGGCGTTTGCTTAAGATGTATTCAAATGTCTATATGTTCAACTTATTTGGTATAGCGTATCCTCCATCATTGTTGCTGAGTACACTATGGTCAATGCAGCATCTTCATTAACAAAGTTACATTTGACCGTATTTTCCTATTTGGACATTTACAGATTCGACACGTTTCCATTTGGCATTCGCGGTAATTGTCGCTCGAGTCAGAGGACGTCCACTCCTCCTGGACACCTTGTCCTGCCTCCTTTCGGGGGTGCACGACTGCTTTCTTAATGGAGACACAGACAATTATACCATATTCTCCAGATCATTGACTTTTGTACTACGATTTGTACGTCTTTTTTGGTATACTTTGTATCGTCATTTAGTCAAAGATCGACCTACATGCAAGTTAAACTTTCGGTCTCCAGCGTCACTAATTTGACATTACTCGTTGAAATGCACATATGGTGCACTCATAGTTTTACGATAGAACATTAATTTCAATATTAATTAAAAAATATTTTTCAGAAAAAAAAACAGATGTCTCCCCCTCCCTCTAAGTTACTTTGACCATAGGCCAAGATGATGTGAAACATTTGAGTCATGAGCAACATCATACTAAAATATGAAAGTGATTCATTATATTGTTTGAGGTAAAGCCCAAACATGATAAGCATATATAATTTCATTATGAGCATATTTAGTGAAATTGACTCTGGTCACATGACCTTGGATATAGGTGATCTGAAACCTACATTGTATGGATCATGAGCAACAAAAAACTGAATTAAGGATTGGATACATGGTACAAAATATAAAGCCTAAACATGATAAGCCTAGCCAATTTCTGCCTAGACATGATTAGCATATACATTTTCATTACAAAAGTAAGAAGTGACCTTAACCATGTGATCTTGGGACAATGTGATAAGAAACATTTAGTCCAGAGAAACAACATACTAAAATATGAAAACAATTGTAAGAAGGGTTCAGGAGATATAGCCCAGACAGGATTAATACGTACAATATCATTAAAAAGAACTCAATGATCTTGACCCTGGGTACATGACCTTGATAAGAAACCCTCCAATCCTGAGCAACAGCATACTTAAGTATAAGAGTGAGCCAGTATACGATTCCAAAGATATAGGCCAGACTCAATAGCATTTAGAATTTTATTTAAAAATGTAATACTTAACCTTGACCTTAGTCATATGACATTGGATCAAGGTGGTGTGAAACCTTTGGTTCATCAGCACCATCATACTAAAATATGAAGTGATCCGATCGAGGTTCAAAAAGATTAAACCTGGACATAATACACGTAACAAATACAATTTAATTCAAAATATACTAATTGACCTTGACCTTGGTCACATGACCTTGAGTCAACGTGATGTGAAACATTTAGGTGACAAGCAACAACACACTAAAATATGACGGTGATCTGATAAATAGTTAGAGATACAACCCCAACGGGATAGCATGTACAATTTCATTAAAATGTACTTAGTAACTTCGACCTTGATCAAATGACCATTTGTCAAGGTGAAACCTTTAGGTCATGAGCAAATACATACTAAAACGTGAAAGCAATCCAGCAAGCCGTCTGAGGGATAAAGCCTAGACAGGAATGTATGTACAATTTCATTAAAAATATAGTAAGTGACCTTGGCCTTTGTCACATGACCTTGAGTGAAGGTGATGTTAAGCCTTCGGGTCATATGGAAAAACATACTAAAATATGAAAGTGATCAGGTTAACGGTTCAAGAATTATAGCCCAGACAGGAATGCATGTACAATTTCATTAAAATGTAATAAGTGACCTTGACCTTTGTCGCATGACCTTGAATCTAGGTGATGTGAAACCTTCCGGTCATAAGCAGCAACATGCTAAAATATAAAATGATCCGGCAAACAGTTAAGGAGTTATAGCCCAAAAAGGAAAGTATGCATAATTTCATTAAAAAAGGGACTGAGTGACATTGACCTTGGTCACGTGACCATGGGTCAAGGTGATGTGAAACCTTCGGGTCATAAGCAACAACATACTAAAATATGAAAATGATTGGGCAAACGGTTCAAGAGATATAGCCCGGACAGGAATGCATGTACAATTTCATTGAAAATGTACTACGTGACCTTAACCTTGGTCACATGACCTTGGGTTAAGGTGATCTGAAGCCTTCGGGTCATATGGAACAACATACTAAAATATGAAAGTGATCAGGTTAACGATTCAAGAATTACAGCCCAGACAGGAATGCAAGTACAATTTCATTAAAATGTAATAAGTGACCTTGACCTTGGTCACATGACCTTGGACCAAGGTGATGTGAAACCTTCCGGTCATAAGGAGCAACATGCTAAAATATAAAAGTGATTCGGCAAACAGTTAAGGAGTTATAGCCCAAAAAGGAATGTATGCATAATTTCATTAAAAAAGGGACTGAGTGACCTTGACCTTGGTCACATGACCTTGGGTCAAGTTGATGTGAAACCTTCGGGTCATAAGCATCAACATACTAAAATATGAAAGTGATCGGGCAAATGGTTCAGGATAAATAGCCCGGACACGATGTGTGACAGACGGACGGACAGACAGACGGTCGGACGGACGATGAAGGCAAAACCAATATGTCTCCTCCCCGTTTGGGTGGGAGACATAATGATTTCAGAATAGTGTAACAGAAAGATTTCATGACATGAAAAACAGTGTCTTGTATTTTTTTTTATTGTGCATCTTTGTCACACTAAATGGCATACTGGATTACGAGGATGCTGAAGTTGATGCTCCAGAGCCAGTTCCGGCGGATGGTCCGGTCAGAGTGTGAATATCAAACTTGTGCAGAAGTGACTGGAATCTGAAAGAAAGAAAAAGATTATATATTCACCATATTCACTCTCATGTCTTATCCGTTCTTCTTTCCTTCCATGTAATCAATATTAATAATAACAACAAGAGATTCAAGGGGGCCACATCACTCAACTGAGTTACAAACAAAGGAAGGAACGTGGTCAAAATTCTTCAACCGATTAGAGCCCTCCACCGCCATATCTGTTAATCAATCTCACGAAAAAGAGAAACGTAGTAGATGACCATGAGTACTTACTATTTCGTGTAAGGTTTCGTGAATATTGCAGAGAGGTTGAAATGTGTCGGCCAATTTGAACCCGGCCATATTTGTTTGCCAATCGGCCACGAAAAACACAAACCAGGTAGAGGACATTGGGTACTTAGGTTTCATGGAATTCTGTACAGCGGTAGCAGAGGAGAAGTCAAGAATGCGTAAGCTAATCAGAGCCCTCGGGAGCCGGACCGGTCGGCACGAAAAAAAAAAAAAAAAGAGAAAATAAGTTGAGGATATTGAGTAGTTTCTTCCTGTACGATTTCCTGAAATTCTGCGCAGTGGTTGCATAGAAGAAGTTTGAAAATATATCAGCTACTCTGAGCCTCTGGAAGCCATATGTGTTAATCGATCAGTATGAAAAAAACACAAGCTAGGTAGAAGACCGAGAGTACTTGCTTCTTGTGAGGTTGCCTGAATTTCAGAGCAATGACTGCAGAGGAGATGTCGAAAATGTAAAAAGTTTACGCAGGACGCGAAAGGACGGACAGCGCCACGCTATGACAAAACCTCACCTGAGCTTCGCTCATGTGAGCTAAAAAGTCTTAATTTTCTTTTTTTGCAAATAAAGAAAACAAAAGTAAGGAAAGAAAAATGAAAAGAGAAAATATTCAGCGTCATGTTTGATATTAAAATTTCTTGTGTTATGTGAAAAACGCTTTACCTAGATTTTTCAACTATTAAACTAATGACATATAGGTAAAGCATCCCGGCCCTCAAGGAAACGCTTTAAAATCAGTTTTTAGAATTTTCAAAATCTATCAAAATAGCCTTATAGAATGTTTGAACTTTGTTTAAATAACAAATATGTTACTCTTTTCTGTCAAAATATGACACTAAACGATGGCTAAGATGTTCTGACCCTTCGTGCCCGTTGATCGAACCATGCGCAAAAAACCTGGTATTAATGATAGATTTCTTCAAGATAAGTTATCCACACAAATTTTAATGCCAAATTCAAAAAGAAAAAACTACCGGCAGATAGCTATTTGTCAAACTCTTACTGAAAAGGAAATAATAGCATTAAAAATTTACATTCCTGTTAAAATCAGAGAAAACCCAAGAAAAGGATAGCGTCAAAAGTATACATATTATCATAAAGCCACACCTTTAATATGACGTATCGGACATTATCGATATATTAGCAAATATTATTTTTACCTGAGTGGACGTGTTCACAAAATATGTGACCAAAAAAAGAAGGGAGGAGATCTCCAACAAGACCCCGTTGCAGCATCAACAGTAAAACACCAAAACACCCGATGCAAAAACACAAAAGACGAGTACAGCACGACACGGAAAAGAGACACACGACATGTAAACATCAAACACAAAAGACTACACATAAACCGACGAGACCAATGGGTAACCGGTGCCGACTTTGGACGGCCATCTGTCACGCAAGTAGCAAATGGTGTGGTTATCCTGGATTACGTGCGCACAACCCTCTCACTTCTCCAATTACCCAGAGGTCTCGAAGAACGTACAATTGTGGTGTAAAACAACCTCCTCACTGTAAGATGACATCACACAAACAAGACCGCAAAACGCAGAGGCCCCAGAGACACAGATACAAGTGACAATTTGTTCGTCTTTCCTATATATATGTATTGAGAAAACAATGTTAAAGGCCAAAAATCGATGGCTATTTATATGGATTTACCGAATACTTCTTTCCGAAAACAGATTTCACACATAGTAATATATTTGAAAACAATTATTTACATAACACACTGACCATAAAAAGTTCAGTGCACAGTATGCACATGTAATGTCTGGTATCTAAAATTGATACTTACGAATTGCAAATGAATGGGCAGGCATACTGAGAAATCGATCCATGGTCAGGGAGATTTAGAGCAAGAGGTACGCAATGTTTTTCACAATTTTGCTCACTTTCATCAGAACCAAGAGTTTGGTATAGTTGCTCCACTAGAGGTTTTATTTCTGGACTGCTCAACAAATCTAAAAATAACAATAGAAAATATAGAGTGAGTAATTTCAATAGATTCTAAATTAGAATATAGAAATATAGTATAGTTTCCAGTCATGTTGCCTGAAAAGCTTTAAATTGACCTTTCATCAATTTGACATGATCATGTATTAGCTTGCTATTTTGGAAATTTTGAAATAAAAGGGGGGATATTTTATCAACATCATGTTAATCAGTTTTATCTAATTATGTTTATGAATTGACCTTATAGATCCTACACAGCTTTGCAATCTTAAATAAATACATACCCCCCCACACACACACACACAAAACCCCCGAAAAACAAACAAAATGGCAATACTAAAATTTGTTCGACTCTTGAGATCATTTGACTCGAAGAAGGTTCACAGGTCAATGCTGTAAATTTATCTGCTCTTAAATGATATTAGGGTGGTTCGGATGTGACGTCATAATCAATTTACAAAGTTTAAGATCATTATGCAGTATTGCCTTAATTATTAGCAGATGTTGGAATTAAATATAATTTTGATGCTAGAGAAATGATCAAATTCCCTGAACACCGTTTTCTTATTTTCATTTGTTTGTTTCAAATGGACCAATCAAATTCTGGTCATAAGATACACAACACTAACATTTCCAATTAAGACATTCTTATTTGGCCTGTTGGTTGATGATTAGACAAGATTCTCAGTCAGGGATATGTTTGTGACCGGCTAACATCGTCACTGAGGAAATTCTACGGTCGATATGGATAATTCGTCATACACTTTAACAATAGATGATTTACAAACTACAATGCAAATGACCTTCCATTGAAGACAATATAATTATGTAGCTGATCAAATTAAAAATTGTGATATAAATGGAAATTTTCCTTCAGAAAATTTCAAACTTAAGGAGGTCCTGGACAGGCATACTTTAATTTGATACTATCATTTAATTTTCCTAAAAAAATTAAATGTTAATAATAGTAACATACTTTTTCTACATGCAAATGTAAACGTCTTCAAATTGAATAGCATCAGTTAAGAACAGATAAATTGACAACATGGACCAGACATGCACGTTTCGGGTACTTTACCCTCGTCAGTGATCCTCAAATCTAAACAATGTAATATGCCAAAAAAGTATGAAAGTTACTATGTCCAAAAAGCGTACCGAAAGACGTAGCAGGATGGGTGGGATATGATGCTACAGGACCCACGTAAAGCTTCATCAATTTCTTACCGTTAGTTTTGAATCTACGAACGTATATATATATTTGAAAGCCCCAAAATTTTCCGTAAATGTGACGTTAAAATTAAGACACTTTAGGTAATGAAAAACAGTTATCAATCTTCTGTAGAGGCAGAATATTAACTAGTTCTGTATTTTTCATTTAGATATGCTCTGGGCAATCGGATATGTATAGAATTGTAAATGATCACTAGGACTTTTTAAAGAAATTGTCGAAAGACGATAAATTTATGTCTATTTTCAAAACGTCTTTGAGTTGCTAATTTTTAATAATAAAATCCATTTATCTGAAACTCTATCATTTATTTTCCGTAAAAACTTGATATTATCCTCTTCATATGTCAAGTCAAACACCGATGAATTCCTATTCAAATTTGACCGTCTGTTTTTAAGATTTAGTGATTATGTTAGCTCCTCCCCCTTATTTCTACGTTACCTAATCCTGACGTTCTAGCAAAAAAACGCGCCAATATCGCCGTTTCTATTGTGACGTAATAATTGATCTAGATGGGGTTCTTTCGGATACTGTTCTGGACCCCCTTAAAATGTATGATAAATGAGTTAAAATCGATATTAACCTGCGACAAGGAACCTCCTTTGCATTTTATTGGTTGCAGCTGGTGCGTTGCTGTTTCCTACAGCCGAGTTAAAGTGATGTAAGAGTTCTTGGAATCTACAAAATAAATAAGTATCAATTTATCAAATAAGAATTTAAGAAAATATAAGAAGAGAATACACTGACATAAGGCATATCACTTTTAACACTGTACAGTAACAGTTTATAATTTAATAATCATTTTTATTACTCAGAATAGAAAAACTATTCTGATTGGCTTAGAAATTCTGTTGGTATATCTTCCAACTAAATTGTTTAAGGATGTCTATTTATAACACTATGTTTGGATATAGGGATTTCCTAAATCACTGACAAAATTAAATGTCAATCTTTGCTAAAATTTTCAAGTGTAACTTTCCTTTTCTATTTGCATGTACGTAAAAATTCCTGTGCATGTAGGTTCTTTTTCCATCGAAAAAAGAGACACGATTGTTTGCTGTTTGAATCATGGCAGCTGTTATAACTTTGGAAGCAGTTGTATATATGCGCAACAACCGAACTTACGAAATATAGTGCTATAAAATTCAAGAAAAAAACAGCCCGTTTTCCATAAGTAGAGGATATTATACAAATATGGACTTGGTCTCGGTCATTATGTCATTGTAATGACCCGATGAGGTTTGTAATATTGACCGAGACCAAGTCCTTATTTGTTATATTATAAAACGAATCTTAAGAATACACTACCTTAATTTGCAGCAAACAATATAGTCTGCCAGAAAAGTGAAAAAAGTTGTTTGCAGCAAATTGCCGCTATTGGCAATCTTCTGGCGAACAAAAATTTCTTTGCAAGAAAGTTGCCAGAACTCAGTTAGTTTGCCAGAAAGTCGCCAGAACTGCGATAGTTTGCAAGAAAGTTGCCAGAAACCAAACTCTTGTATATTTCTCCTCATAGTGTTTGCCAGAAGTTTACCGGAAAATCTACTTTGAATTTTTATATGGTATCTACCCCTTGCACTGTTCGCCAGAACTTGAGTTGCTTAGTAGGATGACTAAGCTAATGCATCCTGGGAAATAGATGTAAATTTGGCTCCCAAATTGGAGAGAAAGAGATAGGAATGATTGGCTAAAAGGTGTTTGGAATCTTAGGCTTTTTAATGTCCAAAAGTAAGTTATCTTTTTCATTATCATTATTGAATATAATAAGTATGAATTCTATATCCATTTTAGGATAAAATAAAAAGAACAACATTCATTATGCTGAATTTTTCTGACCAACATGTATGTGGGGCTCATTTGAATGATTCACTTCTATTATCATATTCATTATGTTTATGACACAATATGGCAGTTTTATCTTCTGCACAGTTGGTTTTAGAAATCAGATTGTCAAATTTTAATTAATTTCAAACATGTGCGCATTACATGCACATTTTTTTTGGTAGCATAAATGAAAAAAAATTATTGCACATAATTTTCATGAATTTTATCATTTAATAGTCTTAAGTGTACTTTAATATAATGCAACTTTAAATTTGATGTGTTTTCAAATCTTATACATGCATGTACAAATAAATAAGTCTACAGTGCGTAAAGAGTGTGTTACTAAGAGTGTATGTACAATAAAAACATTGCAAGAAATTAGTTTGCAGCAAGTTTGTGGCAAACTTGCCGCAAGTTTGCCACAAAACAAATGCCTAAATCCAAATAAGGTTCTACAGTTTGCCGCAAAGTTGCCGCAATTTCGTTGCCAGTAAACTAATTTGCATACGAATTCTGAGCTTGCGGCAAGCTTGCAGCAAATAGTTGCCGCAAGCTTGCGGCAAACTTGTGGCAAACTTGCAGCAATTGTTTGCCAGAGGCCTGATATTTTGGTAAGGGTATGACTAAAATAATGATTCAAAGCAATATGAACATATCATTTTTTATCAAGAATTCAACAATTATTGTTTCTTTTTTTGTGAAAAGTGTATCTAAACTTTTAAGATTAAACAAAATAACTATCATATTTTCTTATCGTAAATACTGAAATCAGGACAAATACCACACCGAGTCAATATCTTCCGTCAGCGGTAATTATCGGAAAATAATGACTCGCGCGTCAGCCAATCAGAATCGACGTTACATCCTGGGTATATAATATAAAATGATACTAAATAAATCGTTTTCTGTACATGCAGGTATCACTCGAAAAATTGAATAAAAACCTTTATAACATTGGAATGTGATTAAAATTGATAACCTACAATGGATCCAGAAATTATATTCCATAATGCGCGTTATGGGAAACATAATTCATTAATTCATTGTAGGTTATCACGATATAATAAATCAACCTACAATTATGAAATCAGGAATTATGAGTAATATAACTCCTGGATCCATTGTACTTAGGTTATCACAGTATAATCACATCCCAATAAAACAGTTATTATATATATTTATATTTCACTTTTCACGCTGTAATGCCGTTTATATACATTTCAATCTCGGTTGCTAAGGCTTTATTACTATATGACGTTATAGTTCAAATAGAGCCACTGCAGTACTACTATAATCACGATTTAAACTCAATACTAATAAATGGGCATTACAAATGTAACTAGACAAGAAGTTTAATACTTACGAATGACAGACTAGTGGACATCCGTAGTGAAGAATATGTTCTTCTTGGATAAGAACATTACATTCCTGTTCACACAGCTGTTCAGACACATCTGAACCTAGTTGTGTATGGAGCTGATTTACAAGATTCTTCAGTTCATCCACATGCAGAACTTTGTCTATAATGTAATATAATATAATATTATATAATATAATAAAATATAATATAATATAATATAATATAATACAATATAATATAATATAATATAATATAATATAATATAATATAATATAATATAATATAATATATTAATATAATATAATATAATATCACTGACGAGGGTTAAGTATCCGAAACGTGCATGTCTCAGTTTCTTGTCCATGCTGCAAATTTATCTGTTCTTGCATGATGCTATTGAATTTGAAGACGTTTAACATTAGTTATTTTGTAAATCAATCACACATAGTAAAACGAATACACTGAAATGAAAAATAATACTGATAAATATATCAAATTATATAAAAATTAATGCATACTCAGGGCATCAAATCCAAACAGTGCTCTTTTACCAACTGCTGCGGGATCGACTGGAGCAGAAAGGCCAAAATGTTGTACCAAAGATTGCATTCTGAAATTAAAATTACTAGCGATATTAAACCTGAACTGCTGCGGGATCGATTGGAGCAGAAAGGTCAACATATTGTTACAGAGATTTGAACCTGAAAATGAAAATACTAAATGTATTAAAACTAATACTTGTACATGTAAGTACATCAGATTGTTTGCTGGTGCTTATTTGTTTCCAAAATATTTTCTAATGCAAAAATGAATCTTCAACAAGCGCAATTAGTACCCATAGTTAACCCTACAACCCGCCTGCAGAGATTCTCAACATTCCTAACATGAAGATGTCCAAATTTTAGAGGAATGACATGGCATTACATAGGAAAACTTTATGACCATAATTTGTAGGTTGTTACTGAAAAGAAACCCTTTGAGTAAGACGTACAAATATACTCTTTCTCCTTTCGAACAAAAACAATATAATGAGTTTAGATAATCGACCATTTATTTTTCGTGAGGAGGCGTGTACATATTAGAGAAGTCGAAGATGTACCAATCAGTTATTCAGTCTCAAAGTTGAGAAGGTAAGGCAAAACCATTAGAATTTACATATGATCCTCGGAATAAACAGTATTCCGAAGTGATACCAGGTGCCAGGGAGATCCAGCGTCTCCTGTTTTTATATAACACCAGTCTCAAAAATTTCCATGAAAACATGTCCAATTCGGTGATTGTCCCAATGTACGTATTGATGTATACCAATCAGGATTTCATGTCTTGCCTGGCGATGTCGACAGCACCAGAATCGCAATCCAGGATGTCACTGATCATTCTGGTTAGAGGGATCCCATATGCCATATGAGATCTCCGTAGCGACCGAAGAACGTCCTCAAGGATGATTTTAGCCGTTGTGTAATATAACCCTGAACGAGTAGATTACTTGCAAGCTGCCTGACTCTAACGATGAAATCGTCATATTCGGATCATACCCTGACGTACCGAATACGGAAGATCGCAAATACTTCTAACCAAGACTATACGAATGTTCTTGCACGGTCTTCGATTGTTCTCCATTGTTATGACGTCATTGATTTACTTGGGCAGAAAAGGTGCCCAAATTTTTAACAATGTTTCAGTTAGGTGACTAAATGAAAAATCAGAACGGACACGCTGTACGCGCTGTATTTACGATCTTGCGTATTAGCTGAGAAACAAAAATAGCATAAGTAAAATGAGACGGAATGTTGGTGATCCCCTCCTTCGTGAAAGGGAAGTTAGTTAAGTTAAAGTTGAAATCATCACGCTTTTCGTACAATGAGATATTTAAATTGTCGTTTGCGTCGAGAGAGAAATATCCATGTACGAAGGACAATTTATGTGATGATCTAGTCTAAGTGCGGAAAGCAATACAGAAGAATGAAGAGTGTAGAAAGTGTTATGTAGAGGGAAGTAAGCTGCTTGCTCAAGGTACTTTATATTAGGTGCACATGGACAGCTTAAGATTCACTGACGAAGTTTAACGCTTATTGCACATTTAGACATTTGGCTATCAAGGACATTCTTGATCAGGCCCTTCCCAGTTAATAGTATTTTACCTATTTGGACATAACCCTATTTTACACGTTAAAGAAACTTTCTATTTGCTATTTGCGGCAAGTGTTGTATACAGTCAGATGACGCTTCCTCCTCTCGGGCACACGGTTTTGCCTTCATTCTGAGGTTAACGTTTGCCTTTTGATTGCAATTTACACAGTTGTGATTCCCCTGGATCTTTGACTTCTAAAGTACGGTTGTTACGTCTTCTCTGGCTTACCTAATTTAAAGAAAAACGTTTTGCCTTGTACGTTGTATCACCTTATCTTTTACGGATTATCCTAAAGTCCTAATTTTATTCATCAAGGTGGAAAAAATTGTGTAACTTGTTTCATGAACGTTGTAAGATAAACAAATGAAGTTCCATATTTTTTCATTCGTTTGTTTCTTCCGATTTTTTCTTTTCTATATGAATGGACATGTTTACCCAAAATTATTGCAACTTATTCCCATTTATATATATAAGCCATGGACATTGGGTAAATAAAACATCTGATTCATAGTTTTCCAAATACGTTCACACATCCGTATTTGTATAGTTTAAACGAACCACATTATCATTATTATTCATTGTGGACGGATTATTCGCGGACGGATCGACTGGTGAAGGTTTTGGCTGAGGACGGAAAGACCTGTTGACAATTTCATTGTGTTACCTCATTAGTCATTGATTTTTTTTATCTGCACCCCTTACATAAGTTTGTATCACCACTGTATGTAGATTTTCTAGATATATTTTCTTTCAAGATCTAGACAAAGGTTCCGTACATACTTTTCGAAGAAAGGTATCATATTTATGATATGTTTTGCTTAGCTCTACTTCTATCCCAGAAGGAATATGGATCCGACAATAGTTGTCGTCGGAGTTGCTGTTCCTTAATCGATATACTCACTTAAACAAAATCCTCATTAAAATGTTTTTAAAAATATGCTAGACGAAAGGACGGCGGATGATAGATGAAAGGTCATTTTCAAAATAACAAGGCTAGAACATTTTTCGATTCAACCTTATCTTTGCCAGCTAGAGCAATTTTAAAGGTATCTTATTCTAATATAATATTCATAGCATGTCGTTATCTATTTGTTTAGTCAGTAACATCATAAATACACGAAGCACTTACGAACGACAGGTTAATGGGCAAGCATAGTGAAGAATGTGATCTTGGTGGACCAAAGTGTTGCACTCGGTTTCACATTTGGCTTCTGTACTATCTGATCCCAAGGTGTTGAAAAGCTGTGTTACCAACAGTTTAAGTTCGTCGGTTTTAACTGAAAAGAAAATAGGGGATAAGAGATACTTTAGTTGAAACTCTCATTTAGCACAGTATAAAAATATTATAGACACAAATTGTAGAACAATTCATCTAGCCTTTTTATGCATCTAGATTTGACCTCTGACACATAACAATTTAAATCATGGTAAATCAGAAAATTCTCAAAGAGGTAGGGTGCGCCTATTCTTAACCCTAGTTTTGTCTATTTTTTGAAAATTTGTTTCAAACTGATTGTCATCTTGTAAATAAGGGTTGATATATTTTTTTTCAATGAAATTAAAGGAAAAAAAGATAATATCAATTCATAGTAATATTATCTGTCACCCAAAATACTAGTAAAATGCTAACAACCGGATTTCAACACAATACTTGATGCTATAACATAGAGGAAGCGCGTGAAACAGAATTAAAATTTTCATATGAACTATCAAAATGAAGAGGAATATCCCATAAAATAAGTTTGAACTTGTTACATGTTCTTGCTTCAGGACATACAAATGCTGGCCTGTTTGTCTTATACCCGGAAATCTTATTTTCTTTTATGTCATGGAGCCGAATTTTCAATCATTTTGCCTTAAAGGGTAAGGCTGTCTAGTAATCACGTTAAAACTGTACTTTTTGTTTACAAGAATCATACGGAGGACGAAAATAGGATTTCTTCAAAAAATCTATTGGGGCCAAATGTGTCCATTTTTACCCCTAGCCCTTTCTAAATGTATCGCCCCAAGATAAATTTGGGATCTCGATGTGATACATGTATAGTATTTATTATTAGCGTTATTGTTCACTAAGTTGATTAGTTTGGTTTAACTTTGACATATCAAAAATCTACTTACATATACAACGTACGGTTTTTGTTTCTTGTTTTTGTAACAAAGACCTTCAAAATATTTCAAGTGTTACATTAACGATGTACCAGGGTTTAAAAATTTGCGGACATTGTTGTTTTCATAAGATATGGTGAAAAACATTTATTTAATTAAACCTAATTATTCATTCACAATTTCCGTAAAAATGTTATTACGTTATCTCTACACAATATATATACGACATCAATGAATTTTTCCAACTGTCAGGGAAATCAGTAGTCAAGCAAATCATTTGGCTTTGGCATTATTAATCAGAATTATAATATTAAAAAATGTTTTAAGAAATATGTTTCGTTTTCCGGAAAGTGTAAATATTCATTCAGATTGTTCGTTTGTTTTTGTTAATATTCACGAACCTTTGACGAAGACAATAATTGAAGAAGGGAGAATACGGGGAAAGTGACGTTATCATTGATAACGTGGGGGTCTCTTTATGGATATGGGTATTTCATAATAACGCAATTAACTTTTTGCCTTAAAGAACTATATCATTGAATTCAGCCAATAAAACTTGTACTAGAACTAAGAACAAGTTTGAGCGGTCATTTTTCGTATATTGCGTACTGACAGTCTGTGTTTTAGAAGCTTCCAAAGTTTGAGTGGTCATTTTTCGTATATTGCGTACTGACAGTCTGTGTTTTTAAAGCTTCCAAAGTTTGAGCGGTCATTTTTCGTATATTGTGTACTGACAGTTTGTGTTTTTAGAAGCTTCCTAATGCTAGATTTACACTTGGCCACGACGCCCTACGATGTCCACGATTGAGCAAAATCGTGGAGCTCCACGATTCTATAAATAAAATTGGTCTTCACACGCTCTCCGACGCTCCATCACGCTCTGATACGCGCTGTAGCGATTTGTTACGATTCTAGATAAGATCTGTTACGATTTGCATCCCGTTCTCTCAAGCTTCGTTACGTTCCCGTACGATTACCAAGATGAGCTATTACGCTTTGCCACGCTCTATCACGGTTCCCTACGCTTATCAAGTTTTGTTGCGATCTGTTGCGATGCAGGACTACGATTTGCCGCGATTTAACACGATTTGATATGAAATAGACAACCAGTTTCAATACCACTTGCAATATCCGAGCAAGATTAAGCTTAATATCCAGGATATGAAGATTTTATATCGTAAAACGCTGGAAATGGCATTGATGAACCTTATTTGATCTTTCTTTTTTTCGATTGTTAAAGGTAACATTTTTTCTTGAGCAATTCAAATCTTTGATTGCGTGTATATATTTAACTTCGAAGACAATTAATACAGCACCTCACTGATTATCAAGACTTCTTTTCTTAGTCTTCTTCATATGTTAGAAATTGTTGCGGATGAAAAAAAAAACTCTTGTAATCCATCAAAAACGGGTTGTCTCATAATAATTTTCATTATAGGAATATTGGAATCGCAACGAATCTTGTAGATCGTGGACTGAATCGTGGAAACCGTAACAAATCGTCAAAGAGCGTGAGTGAAATCGTAGTGGATCGTAGGAGAACGTGTTTCACCAAGATCTCCTACGATCGCATATTACGATCTGTTGCGCTTTGTCAAGATCTGATACGCTCTACTACGCTCCATCACGTTCACTACGCTCCACTACGCTCTCTCACGATGTAAGGATCAATCGGGACAATCGTAGCAAATTTTTTGAGAATCAAAAATTTTGCCACGATCTCTGCGATCTCCTACGATCATCACGATTCCACCACGCTCTCTTACGATCGTCACGATTCAACCCCACGCTCTCCTACGATCTCTACGATTTACCTCAATCGGGGCAATCGGGGCGATCGTGGCTAAGTGTAAACCTAGCATTAGTTTGAGCGGTCATTTTTCGTATATTGCGTACTGACAGTCTGTCTTTTTAGAAGCTTCCCAAGTTTGAGCGGTCATTTTTCGTATATTGCGTACTGACAGTCTGTGATTTTAGAAGGTTCCTTGCATGACAAATTGCATCTAGTAAAGGGTAATGTATTAAGATGTTCAATTTTTTTTTTCAATTTCACACGAGAAGCAAGTTTTCCACATCAGGTTCATAAGGTAGCACAAAGCACATCTCAAATTATCAACAAGAAAAAACGATGGTCTATTACAGTTGAAGTTGAAATGTATCCATTAAAAATGAGGGCAATTTGTAAAACAAGTTTGTTTTTATAAATTTGAAATTAATTGCATATCATAAATGAAGTAGTTTTATTTATTTGATAATCATTTCTTCGACATTCTGTGATAAGAATTTATAGCAGATTTTTTATATGAAAAGGACATGATTTGTATGGAAGAAAATTGATACAAACTCATACAATGTAAACATCAAATTTCTTACAAATAAAATAAAAAAAGCTCTTACGAAAAGAATCCAAGAGTCCCCGCTTTTGTTGTGGTGGTGGTGTTTTATGATGCGAATTCGAGACTTGAAAACTGGCAGCCTCTAGATCTAGGGAACAGGACTGTAGTTTGATTCACTTTATCTTTATGTGTGTTAAATGTTCAATGACATGCATTTCAACTAATTATTTATAAAAGCTTGTTTGACTTCTGTTTTTTTTTTTATTTTCGTTTGTTACAGAAAATATTTCTACCCGCCTCATACACTTTTGAATACTTTTGAGATAGTGTGACACTGTGTATTTTAATATTATTCAAAGTATTCACGATATATAAAGTATATTTTATGAAAAATTACAAGTAAATGATTAAATATCAGGGCAATTTGTAAAACAATTTGGTTTTTATAAATTTGAAATTAATTGCATATCATAAATGAAGTAGTTTTATTTATTTGATAATCATTTCTTCGACATTATGTGATAAGAATTTATAGCAGATTTTTTTTATATGAAAAGGACATGATTTGTATGGAAGAAAATTTATGTATACAAACTCATACAATGTAAACATCAAATTTCTTACAAATAAAATAAAAAAAATTCTTACGAAAAGGATCCAAGAGTAGTCCCCGCTTTGTGCCTGCTGCGGCTGTGCCTGCTGGTTTTGGTGTGAGTTTAAAATGGTGAACAAGCTCCTGGAATCTGAGATCGAACAGGTATGGTTAAAATTAAACGTTTCTAGTTTATAAACTACTAGAATAACATATAAGTATACAATGCTAAGGCTATTGGGGTTTTTTTTCTTTTGCTGCCATGTGTCTTGGATTGTTTAGTTTTTTCCTTCGTTTTAAGTTCATTCACCGTAATTTTACTTTGCTTAAAATATTCCATCCAATGATTTCATCATGTATCTAGTTGTTGTGACTAACTGACAAACAGATGACAGGAAGACGAATGGTTCTAAAGTTCAAGCGCTTTCGAGAAAGCCGTGGACAATGACCTAAAAATACGAGAAAATTCTTATTCATTGAGTATTCAACTCCCATTTATGGGTATTCTTGTCTATTCTTGTCACGCTCCTGTCGCATTCTTCTGCATTATCATCTGTTCTTAATAACGACGCGAACGTTGCGAAAAATTAAATGTTCTTGTCTAATTTTTCGTTCGGCATATGTTCGTGGCACATTCATGATAAATCTAGTGCATTGTTCTGTATCACTGAGGGGAACTTAAGATGACTGAGATATGAATGTGGCACCAAATTTCATCCAATTATTTTGACTTCATTTTTATTTTTATTACGCATCTGAATAGACACTTCACTAATTGTTAACCAGTTCACTTTTTGCAAAATATATGCAGATATTTCATAAATAAGATTTAAGGGCGCTTCGCTTCATTTTTTTCCAAATCTGAATCATTTAGGTTTGAAACACCTATAATGAAGAATCACCATTCGAAACATGCATATTTGGTGCAGTGCATGCGCATTTAGAATGTTTTGTCTTAAAGGATCAAACATGCCTAATATCATTTTTTCCTGATATCATAATTATGTCAAACATATACATGTATCTCACTAAGTCAAGAAAGGAGGGGATCTCCTACAAGACTCGGTTGCAGCACCAACAGCAACACACCAACAGCAACACACCAAACACCCCAAGTGAAAACACAGAGAAGACACACACAGCAAGATACAAGGAATAGTAAACGAGATATGAAACATCGAACATAAAAGACAACAAATAAACCAACGAAACACATGGGCAATCGGTACCGACTTAGGACGGTCATCAGCCACGTTAGTAACAGATAGTGTGGTTATCCTGGATTACGTGCTTAAACCCTCCCACTTTTCCGATTTTCCAAAGGTCTCGAAGAACGCACAATTATTGTGTAAAATAACCTCCTCACTGTAAGATGACCATACAAACAGACAGCCTACGCAAGTTGAATTTTAAGTGGCCTCAACGTTTACTTCTTACATTGCTAAGTCTGGCAGCAGAGTAGCAAGTTTCTTTCTCTTGAATACGTACAGCACATTTTTAAAAGATGTAAGAATACGAGTTCAGCTTGTATTCAGAGTTCAATAAGATTTGGCGAAGCCCCGACAAAAGATTTATGCTTTGCAACCAGCAATAGGCTGGATTTTGATGCATTTCTTTTTTCGATTCTGCACAATCACAATAATTTGAAATACGTTTCATTTTCCCCGATTTATAATTGAATTGTATGTACAATAAAACATGTGAACAAACTATAAGTTAGTATTATTTTAAATAATAGCGCTTATGTTGTTACAAGATTTGATCTCGAATATCTCATTTTGAATAAAGCTTTTCAAAATAATGCTTTCATATTTCCAGTCACTAAAGCCTTCCTTCTTTTATCATTGTTTATTACGAAACGTTACCATGAATAAAACCAAGAGATTTATATATCAAGAATATAGCGGCCAATATCGAAAAATTATTACCTCAATTCACCCAATCAGATCTTACTATCCTCACTATGTACATAGTTTGATAATGACTTACGAGTGGCAGACCAATGGGCATCCAAACTGTAAAATATGATCTTGTTGAATGTAATTGCCACATGAACGTTCACACGTTTTCTCCGTTTCATTGGATCCAGCTGAATCGAGTATTTGTTGAAGCAGAGTCGTCAATTCATTGACATTGAAAATTGATGCTGAAAAGGATAAGAAGTTATAAAGTGTGATTCATTTTTAGATATCCTAAAAGAAATGGAATCCAAAAATAGAGAACTTGATAAAATTTATCAGTGAATCAAATGACAAATATGGATAATGACCATATCCCTGTCTACAGTACAAAATCGATAATTCAGAAAATCAGAAATCGAAGGCATACAAAATCAGGATAAAACAGGAACCAAAGCAAACAAAAACAAGAACCTCCACCATATGAAAAGAAGCGAACTCCCGATATGAGAGTGAGACCAGGTGCCCAGAAAGAGTAAGCATCTCCTGCTTGCATGCAACACCCGCCGCTTCAATTCGGTAGAACAAGTCACAAACAAAATCCGCAATCAGATTTCAATATTCACAATAAAAAGGAGTACAAAAGATGAAAAAATAACGAACAAAATTGTTCAGTTTTTACTCTTTGTCATTGATAATTTGTCTTTAACATGGAGGTCAAAACACACCCCACACTAAAAAAATGTAAATTCGGATGTCTAAACGCCTAAACTAAAAAAGAAAATGTTCAATTTTACAAAGCTTATAGGATACATTTTTGTGTTATAAAATAGATTATAAATGTGACCCAGTATGTTTTTCTCACCTATCTTCTGAACAATAACAAATATGGATAATGACCATATCCCAATACACAGTACAAAATCGATAATTCAGATAATCATAAACCGAAGGTATACAAAATTAGGATAAAACAAGAACCAAAGCAAACAAAGAAAAACAAATGTTTGAAATACTAATTGTTCACAAAAAAGCGAAGGATCTCCATGATGACAACCCTGTTCTCACAGAGCTAATCAAACCCACGAGAAAGCGACACATCAATGACATCAGATAAAATTACAAACCGCAAAAAGACAAAACAATATTCTCTAGAACATCATACAAAACAATCGAAACAGACGTACAGAAACATGAAACATGGATGACAGCACATAAAAGGAAAGTGACTAATGTGCACCCGGCGCCTATGTTGGACGACAATCTGCTATAATTAAATTGTATGGTTATCCGGATTACGTGCGCGCGCAACCCTCCCACTTATCCAGATACACAGAGGTTTCAGTAGACGCACAGTTGTTGTTTATACATAAAACTTCTCACTGTAAGGTAACATCGCAAATGATATAATTAAGCGCAGCTGCCTCTAGTTACACAAATTATATGTAAATGGATCTAAAAAAATTCTAATACATGGGTATAACAGTCTGTGCTCTCCTTGTCATGAGAGCTCAAGATCAAGCACCCAAGAAGTCTGACTAATTTTCAGATAGGACAGAGAATCAGGACACAGTCTTCTTTGACGAGATTTGAATAAGGCCCCTCATGGATTCCCGTCGCCACGAATGGCCAGTGTGCAATGGAAAATATACTGGTACAAATTTGTAGATTCGTCAATTACTGTACTATGCCCTGTGTTTTAATGACTTTATGATCATATCCTCGGTAAAACAGGCGACTGGCCATTTTCTTACATTTGTGGTTGAAATTTGATCTGCCTTTGATCCTTTTAATTTTGTGCAGGAGTTGCTCCAAATTTGAAGTTCAGAAGTTGGTAACAACTGTCAAATCTTATAAGCTCAACCAAATGTATTACCTTGTCAATAACTTTTGTACCAGATTAGATACATATTTACTTTCACTTATGGATTGCTTGTTAAGTAAATTTATGAATCGCAAGCGATATAAGTTCCCTACCAGCATTTATCCATGTCCTTCAACTCTGCCTGGACCTGTACTTACACCAAAAATCCAACATCAAAATAAGTTCAATATGTGTATTAGAAAAAGGTTTGGAAAACAGGAAAATTTAATGAAATTTGCCATGAGGCCATACCTTTTTTAAGAACAAATAAATCAAACCCAACTTTAACTTGTTATCAATATATAACTTACTCTTTTTCAATATATTATATCAATATAATGTATCTGCATACCAAAAAATCAGCTCAATATCTACAACAACAGGCATGAAAAGACTGGAAACTGAGAAGGTTATGAAATTTGTTGGGTCCATGGACCATAACTCCTGTAGAAATGGGTCAATCAAATTGAAACACGAACTTGATTTGTATCACACTGAGATATATTCACATACCAAAAATGATTTATCTGCTTTTAAATGATGCTAATAAATTTGAAGACGTTTAACATTCAATATCTGCAATACCATTGAAGAAAAGTCCGGAAAACTGAGAATTTTATGAAATTTGCTAAGTTCAAGGGCCATAACTCTAGTGAAAATATGTCAATCGATACCAAACTCGAACTTAATCTGCATAACACTAGAAGTAATCACATATCAAAAATTATTTTAATATCTGCATTAATAGCCGAGAAAAGTCCATGAAATTTGCTAAGTCCAGGGGCAATAACTCTTGAAAAAAAATATGTCAATCGGAAGCAAACTCAAACCTGAGCTATATAACACTAAGATGTAATCACATATCAAAAATTATTTTAATATCTGCAATAAATTGAAAGAAAACGTCGAAAAACTGAGAATTTCATGAAATTTGCTAAGTCCAGGGGGCATAATTCTAATAAAAATGAGTCAATCGGAACCAAACTCAAATTTGATTTATACAACATTGAGATTAACTCACATACAAAAAATGAGTTTAATGCATGCAACGACAGAGAAGAAAAGTCTGGAAAACTAAAATATGACGGAAAGACAGACGGACAGACAAACAAACAAAAAACAAAAACAAAAATATCTGAATATGGTAGACCAGAATGCATCATCATTACAACTGATTCCCATCGATGAATTTCAATATATGATAGAATAAAGCAGCTATTTACTAACATATAAAATCGGTAATCCCTCTCTTTTGAGTAGCCACAGTTGTTGCTGCAGTTGTTGAGATGTCATAATGCTGCACAAGCTGCTGGAATCTAAAAAAGGACAACAATCATGCATAAGTTCATTGTATCTTTTTTCAACATTTACAATGTATCACACCTCAGGTAAGATTAAGAATTTTTGATTTGTTAATTAAGATTCTGTGTGACAACCATACAAAAAGTAATGATTCACAAGCTGCTGGATTCTAAAATGGACCACAATAAAGCGTCAGTTCATTGGATCTTTTTCAGCATTAACAAGGTATCATACCCAGGCAAGATTTAGGAATTTTGATTTATTGATATAGATTCTGTGTGACACCCATACAAATAAAGAAAGGCATAGAGACATCATGGCTCAGATTTTGGAATTGTTTTGTATACAATATGCATTTATCCATTTTGTATAAGTTTTAGTTGGTATGTTAACGAAGTCTTCTATAATTACCCTTTAAAACAAGGCATTTCATGCATTTTATTTTTGAATTATTTTTTTTCTTAAATGTCAATATACAATAAGTTAAATGCTGTTATATATATTCAAGCTGTCAGTCAAAATTTGTTTAAATTTCAAGAAAAGTTGCCCATTGAAAACATTCCATGTCTGGACGATTTGAGTCAGATTCAAATTATGTTTAATTTACTTTTGAAGCGAAAGCTAATGTGGTTCGTATAACAAGTTTTCGCTCTGCTGCTCATTAGATTAAGTTGAATTACACATCAATATGGCATTTTGGGAACTGAAAGGACTCAATTCAATGGGAATAATAGTAGCAACATTTTGATATCAGCTTGTAATTATTTAACAAGTTAAAACATTCTGAAGATTCATGCCTGAAACTTGATCAGTGTCAATATAATACACCACTGTTATATACCATCGACTTTAATGATAAAAAAAATAATTAAGGACACATGCTGTATGTGAGAGTCCAAAATGAAAGTGTCCATACGATAAGTTGGATGAATTTCAAGAAAAGTTGTAAATCACACCGAAAAATAATTTTCAGTCCACGTTGAAACCAGAGGACATATCCATTTATTCATTTGCAGGATTTATCCTTAATGTTTAGTACTTACTCTTATTTTCAATGCTTAGCCCCCCAAAAAATGTATTTTCATGGACGTCTTGGTAACCGAAAACTTTGGACGTTTATGCATACATATTCCGGATAACTACACAATTTGCAACAGGACATATGATCGTCCTAAGTCGGCCCGATTGCCAATTAGTCTTGTTAATTTATGTTTATGTCTTTTGTATTTTGTGATATATTGTCGTGATTTGTCTTCTTTGTTCTTATTACTGCTTTTGCTGTGCTCTTCTATTCTGTGTTTTCAGGGTGTGGTTTGGTGTTATTGGTATTTTACTTTGGGTCCCTTGGTAACCCTTACGCATTTAATTTATTGGTATTTTGCTTTGGGTCCTGCACCGCAGCCTTGATTGAAATCCCCTTCTTTCTTTTTCCGATCAAAATTCATAAGAATGATCTGACGAATCACATGATCTAAAAATGTACTCACGAATGACAAATCAGTGGGCAACTATTCTGAAGCAAATGGTCTTTTACGATAAAACTATGACATGAAGTTTCGCATTGTTTCTCAGTTGGATCTGATCCTGCTTGATGGACAATGTCAGCTACAAGTTTTTGGAGTTGTTCGAGATGTAAAATGTGCTTCAGGTCATCTGAAATTAAATACAAAAAGACATTTCATATATGATACTAAAATTATTCATTTATTCATTTTCATTTTAAGATACTTAATAGGTATTTTGAAGACAAGAGATACTTCCCCATTTGGATTTAATTTGACATAGACCTAACACGAAGTCATCAAACCATAGCAATGGTTATAATATTCAGGGAAATTGTTGTATAAATCGGACGTTACCATACAATTTTCATGATGTCATCATTGTTTAACAACAGACATCGTCTCAAAATAACTGCAACGATGATACCAATACTGACTAATATGTACCTTTGAGATATACTTAATTATGGTCATCTGACATTATCAATATCTTAGATATACATGTAGGTATATCAGTTAACATTTAATCAATGTCCAGTATGGTTAAATGTCAGCAAATAGAGCAAAGTGAAAGTCTCTGAATAAATCGGGGGAAGTCAGGAATTTATGTAATATAATCTTAATCAAAGTATATATTGAATTATACTCATCTCGATAATTAACAGTGCAATTACTGTTCTGTTAAGTGTTATAAACCTCACCGTTTGGATTAATGTGATCCAAAATATCATACTTCAAGGACTTTCTGAGAAGTCTTCAACGTTAACCAGTCAGGAACGAAGACAGAAGAAATTTGATTTTAATACGCCCGTCATGTGACGGGAAGTATTATACTATGGCGATGTCCGTCCGCCTGTCCGTCATTCCATTAATGAAACGCAATAACTTGAGTATGCTTCAAATGATTTTCATGATATTCATACACTTTGATCAGATTGTGTGGAGAAAGCCAGCTTTCGATTTTCTGGGTCATTAGATTTACCGTTACAGAGTTATGTGACTTACATGGGTTTTTTGGTATTATGAAAATATGCAAAAATAATTATAATTCTTTAAAGATTTTTTTTTGGGGGAGAAATGTTTTGATTACTTGTATACGTCAAGATGAAAGGATGTTCTTTCATATATCTAATGAATTCTAATTTCGTTGTCACATAACCAAGGTTATTTCTTAAGACAAGGTCAAAGTATAGATGCATGGAACACAATAACTTTTAAGCGTTTATTGATTTTCAGGATGTTTATACACTGTGATTAGAATGTTCACGTTTGACTTATTTGTTGCTATGGAGTTATGGTACTTAATTTTTTGTGTCATTCAAAATAAATCTTGTCGGGCGTATCTGTCTGTGTTATCGTAGGCTTTCAATTTCATGTGTTTTACGTCCCGAACTTTTTTCTGAAGGGTATTTTTTCGCCATGTATAAAAACACACAAACACATGATTAATATGAAGGAAATTGGGAAAGGTGATTGTAAACCTAAAAGAAATCAGTGATTAAAACCAGATTTAAAAAAAAAAGAAAAAAAAAAAACAAAAATCGAAAGGTATAGTCGAATTTTGGGGAAAAAAAAATACATAACAGAATTTTCCTCACACGAAAAGGAAAGATGACAAACAGACGGAGACAATGACACAAGCTGTACAGTAACAAGAAGGACAACTTATTTAATAAACCATCTCCGGTGCAAGTGCAGAAGGTATTGTAGAATGCATAGTATTAATTATCTTCATATATCACACGTATCATGTTACATATCTTATGCAAGTATAGCATCCAAGTAGGTAGGACCAAAAAGGGAGTCGAATTTTCGTCTTAATGTTACCCACAGTTTCGCTCATCGGCCACGGTATGACCATATTAAATGTTCTTTCTTTAAATAAAATGGATGGTTCTGATTAAAATGTAAGAAAATATAACTAATCACTATTATCTCTGAAGTTGATTATGATATATGTATCAGCATTTTATTGTATTCAAGATCATTTCGTAATCTGCTTACCTGCATTATATGTATGTGTATGTTTTTATAAATTATTTTCGAAAAAGATACCCGCCCTCGGACTCAAGAAAGGGAAGTCATGAATTATACAATAACTCTTCGTTAGGTATAATATAGTATGTACATTCTATAAGCTATTACTCACCTAAAAACAGACGTTTCTGAACTGAAAATGAAAATAAACATGCATTTTAATGAATGTTAACGAAAATAATACCATCAAGAAAACTACTTGAAGAAAGTGCAAATATCAAAATTTTTATCATGGTTGAGATTATAGATTCCTTAAAAGTTCTTAAAGGTTTATTTGACATTAACGATGTGACAATCTGTCGTAGTCTTAGTTGGCCCCTCTCTGAAATGAATTTAATGAAATTCCTTTTTTTACATTGATTTTATTATTGGCAAAGACTTTAGGTACATGCATACATGACTCTGTCCTTACACTTTAAATCAAAGCATATAAGCTCTTAGCTCTAATGATATACAATTATGGACATATGATGTGACTAACTATGAAAATATTGACCTAGGTGAAGCCGAGGTCTTTATTTTCATAGTAAGTCAATATCATCATATATAATTAGTTAAAAGTCAATAACTATTTCATTCTATAATTTCATATTTGTTTCTCAAAAATAGCATCGCCATTTGAAGAAGTTAGTAGGGTTACTAGTATCCGTATTTATTTTTAGACCATGGTACATGTATACGGTGATTTATCTATAAGCCTAAGTGACATTATCAGCCAATCAGAGTGACGCTATTTATACTTTATAGAATAAAGTATTATACCGTACAGGTAGTAAATATTTTGAATAAGCCTCTTTCCTCTTGGGCTATCCCTTCATCTGGCTTGAAGTAAATGTAATTTAAAGCGTTTAAGCAATTATAGACTTTTTTGGCGTCCTTGTATATAAAAAATACAATTCTTTCATGAATGTAATCGCACATAGGATATTGCAGTGGATAAATAAACCTAACACCTCGTTGTCGGATGTCATACAGAAAACTTCGTCTACGGTGAGTTTTCCCTCAGAGACTTATCAGCCCAGAACTTCTGAAAACTACAGAACTACAGAAAATTGCTTTTTAATGAGTTTGAATGATTTGACTCTCATTGAATTGCTTGTACATGTATGTGTATGAAAGTATTATAGAACATAGATTGTGAATTTGTTGTATACACAGCAAATTGTGCCTCACATGAAATTCATATGAAATGAGCATCATGTAAATTTCACGTGAAAGTTCATGTAAATTTCACATTAGATTGATGTGAAAAATATTTCACATGAAATTCACATACATTTCATTCACATGAATTTTTCTAAGTGACCTTCACAGGAAACTGAATTCACATGACATCCCTGTAAAAACACTTAACATGAATTTCATGTGAAAAATTTAATGTAAATTTCATATTCGTGCTCGTTTCACATAAATTTCAAGTGAACTTTCATGTAAAGTTCATGTAAATTTCACATAAATTTCATATGAGGCACAATTGGCTGTGTATATATTCTCAGAGTGAAGCTTACCCGAGACGCAGTTTTGTGTATGACATCCGATAAGGGGGAGGAAGATACCGGTATTACGTACACTTGACTCAAGAAGATGTGATTAATTATTTCATTTCCTCCGTCTTAACGACGAAATATGAATGATTTTAAATGTTCTGACGAAAAAAATTTCAAAAGTTGGAGAGATTCATTCATATGAGAAGACCAAATGATAGTTCTTGCTTTAAAGAGTATGTGTTTTCTTAAGTGAAAGAAATATCTAAATATTCTGACGAGAAAGATTTCAAAAAATGGAGAGATTCAATCATATGAGAATACCAAATAAAAGTTTTTGCTTCAAGAAATATGCGTTTTCTTAAAATCTGTACATGTAATTGAAAAACACCAATCATCTTTTGAAATAGAGTGTATGGGGTTTTTTTTCATAATATGAACCTGAACGTTTACAGTTACTAAGGAATATACCATTTTCCGATCTTAATTAAAACCAAAAAATGTCCGAGTCAACATCTTTTGGGGTTGTTTTTTTATTAAGACGTCACTATTTAAAGACGCAATTCTATTGAGACGTAACAATGAAAAAATGCGCGAAAGTTGCCTGCCTCGGACATTTTTTTTGTAATTATGTCAGCCATTATGGAGTTTGGCAAGTTGTCTATATTGATGCAGATGTCATTTTGTTGGCAGTAATGATTTTTTCTCGAAATTCCCAAATGCGGACTATATCTGTACGTTCATGTACAGGCCGCTGATGTTTTCTAAATAAATCAAATATGTCATACAAATATGTGTTCTTGTCATTCTTTCGCATAGTGTAGTATAGAAATACAAATATACACGGGTACCTATCCGATTTTGTGAAACGATAAAATTTGAATCAATGTTTATTATTATGTACTTAACAGCTTAGTTAAGCTGAAGTTGTTATTCCATTTTAATTTTATGTTTTGTTTTAAAGTAAAGAATCTGGCTCTTACAACCCATTCTGAAGAGATACTATAAGCTCATTTTAATTTGTTTTTCATACAATTGCAAATTTTCTATGGTATCTTTGCGCCTATATATTTCTCTCTTTCCTAGCAAGAAAGTTATTATCTGTAAGAGCCACACGGAAAGATGGCTTCCATTTTTTGTACTTAGGCCATTTCTTGTTTTTGTACTGTTTTGTGTCCTTTTGAAATTGAGAAAGCAACCAGCCAGCCAGGGAGAAAAATAAACGAGCAAATAAAACAAAGTTGCATTTTCATATTAAATGACTATGTGAAATCTGACCAAAACTAGTTTCAATTGATTATCAACAGATTGTAGTCACCGAAAGAATGATACATAATGAATTATCTTGAATCATTGCAGTACTTTTACATTTTTACGTTATATTTCTAAAATTAATCCTTTTCTCTTCATTTTTTCTGAAAAACACATTTTATTTGCAAAAGATTTATTATTCTAATTTTGTTTTGTTTTCTGACTTTTGGTTCAAAACCTACCAGCCAATGACACAAAACAGAAAATAACAAAGAAATGGCTTTACGGACGGTCAAAGAAAATATGGGTTTTGTTTTCATGTTCACTGATTTGACATTTACATATTCATCTGTGTTGCTTGGGCCCCTGCGTTTTGCGGTCTTGTTTGTGTGTGGTCATCTGACAGTGAGGAGGTTGTTTTACACCACAATTGTACGTTCTTCGAGACCTCTGGGTAATCGGAAAAGTGGGAGGGTTGTGCGCACGTAATCCAGGATAACCATACCTTCTGCTCTTTCCGTGGCAGATGGCCGTCCTAAGTCGGCACCGGTTGCCCATTGGTCTCGTTGGTTTATGTGTAGTCCTTTGTGTTTGATGTTTCTGTGTTGTGTGTTGAAGTTCCTTGTCCCTTATGCGTCTCTTTCTGTGCTTGTCTGTTTTGGGTGTTTTGGGGTTTTGCTGTGGGTGCTACAACCTGGTGTTGTTGGAGATCCCCTCCTTTGTTTTATAGTCATATAAAGCTGCAGCATTCGCATTGGGGGACAATTTATAATGTCTCTTACCTTCCCTTTTTCCAACGGCTTGTGGGTCCACAGGAGCAGATAAATGGAAATGCTGTACCAACGATTGGAATCTATCATAAAAATAATACGGAAGTCAAAAGGCATACCGTCAGCATTTATAATTTACTGTAAAATGGAAAATATTTCTAAATGATAATTTCCTTTCAAGAGCATTGCAGCAAGTCTAAATTCTAAACTCTTTTTGTAGTAATGTATAATTATTAAGATTTCTTAAAAAGAAATGATTAATATAATTTGTTATGATCATTATAATACCAATGTGTAAGTACAATGTTACTTTCACATAATTATATTCTACACGTTGTTATATAAACTTGACTTGTTTATAGACTATAGTGTATCTTAAGATATTTCTACAAGTAATTCAAATTTGTATCTGACATCTTTATCGCATTTGGAAAAATATGAACATTCGAGTATCATTAAGAATGCAGCTTGGAATTTTTCTTCCGGAGTGAATGAATGATCTAAATAGAAAAAAAAACAAACACTCACATACACAAATATTAAGGTCATTGGCCTTTATCCAGTGTATAAAAGACAAACGTAGACATTTGAAATGAACAATAGAGGAGCAAAGGATTTATTTTACTTAGGTGTCATATGCATTTTCTTTTTTACACTAGGTAAATGCCAAGGGGCCGAAAAATTGTGTATTTCAAAGTTTGTGTTTGTGTTGCCAATTGGCCCCGTGGGTTTATGTATGATCTGTTGTGTTTAATGTTTCTGTAGTGCGAGTTAGTGTTCCTTTTCCCTTTTGTTTTGCGTCTCTTTCTGTAGGTGCTTGCTCTCTGTTTTTGAAATGGGTGTTTTTGGAATTTTGCTATGGGTGCTGCAACCTAGTGTTATTGGAGATCTCCTCTTTTCTAATATTTATCTTAAATATGTTTGGCATTCCTGGTGTGTTTTGATACTAGCATGGTGTAGCCATTCGGCCTAAGCAATATTGGCAAAAATTGCATGGCATCATCTATCTCGCAAACCAAAAGAAAAATTCATCAGATGTGTTTTATGTAAGATGACAAATGTATTGTTAATATAATTATGAATGAGGCAATAAAATGGGAACAATAATAAAAGAAATAAGAAACAATAAACATATGAAATATTAATTCAATCACATTGTTTTAGAATATGTACAGAGAATGTAATTTATTTCATTTTATACAATAGGTTAGCTAAAAATTGAATTATATATCAATATTGACAATTGAACTTATATCACATGGTCACCATAGCACTTTCTATATAGATATGACATCGGACAGTGCATGTTCTGTAGATATTGTTTTCATTTTCATTCATGAATATCGAGGGCGGGTGCGGCTAGCCAACAGGGGATGCTTACTCCTTCCGGGGGTTTGACAGTAAGTGTTAAGATTTTTTCCTTGATATGGTCGCCATGGAACTTTCTACACCTAGCTTGCTAGGGGTCCGTCGATGTTCAATTTGGTGCTATATTGTGAGTGCTGTTGAGATTGCTGTCAGGATCTTCTTTATCTCATTTGTGTCACATGTATGCCTTTTGTCGTGTGGAGCTCGAAAAAAGATTCCCGCGAGGGGTTTGACAGTAAGTGTTATGAATGTTTTCCCTAACATGGTCGTCATGGCATATTTCTACATGTATATAGATATGACATCGGACAGTGCATGTTCTGTAGATATTGTTTTCATTTTCGTGTATGAATATCGACGGCGGGTGCGGCTATCAAACAGGGGATGAATACTCCTCCCGGGCACCTGGTCTGTTCAATTTGGTGCTCTATTGTGAGTGCTGTTGAGATTGCTGTAAGGATCTTCTTGATCTCATTTATATCTTGATTTTAACGACGTTTAAACTTTAGGTATGCAGAGTTTGAAAACGTCAATTTTCCTTCCTGTTTGAAATGTTAAACGCCTTCAAATTCAAAGTTTTAACACAAAGAAACTTTACTTTCGTGTTATATCAAACAAAGAAATGGCGAAAGCCATAGTGCAAATTCGGCATCTGTCCATTTGTTGAGTAGGAATATTTGACTAGTTGTTCATGAATAAGATGAGAAAAAAAATCAAATTGAACATATTGGTCATTGGATCATTCCTTGCTTTCCGACATATATTTGTTTGCACAAGTTTCAGCTATTATAAAAAAACAAAATCTATAAAAGATGTTAACTTTATTATTAAGGATTTCGAGTACGCCGTAGGTGTCTCTACGGTTAAAAATAAATTCAGAAACAAAACATCGTGATGTTTGGTTTATAAGAGGTACTAAGCTATAGCAAGTTAAAAAAATCCATGGAAAAAAATTGTAAGTTTTTTCAAGTAAAACAGGCTTCTGATTTTCATCGGACCAAAACATGTGTTAGAAATACGTACGATTTACAGATAGGAGTGCACGCGAATTGCAATAGAGGGGTTTGATCTTCGTTCATTACGATGTGACACCTTGATTCACATTTCGCCTCTGTCTCGTCAGTACCCAAGGTATTGAAAATTTGAGTCACCACATTTTTCAACTGATCCACATGAAGGAATTTTGCTGTTTGAAAGAAAATAAAAATTTAAACAACCATTTAGAAGTTTATTTTTGGTGGTATTGATATATTTATCTGTATTGTATAAGAAAGACGTTAGATATAATATCTATCTGCAGCATCTTCATGAATGTGATAATTTCTTATTCTCATTTCTTTTGATATACATGTACTTTTGACGTACATGTAAAACAATCAGAAATACATTATGAATAACTTTAACATAGATGAATTCTTTATTCGTTTCCTAATCGAATACTTATAAATAAATATAAAATTAATTAGAATTATGTTTTCTTTAGTACTTACACAACGAAGAGACTAAATCACGCTTTTCTGCATCTGTGATACAAAGAATGAAAAGAGGACAATTATATGAGATATGCTACAAAGCAGTTTGTTTTGCCGACATATAAGAACAGATATAACATATGAAAAACTTTTCAATGTACACTATAAGATAAGAAACCAAAGCAAAATGTAAACTATGATTTTAATTCTGTAGTACAGTAATAATTCTGTAGTACAGTAATAATTCTGCAGTACAGTAATAATTCTGTAGTACAGTAATAATTCTGCAGTACAGTAATGATTATGTAGTACAGTAATAATTCTGCAGTACAGTAATAATTCTGTAGTACAGTAATAATTCTGTAGTACAGTAATAGCGAGCGGAGCTCGCTGCAAAGGCCCAAAGGGCCTTTGCGAGCGAAGCTCGCCCTTATGGTAACGCGTATACTCTTACCTTATTGAGAAAATATGCTGAATCAAAGAATGAGAATGTACTACTATGCTTTCAAAAACTTTCGTCCCCTCGCAGACAGAGTTACTGCGGAGATGCTGAATATTGCCATTTAATTTTTTTTTTCGACTCCGAGTATACGTATATGTTATACTCAATTTTTGTTTACAAGTTCAATTCATTGACATAATTTTTCGTAAAGCAGATTACGAAATAGTATCGACAACTCGGCGTAACCGCGGAATATCTTTTTAGGAAAGCCAACATCTCCGTTTGAGTATTTTGTTTACTGTACTTCTATGACGTCATTGACGTCATCGCGCCAAATTCTTAATGTCACTTTGACGTTGTAAGATTTTCCTTTGATGGACGTATTTTGCTTGACGTAAACGCTTCTAAAAAGTCAATAATCCGGCCAAAGTGTTCCCATGGGCGATTTTGTGTTCAATCCGGATGGCTTCACGTTATCAAGTTTCTCAATCCAGAACACTTCTCGGGTTTTACGATAGTATTTTGAGGCATCCGAGCATTTCTCCAAAAATTATAATTTTGATGTCCGATATAGTTTTTTTTATTGAAATTTTATGAAACAGGCTTTGGACGATTGTATCTGACAACGGCGAGATCGGTTTTTTTTTCTTTTTTGGCGATATGCAATGAGTTATTTATTTTCATTCAACCGTTTTATTACAAAATTAAAATGGCTTGAAATAAAAAAAATCACATGTAGCCAGGAAATCCTCGGTCTGACCAGTTCTAGCTGAGCTCTTTAAACTAGATCATTGATATAAGGTTTCAAAATCATTCACCTTATGTGTTTGCTCGTATTTTTCTGTAAATTTGACTGGAATCCCCCCACCCTCAACCTAATCTAATATTTGCCGGTCTAGGCCAAAACAGGAATGTACAAAGAACCATATTTTAAGCCCCCCTTAAAATGTTCATCTGCTGGTCTAGACCAATTTTACAAATGCCTCTGTGTTTCCACTCGCCTTATACTGCCTTTTTTTGTTGGCAATCATCAAACAGAAAGTTTTGTCAGATAGGATAAACCGTCATAGTCTAAAATTATTTAATATGTAATCATATTTATTTTCTCCCCGCTCGCACAAAAAGGCTTTGCCTTGATTCATATTAATTCTGTAGTACAGTAATAATTCTGTAGTACAGTAATAATTCTGTAGTACAGTAATAATTCTGTAGTACAGAAAAAGTTTAAGAGATGTGTGTATAATTCTGGTTTGTCACGTGCAAATTCGCGATTCACGGAAAATTTGCACGTGGCTAACCAGAATTATAAACCCTTAAACACCAAAAGGTATTACTTTTTATTCTTATACTATTTATTTACATTTATTCTAATCATCGGTCGTTTTCAGTCGCATGCACATCGCACAATTTGCCTGTAACAACGTTGAATGTATTTTAACTTTGGCAAATTATCGATACATGCAAAACTTGAACGTGACGTTACAAAAGCAACCTAAGTTTTTGGAACATAGGCTTATGATCTTAGTTGCCTGATGGGCGTTGAACATAGGAAACTACTAGTTATGTAAATATATGCTTTTCAAGTTTTTGTCTTTCGTCATATATAGTAAAGAAAGATAACTCTAATTGCATTCCAAATTTCTTACATGATGAGATAAACATACAGTCAGACTTTGCAACAAATGACGTGGTAATCAAATTATTTCTTTCCACAAAAATTCGGAAAATATGATAAGGGAATCATATGTCAAATCTCTTTTGAAATTCTTGGGCTGAAAAAAATATAGCTAAGAAATGAGCACTTCCATTACAATAGTTTCAAAATCTCAAAATTTTGGATGATGACCTCCTAATGATGTCTCTTACATCTGAATTATATTAAGAAATCAAAATTATGCTTTTTCAAGAAAATAATTATCGTAACAGATAAAACGTGTGATACCACCTCTTAAAAGTCATAGAAAGTCCTAGTTCAGATATAACGCATCTGCTTAAATTATCAATTGTAGAAGAAAGCAATTGATGTAAAATCTGTTCTGTTTCAAAAACAAGGAAATACGAAAGGACTGCTTTGAATAAAAAGCTTCGGGGAATTAATGTTAGAAGCTATGATGCAGATAATGATGACCTCTTAAAATTTATATTCTTATAATTTACGTAATTTTGGTTGCTTCTGAAAATCACTTTGGCTGGAAGTAGCACTGATGAGGATTGGATATCCGAAACATGTATCTGGTGGATAATGAATTGGTTTGAAATTTACTCAAAGAAGAGAAAAGGGAATGAGGAAGGTATAATATTGGAACACTTGCGTATTATTACATTTAGTACTTTTAAATGAATTATTAACACTGAATTATTATAGAGTACCAACAAGTAGTGTCTTAGCCGACGTGGAGACATGCTTTTTGTTAATGAATACTAATATTCTGTATTGCGACGCGGGTCATTTGATTGGCCCAGCTGATGGTAATATACCTTTTCATATGGTAATTCACGGGCAAATATCAACAATCTACTTAACATTGCAGTTTATGGTGAGTAAAATTCAGAATGTAAATATAATTTTTACCAGGCAGTGGTCCAGCTAATGCCAGGGGTAGGATAAACAGAAGAAGCTTCATGATCGTGCCTACAATAAAATAAAAGTTATATATCAAATAAATAAATACTTTGTAGGTATGCAATAAACTATGATACTGTCTTTATAATTATAGTGAATGTAATGTTCGATCATCAGCCATCTTACTATTGATTCGATAGATTCGAACTTATTTTTATTTGTACGGCGCTACAGTTTTTGATTAGAATCACCTACTATGACTTTTTGTCCCCCGCTTTCGCGAAAGAGCGGGGACATTAAAACCATCCCGTTTGTCAGTCTGTCCAAAAAACTTTCACCTTGTCCATCACGTCTGGATTGTAAGTGATAGGGCTTTCATGTTTCACATCTGTATTCCTTGTGACAAGACCTTTCCATGGATACCAAAAACTTTGACAATGTGACCTTGAGCTTGGAGTTTGACTCACTTTTCAGAATCTTTAACCTTGACCATGACTTTTGAATGATAAGTGACAGGGTTTTCATATTTCACATGTGTATTTCTTGTGACAAGACCTTTCCATTGATACCAAAATCTTTGACCTTGTGACCTTGACCTTTGAGTTTGACTCACTTTGCAAAAACTTTAACCTTGACCATAACTTTTGAATAGTTAGTGATATGGCTTTTATGTTTCACATGTGAATTCATTGTGGCAAGATCTTTCCAGTGATACCAAATATTTTGACACTGTAACCTTGACCTTTGAGTTTGACCTACTTTTAAATAACTTTAACCATGAACAATACTTTTGAATGGTTAGTAATTGCGCTTTCATATTTCACACAAGTATTCCTTGTGACGAGACCTTTCCGTTAGTAACAACATTCTGACCTTGTGACCTAGTCCTTTGAGGATTATCCACATTTAAAAACTTCAATCTCTATCTTGATTTTAGGATGGTAAATGATTCGACTTTCATATTTCACATGTACATTCCTTTCACAAGACGTATCCTTTGGTAACAAAAGTTTGGACATTTAGACCTTTTCTTAGAGTTGAATCTCTTGATCGTAAGATTGTAAACGTCTTCAAATTGAATAGCATCATTTAAGAACATATAAATTGGCAACATGGACCAGACATGCACGTTTCGGGTACTTAACCCTCGTCAGTGATCCTCAAATCTAAACAATGTAATATACCAAAAAGTATGAAAGTGACTATGTCGAAAAAGCGTACCGAAAGACGTAGCAGAATGGGTGGGATATGATGCTACAGGACCCACGTTTTAGAAATTTGAGAATACATGAGATGCATTTTGAAAACTTATGAATAGGGTGGTGTCTGTAAGCATTTCTTTAAAGACAAATACGTCAAAGCGGGGGACCACAATTCTTTTAATTTGATGGTTTATATAATTTTACTGTGAGAAGATTAATCAGATGTACAGTACTTTTCTTAATATTTCAATAATGTGGAATTGCATTTATTATTATGGTCAAAGAGTGTGAAAGTATTATGTCCAAAATTGTTCCGACAGACGTAGCAGGATTGGTAGGATATAATGCTACAGGACCAACGTTTTAGAAATTTCAAGAATTTGAGATAGCAGAGCTTATCTATTCTTATAAAGACGTCATCGCATTATAATAAATTCAAAGGGTGACGTATGTAAAAGATGTACAATGTAGATTCAGTAATAATCTAATCCTAAACGGAAGAGACATGGTTTTTAATAAATTGTCAAAATGTGTCATAAAAATTATTACGGTTAGTGCACATCGGAAAGATCCTTTGTAACAAGTTAATTAGTAAGGTCATTCTTTTAAGAAATATTAAAATCAAAGGATAAATTCAATAATTATTGTTGTGAATAAACTACTTTAAAACAATGTGGAAAAAGAAAACACACTCATCCGAGGTCTCACTTTTAACGTTTTTTTTTTCTTTCTCTATTCTAACAGTCTAAAGGGGAATGTTTTATTTTCGTGATTTTGTTTTCGAATTTTCTATTTCGCTATGGTATTTACATTATTTAATTTAAATCAAATATAATCATCGGCAAAATATTGACCGTATTCATTTGCCTTTATACTCTTACTCAAAAGGTACAAAGAACGGAATGAAGTAGAATTATGAGAAACAAACATATGTACCTTAATCTATGATAAGACACTACCTATTTACCTATAAAGTCAGTTACAATGACGATTTTGGAGACAATGTCCAAATTGTAGAACAGGTGATAAGGTTCAAATAAGATTCGAAATGTTCCTCATACAAAAAAAGTTAATCTTTAATTTTCAATATTTCTTTTTTGATAATTTTCCTGTTTAATTTTGTTTAATTATGATAATCTAAGTGTAAGTTTCACATACACACAAAACTGATGATAAAAAAATCAATGAATAAAATCAAAGATAATGAAACCAAAATAGAATAAAGATGATAATATAAAAAGAATCATACTCATCTAAATTAGAGGAGATTAAAATCCTAGCACCTAGCTTCATTACACCAATGCTGTTTTGGTTATAGATTTAAGTATGCTATTGAATATACCCTACATGAAATGTAGAGCCGCGCTCTCTCTTTCTTTCTGATACATCAAATTAGAGTTCGGTATTAAAGTATATATATGTTTGTGTCTCAAAATTACTTTGGATTGTGGTTCCCCTGATGTGGATTAACTATTCGAAAGACGTGTCTGCTATATTATGATTAGTTTGAAATTTTGTTGAAGAATCCTGCTACGTCTTTCGGGACATTTTCGGACATAATGATTTTCACACTCTTTGGCTAAATTACATACTATTAGTTTAGATTGAGGATTACTGACGAGGGTTAAGTACCCGAAACGTGCATGTCTGGTTCATGCTGTGAAATTATATGTTCCTAAATTATGCTATTAAATTTGAAGGCGTTAAACATGTAACGATTTGGATCACTCCTTTTTTTCAACATGGAGTCGGGGTTATGCAAATACTAAGAAAATTCTTTAAAAATTATATATCTTGCAAGAGGGCTTAAAATTTTAATCTCAGTGAAAGATGATATATCTATTAGACTAAAAACAAGGAAGTTTACTTTAATTTACTTAAACTATAAATGAATCAATAGAACGAATTTGTTGCGGCTTGACAAAATTATTTCAATCTAATAACTTCTCAATGTTTCAGATATCCAAAGCATTTAAATCGAAGAATATGATTAAGTTAACAATCACATGTACCAACTTATATTTTAGCTCTTAGATGTGTATCATTAATCTCATATTAAATGGAGTGATATGTTTTTATCATGTTAAAGAAGTTGAAAGACAACTCAGTTAATGGAATCCATTCTACATTAATAATTATAAAGGTATTTTCATGAGACAAAGAACATAAAATAAGGGACAGAAATGAATTATGCTTACCAGTTCGCTCTCAAGATAGAAATGGAGACCGTATCAAGAACTGACCTGTCATATAAAGCAGTCTGGGCAAAGATAAGGAATCACGCTATGTCCTGAATTATGCACAAAGTCCCATCCTAAGTTGGGAAGTTCCAAAATACGAAACTGATCATGACAAAGCCTTCTCGGAACCAATATAGTACAAATTAAACATGATCTACATATATTTTCATTTTCATTCTTATGAAGATGGAAACAGTGAATTTGGTTTTGGACAGAAACCTTTTAGTTTATGATCATCGAAAGATGATAGCCTAATTGTTTGATTATTTGATTTATAAAATAAAAATCACGAAAAAATGAATTGTACATCAACTGTCTTTTGGAATTTGATTATACTTTGATATCCTACAATAGACCCAAGAATTATGAGAAACAAAATTCCTGGATCCATTGTAGGTAATCACAGTATAATCACATTCCAAAGGACAGTTATTCTATACATTTACATCCATGATAATTTCAAACTTTTTACTTTGATGCGCCCCCTCTAGACATGTCGTTCAAACGCTGTATAGCTGTAGCACGTGCATGTAACGAATCGGAAGTGTACCCCTTGGATGTCCCTGCTGCCTTGCATATATCTCTCCAAAGGACCTCTGGGATAGTGGCTTGGATGAAAACCATATAGAGTGTGGCTGGGGTCTTCTTGTGCCTGTCTGCGGTATTGATTGAAGAGATATTCAGCATTAAGTGATGTTTTCTGAAGAAATAGCTTCAGCATGGTAACTGGACAAACCGATGAAGAAATGCTTGCATACATCCGCTTGTCTACTAGGGATTCTGCAGCGTTAGCCCCGCCTTGGTATTTTTTTTTGTTTGTTTGCTGTATATGATGATGAAGTGTTACATATTCGTGGTCCCCATCCTTTTGAAAACTGAAGGATCTCCATACCTCTTGTGACGAAGTGAATAGAAATTTCATGCCAAATGTATTGTCATAGGATGACAGGGGCGTCGGATGCAATTTTTAAGTACTAGTAGCCATTCACATGTATGAGATGGAGATCGTCATCTGATATTATAATAGATTTGTGCGACACTAGACAACTGACTCCAGTTTTCATACGGTCCTTCAACATTTGCAACTTTAAAATCTGAATACTGGACGATGTCGACATTCCGCCAAATGATTTGTATGTAACGATTTATTGCATTACGCAAGGCCTTCATCGAACTTTTATGGTACTTGTGGCATGGAACCTAGGCGATTCTCGCTCTGAACTGGACGGACTTCACAATAAAACCGAAGTTCTGTAGGGGTTATTGTTGTCATGTCGACATCCATAAAAAGCTATAAAACAAAAACAAAAAATCCCTAAGTTGCATTTTTGTATTCGTTTTACTTTGTTTTTTGTTTTATTTTTTTCTGTTTGTGCGCTTTTTTTTTATTCTTTTGGTTTTTTTTTTAACGGGGGGGGTTGTGGTCAATATAAACTTCATAATAAATTTTAAAATTGTAATGTCTGGATTGCTATGCATTTCTGTGCCTTAGGCTTTCAAATTGTACTGCAAATAAACTTTGAATGTATTGATAATGTTATTGTAGTACGCACATTTTTCGTTGATTTTTAACCTTTGACTTTTTTGTATTCTCATTGTATTATAAACATAAATTGAAAATCCTATTCATTTCAAACATCTGAAAAATTAATGCAGGTATAAAGTGACACTGAAGCATTTTACTTATGGAGGCCTTATTGCAGATTTTCATGCAAAATTAAAAATGTTTAACTTTTTTTCTCAGGTTTTTACTTATATTTTATAATTTTGCATCTTGGAATGTTTTTCCGCTCCATGCTGTTTGCTTCTTGGTTTGCTCGTAATGGTTTGAATCAAAGTAATGGAGAATGTAACCATGCATTTGATGCTGATTTGAATCTATTGGATTGTTCTGTCCCATTACTGTCTGTGAAGTTGAGGAGGTTGGAATCTCAATCTTTGTTGGGGGTAAATCAAGGGCTTGTTGGGTAAGAGAATCATTCATAATCTTGGCTTCCCTTGGTGCTGGAATGGTAGAACAAGTTAGCATAACCAACTGAACCTATGGAAAAGCGTCCAGGTTGATTTTCTTTAGACATTATTTACTGTTGCTGTTTTCTGTAGTCTAAGATCTAGCAGACTTGAGATTTGTAAAAATTCTGTATATCAATATTGAAATAAAAAGTAAGTCAATTTTCATGGAAAGAATAAGTGCGACTAAGGCATTCCGGAAAACGCACAGGGAATATAGTGTTTATAAATAGAACAAGATAAATTTAGTATAGATAGTGGATATATTACTACGCGCCACGCACCGGCAATTCACATCACGCGATCTCAATGGGACTATCCTCTAATAAATTACAGTGATATTCTATACAATTTAAGGGAAAATTAAAAATTTAATAATATTAATGATATTTCTAATGAACCGACCACAGTGAGAATTAAAGTTGATCTCTATATTTCAACAATTTAGTTTACGATGTATTTATTCAGCGAAAATCCATGGTAGTGTACAAACATGAAAATAGAGATATGAAAAAAAGAAGAACAAAATAGGGCAGGACTTTCAGTAATATCGCGGAGATTGGAAGATCTTAGATTGGAATATCAGAAATTTATACAAAACTACATGTTATAGTTACTCATGCATGATAAAAAGCGAGAAAAAATAATTAGTTCTCATTTTTATTTACGGAAAATACTCGCTAATTGCATATGATTTATTGGTTACATGGAATCATATTTCTATTTGACATGGAAGCATATAAATACATGTATATTATAACTATAATCTAAAGTCGCAATCCTTATTTTAAGGGCATGTTTGAGCATAGCAAAGAAAACGAGTATAATACAGTATATACACGCAAAATAACCCAATGAATATATTGATTATATCAGTGCCGGATTCAAGGGGGGGGGGCGTAGGGGGCGTACCCCCCTAAAATTTGCAAATCATAGGTAAAACGATCATTTTCCATATAATAAAGAGTAAATATTTGTAAATATCAACTACCCGTTTGTTAATATAATTGTCAGATGCATCAATTTCAATTCATTTATCAATTTCAGTCATGAAAATGGGTCCGGAAAGGCAGGAATTCATTAGCATCCGGGAGGGGGGGGGGGGGCTTCGCCCAGCTGGTCCCCTACCAGTGCTCTGCCCTGGACACGCTGAGGACCTAGGCGGTCCCAAAACGCCTCGCCCCTCTAACTCAAAATCTGGATCCTCCACTGTATATGCACATTTAAATCCATTATCATTTTGCGTGCATATTGATATGGCGGTTTTTCGTTGTTGCTTAGGCTCTGCTATCACTGATATCAAGATATAAACGTTATTATTTTAATGTCGCAACTTGGAAGCCGTTATCCAATGAAGTACAGGTTTCATAAAAAGTGAATAAGAATTACGGATAACATAAGTCTACATAAGCAGTATGACACAAAAAATCTACGGGGAACTTATTGCTCGTAAGTAGAATATTCGAAAGTCTCTCTGGACACCTTCTCTGACTCTCGTATTTTTAGTATATTTTTGTTAAATTTCCTTCTTCTGTTTAAGTAATTTAGTTGGATTTTCTTTTAATACATAGCAGCATCCTTTACCATGTGAAGCTCAATTATCACTAATGGAGATATTCTACAGAATTTTCTGTATAAGTTTTTATTGTTCTTAGTACTAGAGCACTCCTGGTAAATGTCATATGAACTTTGATGATCAGATGATATGAGTCATTGTTATATAAAATGATATTGCATTGTACCTTCGTGACAAGAAATTCACTTTGTTGTCTTCTTATCGCCTTTTCGTTCTTGGAGCATGCCCTTGAACTAACGTGTTTTATTGAATTTGAAGACGTTTAACATTAGAAATGTCACAAAGTTCTCTCCTTGAACCGGTTAGAGCATGTATTTGAACTTGAGTGCTCTAGAGTTTATATTACATCAAGATTAGGGAGCAACCATTTGATTTTTAAGGGGGGGGGGGGGGGGGACTTTGCATCAACAAAAAGATTACCGGATCGAGATTTTTGTGAGAAGTAAAAATTCCGTATCATGACCCCCCCCCCCCCCTTTCCGACCGTCCAACATGCCCGGTTAACACTTATTTATGTCTCGTAGACTAAGCACAAATAGAAATGTAGCAAACTTCCTTCAATACTTGAAAATTGAAAAAAAAAAAAATCCAGGCCTATCTGGCTCAAAAAAATTCCTGCCCCCCCCCCCTTCCTAAAAATCAAATGGGCGCTCCCTTATAGAGCACTGATGTGGAATAATATGATATGTTATGTGTTTTAAGAAGAGAAAGAAGAACAAAAAGACAATCGAACTTTTTATTTACAATACTTTCAAAAATTTTCAATTATTACAGGAATTCAAAATGAAATACAATGTTAACTCCTAAAGACTTGTTCTCATCCATTTTAGCCGTCTTTTTGAAATAATGACTTATACAAATTTGCTAATCACCTTACATGTAGCTCCATATATTCGCATGAACTGAAAAGTGAAAGAAACCTGCTCTCAATTTCGATATTACAAATTTCCCTTTCATGTGTAGTTACATTCCGATGTCCAATTTCCTATCTTGTATTTACCCAACAGAACCCTTAAACTACAATAGATTCGTTCTGAGGGCAAGGGAAGTAACCGAAAAACTTTTTATTACTAAATCCACTGTCACTGAAAACATTCTTTGGACCATTCATGTACAATGAAAAGGTTTCGGGTAGTTTTGTCCCTATACCCCTTCGCCCCAGATCGTTTTGCCCCTCAAGGTGAATCGTTTCGCTCCTCATGGTGGGTTGTCCCGCCCCCAAAGTAAATTATTTTGCCCTCTTTAAATGAACATTTTCTTCTCATTTTGGGTCGTTCCGCTCTAATTTTTGTATATGTACTGTAGTAGCTTGTCCATCCTTAATTTATGAAAATACTGCGCTTTTTTCATGACAGGTAAACTTTTAACATGTTGATGGCTTAGAAAAATCTCTTATTCAGAAGAGAGGAGCGAAACGACCCACAATGAGGAGAAGTGTTCCTAAAAAAAGGAGCGAAACGACTACCATGAGCGGCAAAACTATCCATCTTGAGGAACGAAATGCCGCACCTTGAGGGGCGAAAAGACCAGGGGCGAATTCGACATGCGAAGGAGAAAAGGGGGGAAACGATCCGAAACCAATGAAAATAAAGCAGCAAACGTCTCGTTGTCCTGAAGTTGCAAGATATTTTAGGTTTTTTGTCTTCATGTTTTGTTGTGGGTATTGCAAACGAGTGTTGTTGGTGATTCCCCCTCTTTTATATTTCAGGTTAGAGCCTTCCACTTTGACGCATTCGACGGATTTGAAAATCCTATCACAAATGAGATGCTGACGCTTCCGAAGCACCTGATATTATCTCTACAAGAAATTACATGTACTTTTTGCTGCTTTACAGAATCTTTAAGTTATTTAAGGTATACAATGGGTAATGAAGGAAATTATGCCAAGATCATTGAAATTAATTTATTCATCACTGAATATCTTTCTGAGTCATATATTTTGATAGCTTTTTTTACTAGACTAGTAGATATCGAAATAAGGGAGTTATCTCCCCTTGTTGAAAGATATAGAAAAAAATTATTGCAGAAAAAAACTTAACTTTTGATTTTTCAGCAAAAAATTGATGAAATATATTTTTTAGAAGTTTTTGACCAATCGATATTTGATGCCCCATCGTTCTGTTGAAAATTTTAGGAAAAAATAACTTTTTCCCATAGAATTCCATGTAAACTGTAAAGGCCCGTAACTCTTAAAGTAACCGATTTTTTCAATATCTAAATCGTTCAAAAATTTCAATTAATTTTTACATCGTAACTATGCTGTGATTTTAGGTCTCAGGATTCCATAAATGGGTGCCACAATTACCTCCCATAACCCATTGAATACCTTAATTTTATTCTCCGTTGTGAATTTGTTTTCTACGTTCCTTAGGATTTGTTGGGGAGTAGGCTTTCAGTGGGGAAAATATTACTTTGAAAATTTCACAACCTGCCTTCTATGGTAAAAATAAAAAAAAAAAAACAAACTAAGTTGGATCAAAATCAGACAGAATGTACACCGAAAATGCGTCAGAATCATCTTTAGCCTTTTATATCGTGAATATGATCCTCCTGTCACCAGACGTGCACTCGGCATTGTACTTGAAAAAAGTTATAGCCTCTTCCACAAGTTGCACTCTGATAGCCGCGGAAACGGCCAACGACACTCGACACTTGTTTTTTGTTTGGTTGAGTTGCATGTTATATTTTCAAATATTATGACAACAAAAGGGGAATCAGTGCTTATTCAAGATTATGAAATATGTACCTTTATACAAAAAAAAATTATAAATAAATAAATAAATTATAAAAAAAATCCAGGGATGGTCCGGAACCCCCCCCCCCCCCTCTCTGAATCTACGCTTGAATAAAACAAATATGCCTAATGATAGTGATCTTCGGATAAGGTTCTATGTTGGGTTATTCATTAATTTCGATCAGTTAATAATTTAACCTCCTTTAATTAGACATTGATGATATAATCATGATAATACTCCGAACGCAAAAAAGAATTCGCAGTCCACCGCCATGTACATGTACCATTAGTAAATGACGGTCAAACACAGAACCCGAAAAATTATTCCAAAATTTACAATGATTCATGAATTTATTTTTAAGCTTAATGTTTGGTCCTATTAACTTGCATTATGTACGACACATGTGATATCTTTGCAAATTAGAACGACACGTTTTAACAGTGCCAGCTACACTGATACATGTAACCACACCTTCTGCTATTTTCGTGGCAGATGGCCGTCTTATGTCGGCACCGGTTGCCCATTGGTCTTGTTGGCTTATGTGTAGTCCTTTGTGTTCGATGTTTTTGTGTTGTACGTTGACGTTTCTTATCCCTTTTGCGTATCTTTCTGTGCTTGTCTGCACTGTGTTTTTGTATTGGGTGTTTTGGGGTTTTGCTGTGGGTGCTGCAACCTGGTGTTGTTGAAAATCTCCTCCTTTGTTCTATAGTACATTCCATACTTGCACAGCACTCTCGAGATTTTTCATTGGGTAAAGTTACCCTCCGTGTTTCTGTGGAGCTGTTTAATTGTATCCGTCTGTTTGTCCGATTTTTTTATTTTTATGCATTAGAAAGGTATGTTTAAAATATCATGTTTCAAGAGTCTAGAAGCCTTTTAATTGTGATGTATGGGATCTGATTTTGGCTTTTGTACATGTATTTGACTTGATTCATTGATGAACATTAATGAAATATTAAATAATTAATGAATTTGATTGGTCGCGTTTCCATTCCAAATCGGTTATAATACATGTACATTCTTGGTTAATCGAATTTAGGAACTCTTTAAAACGCATCTGTTAAAAATGGGCAATTTGCTTTTTTTCAAGTAAGCTTAGCACACATGTACATGTATGCAATACACATCAAGGAATTACGTTTTGTACATATCAGTTATTCCGTCTCAATGTCGATAAGATTGGAACAGTTGGGAGCCCGGGATAAGCAATACTCCGAAATACGACGATTTTTTAACCCAAATATCTTATTTCAGCTTTTCTTTCTGCTGTATAATATTTACCCATCTATTGATTTTTCAGTTTCTTAAATACGTTACGGAGTATATCCCAATTTGTTTTTATCAACAAATCATTTGATAAAAAAGCCGAATATCATACCCCTTTCAAGAGCAGAATACCATTCTGTCATTTATTAAACCATTTTTTAATCGTCATCGATGCAATGCTGCTTTATTTATTCATCAGTTAATGGAAGTAAAACACAAAATCCTGATTAAACAATATAATGAATGGGTGTAAAAAAAACTTGAAAAATAAAAAACAAAGTTAGGAAGAAAATCCAAAAACAGTCATAGTAATAACTGTAGCGGTATGCATTCTCACTGGAAGAAGATGAGCGAATACACAAACGGAGAAAAAAGTCCAAGACGGTAGAAACATGAAGGTCAACTCTACTTTAATCAACAATCTACAAAGAGGAAAGACGTGAAATGTGGTCATTTACGCGCGGAAAAAACGACAAAGAGAGATAACTCTTTAGTCCTTATCCGTACATTTTGCATTTATCAAATCATTTCCTTCTAATGACTCGCCCTATAAATATTTCTTTCATCTTGTATATGTAAGTACAGGGACACAATTAAGTTTTAGCAAAAGTGTGTTTACGAATCTAGTGTATACCATTTGCCAAGGATGACAGGGACACATAAGTTGCAAATATAGGGGTCTTACTTTGACGGGGTTTCCATAGTACGACGACCTTCCCTTTACTTTAATGAAAAATATGGATAATGACCATATCCCAATAAAGAGCACAAAATAAATAAGTCAGAAAATTATAAAACGAAGGCATACAAAATCAGGATATACAGGAACCAAATCAAAAAGCAAAAAACCTATACAACATAAAAAGAAGCGAAATCTAAATATGGGAGGGAGACCAAGTACCCATGCAGGAAGAGTCAGCATCTCCTGCTTACATGGAACACCCGTCGCTTCAATTCGGTAGAAATGTCACATCCAGTTACTTCCATTTCGGAAGATACAAGTACATTCAGTGGTTGGATGGCTCAAATGGTCTACGACAGAATATCATCCACCATTCTGGACAATGGGACATCATAGTGTATGACGAGTTCCCGTATCGACCGTACAACTTCCTCAGCGACGATGTTAGTCGGTCATAAACGTACCCCTGACTGAGAAGCTTATCTAAAGACGCTTAAATTAATTCAGCGTCGCATTTAAGTGGCGTCACTTTTAATAAATCCCGTCGTTCAACTTGTCTTTGCAGAGATTGTTCATATATAACAGCGTTGTCATTTCTGATGAATATATTGTTTTAATTTATTGTCTTTTTTCTCTTCCGTTTAAATGCAATTTATTTCGGTTATAAGAAAAGTTAGATTTGGTTATAAGTTATGTCAACATTATTAGTGCCAACGCCATTAGTGACTTAACATGAATGAATCTTGACAAATTAACATGGATTTAGCCAAAACACCAGAGAGAATCTAGAGAGTCAGTTGACTAGTTGATAGATCCCATAGGAAGGTAACAGGTAACAGGTAATATGATAATAAGTAAAAGAAAATGGAGAGAGAGAGAGAGAGAGAGAGAGAGAGAGAGAGAGTTTTTGTTGCCTATGAATCGGTGTCAGTTAAGTCGACTTGTGAGAATGTTGATTACATTGTCGGGATGTCCTCCCAATCTTCACTTTGTTTTGTTTGTTTGTTTGTTTTTGTTGTTTTTTATTTTCAATGTCAATCTGTCATGAACATATATTCCCCTTCCTCTAGTGTTACATATTGACACAATTTTGTCATAAAAAAGCAGTTGCAGTGTTGTCTAGTCATATTCAGCTCAACAAAGCGTGAAACCGAGAACAAAACATCAAAGCATATACCCTAACGTGCCCTACATCTCCATTTATCTAGCCGAGACGTAACACAATACGTGCACAAAAGACTTGTATGCGTACTTGACTGACATACTAAACCTGTGTCTCTACGATGCACATTTAGTCTTTAATTCAGAACAAGTTATGTAAGGGACCTGTAAATGGATAGATATGTAGGTAGAAAAATCTCAGATTCACTGGAGCATGAGAAGATTAAAATAAGCGTATAAAGATACACTTTGCAGGTTTCTCTTTTTTTTTTCCTAACTGATCATGCACCTCAACATTGACCAGACATGCACGTTTCGGGTACTTAACCCTGGTCAGTGATCCTTAATCTAAACAATGTGATACAGCCAAAGAGTGTGAAAATTATGAAGAAACATTATTTCATTTATGTACTTTAATAAAATGTAAAAGGAAACATTTGTATGTGGATTCTGTGTCCTTTTGTCCCTTTGAAGTAAGAACAACGATATTTAATAAAGAAAAAATGGAATCATTATGATGGCTTTTTACAACGTGTCTTTCCGATCTATGTAATTTTTTTTATCATTAGACATCATCTAAGTTCTATGATAAGACAATCCTTAACAGACAAGGTTGCTTCACAGGGCATCTCATGATAATCTTGGTTGACTTTTGTCACGAAGATCAGTGAATGAAAGTCAAAAACAAGAACAGGAACCAGACCCAAACAACCACAATGAGAACATGGAGAAGGCTTATGCATTTTGGGAAAAAATACAAAACAGAACTTTCTAAGGCGAAAATAAAATACAAGAAACAGACGGAGACAAGGACACAAACTCCATAAAAACACGAAGGATAACTTATCTAATGAACCATCTTCAGTGCAAGTACAGAAGGCATTGTAGAATGCATTGTAACTAGCGATGTTAAAATGCACCGTACAGACCTTTTTCATACATGAATCATGTAGTATATATAATGCAAGTATAGTATCCAAGTAGGTAGAACCAAAAAGGAAGTTCATGGCCCATCCAAATTTCTGTCTTCCCGACCACCCTGCTAGGTCTTCTAGTACATATTCTGTCTTCCCACCCATCCTGATAGGTCTCTGCTAAGCCCATAGCCAAATCCAATTTCTGTCTTCCCATCCATCCTGCCACGTCTTTTGGTACATATTTGGACATAATAACTTTCACACACTTTGGCAATATTACATTGTTTAGATTGAGAATCACTGACGAGGGAGATAGGAATGTTAACAAACATCACGTCTCTTCTGACAAATTACAAGGAAGGCTGACTATGACCTTTATCCTTAAGTGAAGACACTTGACGTTTCCTAGGTAGTCTTCAAATAAGTGTGCTATTGACACAGATATCACCATCTTATTTCTTGAATAGTGCTTCACATTTACATATTCATCTGTGTTTCTTAGGCCCCTGCGTCATACTGTCTGTTTGTATGTTCATCTTACAGTGATGAGATTATTTTACACCACAATTGTGCGTTCTTTAAGACCTCTGGCGGCTCATCGGAAAATGGGAGGGTTGTTGCGTACGTAATCCAAGATAACTGCACTATCTGCTAATGACGTGGCAGATGGCCGTCCTAAGTCGGCACTGATTGCCCATTGGTCTCGTTGGTTTATGTATAGTCATTTTTGTTTTATGTTTCTGTGTGATTTGGCGTTCCTTGTACCATCTGCGTCTTTTTCTGTGCATGTCTGCTGTGTGTTTTTACAGTGGGTATTTTGGGGTTTTGCTGTTGGTGCTGCAACTAGGTGTTGTTGATGATTCCCCCCCCCCCCTTTATTTCAGATAGACCGCCATGTATTTCCCCTTTGCAGATCACGAGATCAACCTGTCCTACCTAAAGGGTAGTTTCAAAAATAAAGCGTGTTTACGTGTTTATGTATATATAAATCGCAAATAGTAGGCACAGCACAGCACAATCTTCATGAAAAAAACTAAACACTTCAATACATGGCAGACGTGATGATTCCACATACTGAACACCTATCTATCGTACATTCAGGTTACAGATGACCAGGAGTCAACGAGAGCCTATGTAGCCAACTTCGGTCGATCGATTCTTCAACGCATTCGAAAATTTCTGTTATCAAAATGTCCTGGAATTTCTAAAAAGTGGGTTCTGTACCATCATATCCTACCCATCCTGCTACTTCTTCCTGTACATTTTTGGACGTTATAACTTTCGCACTCTTTGGCCATGTTAAAGTGTTTAGATTTAAGATCACTGAGGAGGGTCAAGTACCTGTAACGTGCATGTCTGGTCCATGCTGCAAAATCTGTTCTTTAATGATGCTATGAAATATGAAGACGTTTAACATTAATTCTATGGATAAGGGTTTAGTGACACTTAAAATGTAACTGAGAAGGATGACATATCTGACACATGAAGGCATGTGTGACAATGTTTGTGAAGATGGTTGTTCCATAGTAGAAAAGTTTTGACACTGCATGTGTTTCCTGAAAATCAGCAATACAGAAATTCTTTTATATTTTCTTTTTATTCTATGAAAATGTTAAGACGATAATATCAAAATCAGAGATTATCCATCGAGGTGTGTTCAACGAAAATTTAAAATATATTTCCATGCATTAAAATGATATGACGTTTAGAGTATTTCATAACTTTTAAAATATGACATAATTGTATGGAACATAGAAAAAATAAACATTTTGAGCAATGTAAAAATTAGGATTGTTTCATATTACAGAATTCAGGTACAGGTTAAAAAACGGAACATGTATATCATTGTATGTATAAGCACCAAACATATTATTGTATTATTAAACAATTTTGTGTTTTGCTACTTTAATGGAGATACTGTTTACAGAATATCAATAACCATGAAAAATGCTTGTTTTATAAAAAAAATTTAAGATTGTTTCATATTACAGAATTCATGTACATGTTAAAAGAGGGGTACATATATATATATTAGTATATGTATAAGCACCAAACATATTATTGTATTATTAAACAATTTTGTGTTTTGCTACTTTAATGGAGATACTGTTTACAGAATATTAAAAACCATGAAAAATGCTTGTTTTATAAAAAAAATTAAGATTATTTCATATTACAGAATTAAGGTACAGGTTATAAAAGGGGTACATGTATATTATTGTATGTATATGCACCAAACATATTATTGTATTATTAAACAATTTTGTTTTTTGCTACTTTAATAGAGATACTGTTCACAGAATATTAAAAACCATGAAAAATGCTTGTTTTATAATAATTATGAACAGCTTATGTTTTTTAAACACCTTTAAAGGTATATTTAGTCCTCTAGTTACTTATTTAAAAGCCAAGCAACTTGAACAAGCTAAAAAGTATGTTAAAAGAGAATGAACATCATAAAAAATATACAAAAATGTTACAAGTAATGAACACAAATGCATTTACAAGTTGCAAGTATAAAAAATAATAATATTGTAATACAATTGATATTGAATGTATAAGGTAAGTAAGAGATAAGAATAAAACATATAAATATATACTGTCACAGAGTCTGATTCTATACACATACATATACATATTGATAATCCAATAAAGTATTATTAAGTATAAAGTTAAATCTTTAATGAAATAACATACAAGAAATACATACAATGTATCGAAATTGTGTGATTATTTGACAAAACACCGGTATTTCAACTTACTTTGAAACATAGTACTTAATCACTGCAAACCCGATTGATATGATAAACATAAACATTATAAAATGATACGATTTCAGATATATCCCTTCCGGTAAAAACATTTGGTAAAAATTGTATAAAATAGCGTGAGAATCATTTTAAAAAAATAATGGATAAAAGATATGCATTATTAAACAACTCAAAATAGAGGAGGTGTTGTTGTTGTTGATAATATAGTTAACTATACGGAATAATATTCTGACAGAAGCCTTTGTGTGCCACAAAGAGCTTGATTTGAAAACATGAATGAAATCTTCAAAGTCCATTGTGAACAGCTTAGGCAATTAATCATAAAATACCTCAAGTTTCTTTAAATTTCAAATATTATCTTTTTCTCTCTGTGTGTTTATTCAAATGTACCCTATAGGCAATTAAATCTTATAATAATCAAAATTACCACTATTTTTGTAAAATGAATATGTTGAAATCAAATATTGCTGCATGGTCAGTGGATATGTACGTATAACAAAAAAATGTACTGTTGATTCATCTTGTACACCTGAGTAGTTAATCTTGCATAATCGTATGACTTCTGCATTCCGTTTTTTATGTTAAAAATATCATTAATAGGTGAAATTTATAATCGAACCTTGTTGAAAAATGTTGATATTAATATCAACCATGTAGTACTCAACAAATTAATGATAGGCATTGCAACAGCAGAGTGTCAACATGGTCAAAGATCCAGTTTGTTGATTACTGTATGACAGAAAGTGTAAACTAACTTTTACTGCATGATACAATACTAGACTACTTAAACTTCAATGGTAATTTTATGACGTAATGATTATGCATTCGTGATGACGTCGACAATGGTATTTCAAGTCCTGCTTACGATGACTCCAAGACAGGATCAAATAAAAGCCCTATGAAATGACAATAAAGATATCGTGAAGTGAGATCATTTGGCATATTATAAATCGTTTAATTTCTACAACTGTTTTCAAAACTTTAATTATCAATTGAAATATGTTTCTGCAATGGTCTCTTTTTTTCAATCATGAAATTGAAATTCTTTACCAATTAAGATTTAAGAAACACTAAAAGAAAATGATTTTCAAATGTCGATGGACAGAGCGACGACAAAATCGTATTCACTTACCAGCGATACATGCCGTCATAAAACAAGCAACATTCCCGGCTATCATGGCGCGAAATACAACCTGCACCAAAGCTTTCATTCGATTTGGCGCCATCGCGCCCAATGCGCCGAGCATTATGCCCATTGATCCGATGTTGGAAAATCCACATAGCGCGTATGTAGAAATGACGACGGATCGGTCCTGTAAAAAAAGATGACTCGTACATAAGTTCTTGATCAGGTCATAAAAGTTAGCCCTATATTCAAAGTATTAAACCAATAAGAAACAAAGCTTTATCTACGTCATGGCAATAAATCAAGGTACATATAACACAATTGTTGCAATTGGCTGAAAATCCATTCAAAATTCAAATCGTAAAATGCAACTAATTAGAATTAACTACTCACCGACAGCACGCCTCCAACCAAAGTATGGTCAAAATCCAAATACACAATATTCCCATTCGTCATTGTCCAATTTCCGGTATAATTATTGTTCACGATAGACGTATTGAATGGTAAATATTCGTACCAGGTAAGATTCTGTTGATTTTTAATGTACTTTGAAAGTTCAGTGTACGCAATAAACTCGTTCAGGAATGTTTTGAGTCCAATCATTTCTGCCACTTTTCTACAATCATCCCATTCTACTCCCATCACATATGAGATTGGAGAGAATACATATGAGCATATAAGCTGAAAATGAAACGAACGACAAACAATTACAAAACATCTAGGCCTATAGCAACACTGTAAAATGCATTGAACTCGATGATCAAGTTCTTTGAGCTGAAAAATATTGCCCTTCCGTCTTTTCCGTCTAAAAATGTCTCAATGTGAATTGTGAAAAATAAAAAATAACGCTTATCTTTTATTATCATTTACACGTAAATATCTGCATGTACATCTAAAAAAATGTAATTATTTTGCGAATAAGAAAATAATGAATGATACCCCCATTATCACGAAAAACATCTCGTTATTACGAGAAAATATCTCGTTTTACGAGAAAATATCTCGTTTTACGAGAAAATATCTCGTTTTACGAGAAAATATCTCGTTTTACGAGAAAATATCTCGTTAAGAGAAAATATCTCGTTAAGAGAAAATATCTCGTTAAGAGAAAATATCGCGTTATTACGAGAAAGTATCTTGTAATTACAGGTAATCATAATCTTATTAACACAGATTTGACCTGTGGTTATGAGGAAGGATCTCGTAATTAAGAGACAACAAGCGTTTTAATCTATAAGTCTTAGATCAATTAGTATTCAAATTAATAAAGATACCTTACCGAAAAAGACCATTCTTCTCCTGGCTTTTCAAACCCAGCTCGATTACCGAACCAAATAAGAGTAGAATCTACGAACTTCAGAAGGGCTATGAATGCGATAAGATTCACTGCGATGTTTGCTATAAGTTTGGTTGACTGTGTAGCCCCTCTGGATGCAGCCTCGATAATATTTCGCTCCTGACTGCAAATGTTCAAGAAAGTCAAATTGTATGTTAAACGTCTTCAAATTGAATAGCATCATTTTAGAACAAATATATTAGCAGCATGGACCAGACATGCACGTTTCGGGTACTTAACCCTCATCAGTATACCACATATCAGTCCAAATGTGTAAATCAATATACATACTATATGCACATTACCATATTGACATTTCCTTTAATTGCAGAAGTTCCCAAAAGATTTTCATTAGATGATTAGACTTGAATCTAGAACGACAAGGACTAATTATTTCTGTCTATCAATGTGATATTTGAACGATTACAAATTATGAAAAATATTATTCCTATTGTAAGAACAAATTATTCTTTTTAAAAAATTGTTCTTCGTCACTGAAGAAACTCAGTTGTGTCTTATAAAATTGTTTACATAAATTATAAAACATAGCCTCCAGTGATTGGTTTTTATAAATGGGCCATTTTCCATGATTTTAGAAAGCAGAATTGGCCATCTTTCAAATTCCTGAATCTTTATGAAAAATAATTACCCGCTTGCAATATTGTACACTTCATCACCAGCTCTGCTTTTCTTCGTTTCTGGCCAAAATAGCTTACTCATTGCCAAGGCAGCGGGAGCAGACATCACAGAGGCAGATAACAGATGATTGGCTGGAACCTGCAACCAATCAAATGGTTTGATCAACTTTGGACAAGAACCAATCAGAATCGGACATGTATACTTGTATAATGTAGATTTAAACATTACTTCAAACTTTACCAGAACTTGCAATGAAAATTAAAATAAGGTGTACGTGTAATCAGTGACAATAGTCCGACATGAAAAAAAATGAGACTTACGTCATACAGGATGTAGGCTGCCATGACACTTCCGGCAATGGTAGCAAATCCTCCTGTACAGATTGCGTGCATCTCTGATTTGGTCATTTTATGGAGGAACGGTCGGATCATTAAAGGTGCCTCGCTCTATAGGACAGACAAAAGCATATTAACAGCAATTCTCTGTAAGAATCAAAGAATTTCAAGACATATTGGCACAGCATGTCATGGATTTTTGAGATTTTTGGTATAGAAGTTCAATATGAAGTACTAGTATGTAAATCAACCCCAGTTTTCTTTCAAAAAGGTTGTCGTTGCCATGGTAACCGAGTCTGAAGTTTCAAAAACGGGAAAATCTATAGGACAAGGCATATTTGTAGGCTTCGTTACCATGGAAACAGATACTTTTTTAATCTGAAATTGTTTTGATTTTTTTTTTCTTTTAATCCTTAATATTATTATGCATATTTGTAAAGTTTTTTACATTCATCTCGGATGCCTTTTGTATACAAGACGAAAAATTGGGCCAAAACAGGGTATAAAAAGACTCTGTTTTGGGCTATTTATTATATAAAGACCCTTTTTGCATGTTTTTACTGAAGTCTATCAACATTATAACTACATTGTTTGAGTCTTGACAAGTGCAAATTAATCGTACCGAAAATCTGTCGGAAATAGTAGCTAAAAAGAAAAATAGATAACATCCAAGCGCAACAGCTACACAGATCTACATGTACCTTATGTTGTACATTTTGTACTACATGCTCAACCCTCAAACTTAAAGTAAAATGAAAGTTTATTTAATTTAAATCTATCTAGATTCTTGAAAATTAAGGTGTATATATACCTGCCCAATAAATATATTCCCGGCTGCATTTAGTGATTCTGCAGGCGATGTTCCCATGACGGCGGCCATGAACCGAGCTAGATTACGGATGATAAACTGCATGACTCCAAGATAATAAAGGATGGAAATGGCCGTACTGAAGAACACTATGACGGTTAAAACCTTAAAATGAGAGAAAAGTCACAGTTACCTGTAAATATCAGGTGTTTCCGCAAAATTTGAACCATAATTGATAAACCGTGGACCTCAATTAAATACAATTTCAATTAATTCACAAAAATGTCTTTTCATTTCGAGACGACGAATATGAGATTTATCACATGGATGCAATCTCAAAGTTTAATATGTTCTTTTAAAAAATGATCCTTGGAGTACATGTATATTAGAAATACCAAGTAGAAATTTCTATGTGTTCAAGAGGGTTTAAGTTAATCTGATTAGGGGGGGGGGGGGGGGGGGTTCATGTCTATGACTTGAAGAAAAAAAAAAAAAAAAGAACTGTCCATATCAGCAAGTTGGGAAATTCCAAAGGGTCCTGACTCCAGTTCTAGTTTCGCGAGTGCATATATGATCTTTTTTTCCTATCAACTTTCTTACTATAGGTCTTTATCCTTATTTTTCAAGTCTATTACAACATCAATTGAATTGAAGTACAATGTACTATGAGAACCTTATACTGTAGTAACTATGCGAAATCAGACTAAGGCACGGTCCATTTGATGTTCTGGGGGGGGCTTGGGTTTTTTTCGAAAAAAATAATTTTGCTCTGAATTTTGATGAAAAAAATTAATTTGCTTATGGTGTGACAGAAAAAAAATAATCTTGCTCTTACAAGTAATCTGAATTTGAAGAATAACCATAAGATTCGCTTAAAATTCCTGAAAATTTTTCGGCTCGCTTCGCTCGCCGCAGTTTTTACTTTCTATAACAAATTTTTGGCTCGCTTCGCTCGCCATAGTTTTCTTCTGAAATGGCAAGATCATATTTGAAAATATCAAAAGTGGGCATGTGACTGAAACAAGGGGCTTCCTTAAATGCTTAAATACATTATCGATTTAATTTATTACTCTTAATATTAATAGATACATGTATCACCATAGTGTTTAATTTTTCATACAAGCTTGGAAGGATAATTTATTCAAGTTTTTCACTAGTTTTCATTTCCACATGCATAAACTTGCCTAGAAGACTGTTACATGACCTTATATACATTATGTTTACTGAAAATTATAAATCGCATATTGTAAAAATCGTTTATCTCTCACGGTTTAGAAGTGAATACAAGTTTTACATAGAAATAAAGTAATGTAAAGAGTTTAATCTAGGTAAAAATAAAGAATTTTTATTGAAAATACACAAACATTCTTAATATTCACATCAATTGTTATAAAAAAAATTCCTTGCTCCAGCTTTGCAAAAAAAAAAAAAATTTGCCCCGGTCCGGGGCGAAAAAAATAATCCTGCTCCGACAAAAAACCCAAGCCCCCCCCCCCCCCCCCCCCAGAATATCAAATGGACCGTGCCTAACCTTGTCTCGAATCAAGAGCAGGGCGAATATGATTTTAAGTACGACCCACTTTGCTCTATTTTTATTACACATAATACGACAAAAGCAAACCTAAGAGCAAGCCGTCCCCCACTTGAATTTGCCAAAATGTTTTTACCTGAAAATGAATTTTCCTGTTTTTACGAACACCTTTTTTTAAATTCATAGACTCGAACCCCCCCCCCCCCCCCCCCCCCCCCTGAAAAATGTAAAAGTATGCACTGTCAGGATCTACTGATACAAACATATACAAGAACATTTTAAACATGTCAAAACATCAAATGAAATTGTAAACATCAGTAATGTTTCAAACCTTGAAAGCGAAAAAATGGTCCGTATATTTTTCACCAAACACGAAAATGGAACCAGCATCTGTGTATGCTAGGAATTCTGACACACGGTCACCAAGGTATTTGAAGGCTTGGTAACCCCCTCTCCATCGTAATATAATGAGGGCAAAATAAAACTGGAGGGCCAGGCCCCAAAATACAGGACGCCATTTGACCTGTTGAAAGGAAATATAGGTATCATCGTAAATGAATATGCTTGGTAACTTAATTAGGTGAATATGCATTATCGTAAGTGAATATGCATGCTAACGTAAGTGAATATGCATGCTAACGTAATTGAATATGCATGGTAAAGTAAGTGAATATGCATGCTAACGTAAGTGAATATGCATGCTTACATGTACGTAAGTGAATATGCATGCTGACGTAATTGAATATTCATGGTAAAGTAAGTGAATATGCATTATCGTAATTGAATATGCATGCTAACGTAAGTGAATATGCATGCTTACATGTACGTAAGTGAATATGCATGCTAACGTAATTGAATATGCATGGTAAAGTAAGTGAATATGCATTATCGTAATTGAATATGCATGCTAACGTAAGTGAATATGCATGCTTACATGTACGTAAGTGAATATGCATGCTAACGTAATTGAATATGCTTGGTAAAGTAAGTGAATATGCATGCTAACGTAAGTGAATATGCATGGTAAAGTAAGTGAATATGCATGCTAACGTTAGTGAATATGCATGCTTACGTAAGTGAATATGCATGCCAACGTAAGTTAATATGCATGGTAAAGTAAGTGAATATGCATGCTAACGTAAGTGAATATGCATGGTAAAGTAAGTGAATATACACGATACATGTAACCACTATCTTAAAAAATGAAATATAAAATTTATGCATAATGTTACCATTTACTATCATCCAATTTTCTTGTCATTAAGCAATACAGAAGTTATGGAAAAATCTATGAAATATTAATACTGTAACACCAAAATTTTTTTAAAGCATTAATTTAGTCACAATTATCACTTTTTTCAATTTTTTCATTTATAGAAATAGATGGATTTGATTTGAATGAAAGCGAGATCTTAGAAGCAATATGTTTTTGATTTACCATAAAAAAGATTCAACTTTGAATTTTAAATGAGTATATCTCATGTCAAAACATATTAAATTCAAACTGCAATGCAAAAAGAACATACGGAATAAATAACACATACCCGAGCCGGATGTTTTGAGCAGATATAAAAGATGAGGATAAAACAGAACATGCCCAGGAGAGAGACAAGGTTCCGGGGAGTCTTTAAAGCGATCTCAACTATTATAAATATGATGGCTCCTAGGACTAATAGTATGGACACGATGATATTAATCCTGAAATATTTTTTTATTATTATTATTATTTCATTTTTTCATTAATTGTTCCTCTTATTTATGAAATGTCTTTTTCATAATTGAGATACATGCATATTTAAGTGTATAGATTTTGAGAAACAACCAAAATAAAAAACAAAAAAAAAAACAAAAACAAAAACAAAAACAAAAAAACCAACAAAACAAAGCACATTAAAAAAAAAAGGAAACTACAAAATTGTCCTATTTCTTACAATTTCCGATAAACTCTGAAAATCTCTGTCACGTCTCTTATTGCACTTAGTATAATTATGCTTTTTATTTATATTCTGCGTAGAGTGAATTATTCTCTTAGTCATGCACTTGGTCATTCAGATATAATATTCTGTTAAATAAAGATTATAGTAAATAAGTGGCCAATCTAAAAAAGAAAATTAGCCAAGATTAACATGTACCTCTTGAAAGATCAACAGAATTTCGAAAACAAATAATGCATCTTTCGTTTGCAGATGACACAATCATCTTATCTGACAATCATATCTGACAATCATAATGACCTGTAAAATTCTATAGATACTTTCTATTTGTATTATAAGCATCTGAAGAGTGAAGATACCTCTTGTATAATATAACTATATCGGGACTCAGTAGAAGTAATGGTAGATAAAACGAGCACAAGAAAAGAAATATAATAATGATAATAATCGCTTACCAAAATCCTAGCCTGTCTCGTCTCTCGTCCTGTACCTCATCCAGTGCTTTTTCCAGGATCACTCTTAGGTTGAAATTACAATAGGTGTCTAAAAGGTGGAAAACAAGAAGGATAACTCCTAAAAGAGTACAAATCAGTAAGCGCCACGATCCCTCATCTCCAAATCGGAAGGAGAAGCTATACGCCAAGTACGCTATGTATAGAATACCCAAAACAATCCAGAAGGCTGTCCAAACGTGTTCATGGTGTTTCTTGAACCAATCACCGAACATGTTCTGAAGGGCCAACACGGATCGTGAGCAAGCGTTTGCTTCATCTAGATCCATTTCTTCTTCTTCGTCAGATGAATCGTCATCGTCAACATCGGATTTTTCTTTCTTTTTATTATCGTGACCGACCTGAAATTCATAAAACTTTCAAGTTATTATAATTTGATAGGTATATTTTCTCCTAGTTTAAATTATGTCAGGTACTACAACTGATCATTCTATTATCTTGAAAAGAAACTCTTAATTTCAAAAACTCTCGATGGTCCATGCACACACCGGTACATGTCGGCAATACATGCAATTTGCATTGTATTCATGTAAAGCCCCTGTCACACCTTCACGTTCTGGCATGGCGTTCGCACTACGACCACCAAAATTGTACGAAACGTGGTGTGAACGTAGTAAGGACGCGGGGAACGTAGTAAGAACTCGTTGATACGTATTGAGGTCGTAGTAAGGACGCCGACGAACGTGCCCGTACGCCGAGCCACCACGACCGTTTTGAACTGTTCAAAACAGTCGTAGTGAGGACGCGGTGATTACGGAACGTGTTAGGGACTACTTGCGAACGTATTGAGAACTTCATGGACGTATTAGACACGTGTCGCGAACGTAGTAGGGTCGTAGTACAGACGGCTAAAACTTTTACATATAACCATATGGAGATCGTCACGTCTCTGCCGTCCTTACCACGTTCTTGGTTTTAGAGGTCGAAAAAATCAAAATAGACCTCATACAAACAATTTATCCTTTGAACGTGTCATGATCGTAGTATGAACGCAGTAAGGACTTCGAGAACGTAGTAAGCACGCCGCACTATCGTAACACAGACGCCTTCGTCGTAGTGTGAACTTGGGGCTGATCGTAGTGCAAACTTGACTAAACGTATTAAAGACGGGAAGGACGCGCTACTAACGTGTTACGGACGCTAAAGGTCGTGTTGCGCACGTAATGGAGTCGTCAATTATTGTTTCGGAGAGCCCTTCCGGGTGAAAAATGCCACGTTCTCACTACGTTCATGAAAAATTTTAAGGACTTCAAGGACGTAGTAAGAACGTCTCGAGAGAACATGTAGGTGTGACAGGGGCTTAAGCATTTGTGTTTGATTAAGAAAATTTCCAAAACTGCTTATATATAGATAAAATCTATACTGTAACTATACCTGTCTATGTCGAAGTTCTGCATCATCAACCTCCAAAGCTACATTGTCAACTCCAACAATTTCATTTCCAACAGGATTTCCGGTCACTTTTTCCGCTTCCGGTAAGATGGTGTCTTGGCTCCCATAGTTTGAATCCGATGATGGATATTTTCCATTTTCATTTAACTGATGCATGCCAACTAGCTGAATATTTTTGTCTCTTGTTCCCATTCTATATGATATGATTGTATCATTTAATTTTGTACTACATTTACATAACATAAACATGACATTATATTCAATATACATTCAATTCATATCGGAGATTTTTCTTCTATGAAAAATAAGAAATGACTCAATCTCCATGATATCTTTTATTCAAATCAATTCAAATAAAATTTCTTTCATTGCATTGCATTGCTGGTAGTTTTTGCATACGGAATTTCAAGGTAAGTAAACAATTTTGTAATAAGACCGCCAGATACATTTAAAAATAGGAGAAAGGTTTTGCACTTCCTCTTATAACTGTGAACACATACTAGTATATATGTACAAGGCTCTAACTATTACAATGTTTAAAATAAACGGACATTTGAACGGTGTACTTCAATAAGTAAAATATGAATTTCACCTGCTACATATACGTACATGAACATTTTGTACCTAGTTTACAATATCTTATAACAAATATCTGTAGTATATTCGACAGTGTCATAAGAATCCGAAGTCTATTTATATAAAGTGATATATTATCCCGCCATGATTGTTTGTGCCTACATTGTACATAAAATGCAAAAGAGTATCATAAACTTACAACTTCGCCAAAAGAAGGGATAACGGACTTCAGAACAAGTGTGTAATAATTACATATTTATCATGTTTATATATGATATGATGAAACTTTCGGAGGGCGAGTAATTACGAGAAAGTAGTTATATATTTAAAAATGTGCATTTTGAATAATTACTATACATTGATATTTCATCTCGACATGTATTGTATGCATGTTTGTTCCATCACAACTACGCGGATGCGATAGTATCTATCTTTACGATAAATGTACGAAATTCAACACCTATATGATACCCGATGCAGACAGGCTATATATGGTGCTAAAGACTCGTTCCTTTTTTAATATAGTTTGTGTCATTCTTATTTGTACTTTTAGTTTATGATGCACAAAAAAGTGTTTATCGGGCATGTACGGGAAAGGTCAGAAGAGAAGGGGGGGGGGGGATTTCACGATCCTTCGGTCCGGAATTTTTCCCCCCTAAAATCTCAATCCGGATTTTTTTTTTTTGGCAAAGTCTCCCCTCCCCCCATAAAAATCAAATGGTTGCTCCCTAATGTCGGCAGCCAACTGCAGAAATTGATATTCAGATTGTGAATCCTAGAATAGGTAGTGATTTTGGGAAATGAATAAAAAATAGAAATAAATAAACTCTTCAAGCATGTCGAGAAAATTGAGGCCTAGCGTGGGACCAGATAGGTTTGTTTACTCATACCAATGCGTAATGATTGTGACAAACATGTACATGAAAATACGTGGTTTGGCGATGACCCATCCCCCCTCTCCCTTTCCTCTGTGCAGAGTGAATAAAGAACATTCCATTATAAGGTGTATGTATATGTACATGCAGCACAATTGTGCACGTATTGTTTTGAAGTTTCATTGCTAATTTGTTTTTGTTTTAATTGATCTACTATGTAAATTGATATATTTGTTGTAAAGTAGGGGGGGGGGGTTGAGATCTAGAGAGTCTACAGGTAACGGAAAGTACATGTATATCAATTTTTCAAACGCTAGAGCTATGCTATTCTTTAAAAAAAATCCTCATACATAAATTATATTATTAAGTTCATGTGGTAAAAACAAGGGTTTCGATAAATTCGGCCTTTAAACTGAATCATCTATCATGCACAGATATTAGTTTTGAGCTTAGAATACATAATTGTAGTCCCCCCCCCCCTTCCCACCATCAAAACCTTTCTACGACAAATAAACTTAGGGAAAATGAACAAAAAGGATATACTGAACAAAATAAACAGCATCTAATTTTTTCATTTATGTGCCACATCCATAAAACAATTAATAGGTTCATTTTCTACACATAATTTAATGTGTTTTTTTTTTATCTCATAAACATACATGTAATTTATAATTTCTCACATTTTAAAACTCTTTCTCACCTACATGTATTATTTATAACAAGACAAATGAGCATTTTGTAAATGTAATGCAACATATGTAAAAATGTATATAAGCGAGAATATAAGTGATACAATGTATATTACATTTGGTCAGAGCTCCCATGAAATTGATAATATCGCGTCGAATTTTTTTTATAGAAACAACCGTTCGCATAAATATTCATCAAGGACAACAACATAATAAATTTGCATGAAACTTCGTACATGGATATACATACAAATATACCAGAGACGGAATGTGTAAAGTGTTTGTTGATCTTATTCTTACCTGAAAAAATGTAAAGTAAAGATGTTTATCCAGATCAAAAACTTATTTGTTAACCTTCACATTCGTCTAAATAAACCAAGACTTTAAAAAACCTTTCTGTATTTAAAATTCATTGAGGTATAAAAACGGAAAATATAACGCTATGTACAGTGAAGCGAACCCAACTTTAAAGGGAAGCCACTCAAATAAAGTTACTCAAATCGGGACGGACCGTCTCAGGTAAACGTAACCCTGTGAGTTTAATTGCATTAGAGCCTTTCATTTGATCGCTCAGTTGCTCAGTTGAGGAGGCTTTCCTTTCAAATAATTCTTTAGAAGACTCCGAGTAAAGAAACCAATTTTAACCTTTTCGTGATTTTTGAATGGAAAGTACAATTAAAATGGACTATAGGGGTCCGGTCAGTGACACAGGCTTGCCACTGTGCTTGACCCTGCCCTGGGGGTATTATAATTAACTTTCGATTTACGGTCATGAAGCACAAAGTAATCTCATTACGCATGTAACTTTATAATGCGGTCATGTAGATATATACGAGTATAGTGTGTTCCCATGATGATGTCATACATGTACCCTCAAATTAACCGCCATATTGGATTACAACTCTCGGACTTTATCCATTTCTACCTTGCAAAATGTTGACATTAAAAAAAAAATTATAAATAAATTTTCAGAAGAGATTTCCTAACTAACCATCTGACTATTCTATAAAAATATCTTGTTGTTTGTAATTCTCATCAAGACATTGATGTATACGATGTGAAAAGTTCAGAAAATTGCCATGGTTAAAGTTGAGCCATTTTAACATAGACGAGATGGATAAAGTCCAAGAGTTGTAATCCAAAGAGGGAGATAACTTTAGCAAAATACAAGAAATTTATGGCTACATTTGAATGTGGGAACATACTACTTTTGAATAAAACTGCAGTTACCTTTCTTTGTCCATCGTCTACCCCGACTTCAGAACTGTTGCTATAAAACATGTAAAGATGGAAAAATTGGAGTACAATGCCATGTTCAAATTTAACATGTATAAAATATTTTTTTCAATGGGAATCTTTTCAATCTACGTATGCTTATGTAGATCTAGATCTTAATTCCTGGGAGGAAAATAATAACGTAAAATAACAATTGAACATATGCCAAAATAATAATAAAAAAACCCATAAAACAAAACAAAAACAAACAAACAAACAAAAATAATTGCATGAACATTACTTTAAATCGTCAACTTAATAAAAGCGGTGTTGACCAGTCAAACAGTTAGGTTTGTTACCTATTAAAAAAAATATGAATTATGTCAAAGCTCTAGAAGCGAAGTCATTTTCGATATAGTGTAAAAGTTAGCGTTTGCTGAGGGGGGGGGGGGGAGGGGGTTATCATTTGCATATCATGTTCTCATATGATAAATGGGCCTTATCAATGTCAAATTATTAAAATAAATAAATAGATGAATGAAAAAATAAATCTGTGTCTATTTAGATATCATGCAGACAATCAGTTAATTCCAAAAGACATCCAAAGATACTTCATGTTCTGTATTCAATACCGGTCCGATAGTACTTAGCCACAACGTTACATTTTTGTACTAAGTAACAGGTGTGGGCTAGCACTTGAAATCAATCAAAACGAACAGCACCACATCGATAAGAAAAAAATGAAACGGAACATCAATTGATTTGTCACGAAATAAACATCGTACATGTACAGAGATTTGTTGAAAATGAACAATGATAACCTTCCATTTTTTCAAACTTTGCGCTTATCTTTTATGAAATTTGGCAGATATCAAGATTTCAAGAATCGTAATGCAATCACTGCCCAAAACTTGCCTTATTCTCTTATACACGAAAAGTCGTGCAATCAGTTTCGCATCTCATTACATGAACGAGCAATGTTACAGTACTAATTAGACGAAACATGGATTTAATTCATTTTCTTTTATCTCTTACACTCTAAAAAATCCTTATATACACCATCGCTACATGTACATAATAGGGATTCATATAGAAATAATTTTGTATAAATATATATACTGACTAAAATTTTTCAAATGGTGGCGCACATAATGCAGGGGTTTATTGTTTGAAGGTTTTTGAAAGCGTCATGCAAGATCCTTCTTTGCTTCCTTATTTTCGATTATTTTTCCATTTGTTATGTATTTATGTGTTACCATATTTCCAGCCGCCACAATTGCACAATAAATCATTCCAGAGGCGCCATCTACGATGATTTGTTAAAACATCTTTTACCTTTGCTGATGTTACAGGCAAAATACGTGATGTGTATGCTAATGAAAATGACCGATAATTAGGATTAATGTAAATATACATGATGTATGTAACGACTGTCTTACTTTTTATGTTCAAGGGTGTATAATTCTGGTAAGAATCGTGCAAATTTTCGCGATTCACGGAATTTGCACGTGACCAACCAGAATTATACAACCAGGAACACCAATTTCTTACATAAAAATTAGGCCAGTTCTTTGTTATTTTCAGTTTTGCGTCCTCGTGCTAGTAGGCTTTAAGTCAAAAGTCATAAAACAAAACAAAATCAAGACAATCAAATCTTTTGCAAATTAAGAAGAGAAATTGTCCAATTTTTATATTTCATGTAATAATGTATTTATTATAAGTACTGCTATGGTTCAAGATATTGCATTATTTATTATTCTTTTGTTGACTGATACCCGTTAATAATCAAATGAAAAAAAAGTTTCTGTTGGTTTTCTCAAATAGTCACATAATATGCTCCTTATTCTATATGGCTGGCTGGTAGCTTTCTCAAATTCAAAAGGACGCAAAACAGAATAAAAACAAGAAATGGCCTTATGCAGATTTCAGATGCTTATTTACCTCGCTTTTGTTCATTTCGTACGTGTCTCCTTCGTGGTTTGAAAAGTGAAAAGTATTTAAAAAAAATGAAAAAGGTGAAAAAGAAATTGACGAAAAAGGTGACTGATTAAAAAGGTTTTTAAAAATTCTACTTTTCAGTAAGATTATGGTTGTTGATAACGAGAATAAAGTATATTTGAAAATTTCGATATGCATGCGTCTGCACATCAAAAACAAAACAAAAAGTATATAGATAAAAAGATAAATAAATAAATAAAATAAATAAATAAATATGAATAAAAATATATGTACTATACATATAAATATTGATCAAAAAGAAATGATAAGATTCATCAAAGAGAATAAGTGTCTTATGCCTCGTTCACACGGTTGCGCAATAAATTTATTTCGCAATAACTTTATTGCGCAACAAATTTGTTTCGCAATAAGCTTTTTTGCGTTCACACGAGACCGAAACTATTGCGCAATAAAATGTCAATGAACATGCACAAGAATCATGAATAAAAGTGTACAACGAATAGCTTTAGGAAAAATTGTTCGAATATTTTTCGTAAAGTCAAATTTAAGACTACTTTGGGAGGTAGTTCATTCATTTATTTGTCATTTTAGTCTAGAGCATGACGTCATTCAATTGTGACGTCATTCTCTACAAGGGGCCCAGACTTAAAGAAAAGCGTTCATTATATATACGAAAAATCGGAATCTCTCGAAAGAATCGTAAAAATAAACACGTCGAGTAGTTATATTTGTAAGTATAACAATCTTTTCCCCTTGTCATGTTGATGCGCATGCGTCAGATTTATTGCGCAACAGTTTCTCTTAGCGTTTACACGGCAGAATTTGTTGCGCAATAAAGTTATTGCGAAACAAATCGAAAATTTATTGCGCAATAAATTTTGTCGTGTGAACGCAAAACAAATTTATTGCGCAACAAATTTACGTTTATTGCGCAATAAACTCTCCGTGTAAACGAGGCATTAATTTGCCTTGTGTTATTGTGTTTTGTTACATGTACGGGTATTCAACACAAAGCAAAATGCATTTATCGTACATTTAATGCGTATTTGTGTATACCATGCAATAAATGCACTTGCTATGTGTAGCATACCCGATCCAAAACACAAATCATGACATTTATTCTATATATACATGTTCATCTATCAGGGAGCATCTTTTCAGCTTTTTTTTTATTTTTGAACCTATAGAAGTCTAAGACGTGTTTCTATCGATCAGTCCGTCTAGACTTTTTGGCAGCGGGTGTTGCATGCAAACATGAGACGCTGACTCTACCTAGGCACCTGGTCTCGCCTCTCGCGGGGTCTGCTTTGGTTCATGAATTGAGAATATTACCTACCTGGGTACTAGTTATAGCCTTTCGAGCTTCAGTATAGTACAGGTTCTGACTAGAATGAGAGTGTATGTATGTTTTTTTATGTACTTGTGTCCGAACGGAATGAGGGACGTACTGTCCGTTGTTCCGTCTGGATACAAGTACATATCTGTGTATCCAGAGGGCTCAAGGGATGTACTGTCCCTTCCGCTGGGTTTAAACACGTTTAGTGTCGTGGTCGCTTGTTCCTTTTTTGTGCTTTTGTATATATATATAAATGTAAACACCACAGCTGTCTGTACATGTTTCATTCTTGTTAACTGAAATCACGTTTTTTTCTAGGCAAAAAGGTAAAATCAAAATTGTCACCGCAAGCTCTGTTTGCAGATTAGAACAGCCATCGCGGCATGTTGCTGTTGTTGTTGTTGTTGTTGCTTTTTTTTTTGGTATTCGCCACCTCGTTTTGTAGGTGCACCCACGGATATGGTATGTTAAAACGTTTAGTTTAGACAGGAACGTATGTATAGGATAAAGACCGAATTGAGGTCTGTATGAAGGTTAGATGTCCGAGGAGAGAACAGGGTGGTGTTTAAAGACCGAGGCCGAAGGCCGAGATCTTTAAACACCACCCTGTTCTCTCCGAGGGCATCTAACCTTCATACAGACTTCAACGAGGTCTTTATCCGACTTACAAACCGCAGATTTTCTTCAATATTCCGAAAAATAAAACTCTAAACGTTTAGTACACCCCTGCTTTTTAAAATGAAATCGACCATGCAAATGATCGGGTGGAAATATGCAATGGTAACGATTATCAGGCCATAGAAGTAAAATAATCGTTATGCATCTCGATAATTTTCTGAAAGGTACCCTGTATTCGGCCAAAAAGAAAATAATAGTGTAACAATTAGTTCTATTTCCATTAAAGTTTTTAAATACGTGATTACATTATAATTGCAAATAAAGATTTTCTATTCAAGTGATGATAATATTTTTTTTATTTTGATCATCAAATTCCTCAACATACATGTATTTGAAAAGCATTTAGAATAATTGGTCTTCAAGAATCGCTATAAGGATCTAGCTTGGTATTGAAATGGCATTTTGTGGTTTTCGGGATAGAAGAATCTATTCTTCTTCTGTTAACATTTCTCATAAAAGGATGTCTTTAGCGGATTTGAAACACAATATTTTCTATTCTATGGCCGAATACTCATTATAATCAAAACAATTCACACCCGCGACTGAAATAATTTTCTTTTCTCCGCCCCTCATTGTTTTTTATTGACCTCCACACTTCATTGAACGTTCATAAAACCTAGTATATTTAGAATCGTCCGCGGTCTTTATGAAATAAAATGACCGATGAATAACAAAAGAATCACATTTGAAGGTTTGTAAACATAGGAAATCCTCTCTCTTGTATACTTAGATTTGTTCTTTGTACAAGTTATGTTTAAATAAGGCCATTATAGTGATTAAAAAAATGTTTTACGCCCCGAGCAGGCAAGAAAACACATAATCGATATGAAGGATCATGGAAAGAAACAACAATTAAACAAGAGGGGGTTAATCCTGACTTTATCAAGAGAGAGAAAAAAATCACTCTATCTCCTGATTATATATATAATCAGTTATGGTATATTGACATTTTGTGATATTCAAGATCATTTACTGATATTTCTTTTACCTATAAAGATCCATGTTTGTGTACGTGTGTGTTTCAACATATTTCACCCCGACGAACTTCGCACTTCCTACTTCGAACTTTGCACTTTAATCTAGATAGAAAGTAGGTTGCCAGTTTATTTCAAATGAAATCATTCTGATTCTTCAATGTTCGAAATGTGAAGTGCGAAGCCCGTCATGGTGAAAACAATTCTATTCAGCAATTTTCCTAAAAGGTAACGGGAAGACTCAGTATGTTTTTAAATACATTCATAACATATATAGATAAAGAAGAATTATCAAATTATTTGAAAAAGACTACATAATTCAGAAATAAAAGAAGAAGAAAAAAAATCGAACGTGCAAATAGATATTTTATGCATAGTAAAATGTGCAAGGAAAGATAAATCTTAAAATTTACGTTATTGTTTGTTTTGGAGATTAAATACCACGTGCTCACACGCTATCTATGTTACACAAATAGATATGTGCTTTACATGGAAAGAGGAAGTTGTGTACTAATGTATGTAGGAGGTTAGCTTTATACAGATGGAATTTTTCGAAACAAGGGTAAGAGATGCTTAAAAATGCCCAAAACTAAAATTTCGGACAAAAATTGTGACGTTTGTACAAATTTAGGAAGATCGTCGGAGAAGACAAAGGTTCACTTCATGTGCCATGAATGTCGTGAGCTTTATTGTGAAACGTGTGCTAAATTACACATAAAATTCAAATGCACCAGCACGCATTCTCTACTAGATTTACTTTCCCCTGACAAGAACAAGTTACCCGATGTAGTCAAGATGGGTGAAAACGGACAAATTTTATATCTACGGAAGATGAAAATTACAAACCGAATGGACTTCAGTGTTTATCGACCAGAAGACACAAAGGAGGTATGTGTAACAGGAATAATTCTACTTTTCGGTAGGATTGTGGTAGTTGACAACGGAAACAAAGTATTCAAACTTTTTGATATAATCGGTACCTACGTATCGTCTGCACCACTGAAAGAAGTAACAAGAGGCATAACTCTTATGGGCCATGTTGAGTTTGCAACATGTGGTGGGGGTAACCGCATCATCCTTTGGTCAGTCGATGGCGATAAATTGTATGGTGGCGGGAAGTATTATTACGTCGACCACGAGGCACATGCTATCCATTTCAATGATTCATATTTCTTCGTGCTGCATCGAGATGATCAAATGATATCAGTTCTTGACGACGATGGAACGCATATCAGGAAAATCGTTGTGAAAGAAGCACTGGGAAAGCAAATAAGCCTGAGTGCCGGAATATATGCAAGCAAGCAAAACCATGAGATATACGTTCTTTGTACTAAAGAAAGTCGTGGCGTCCTGGCTATCTCATTTGAAGGAGAGGCACAGTGGCATTTGCCACTAACAGGATATTTAGGGGATATTAAGGAGGCCAACAAAAGACTTTTAGTGTCAAACGTAACGGAACATTGCATCCATATGATAACAAAAGAGGGTGAATTCATAGAAAATCTTATGGAGGAGAAAGAACTGGGGGAATATCCAAACGAACTTCATTTTGCACAAAGAGCAAAGCTGTTTGTCAGTTACACAGTAGACGAGGACAAGGTGTATAGAATCGCAATATTCTCAGCTTTTGAAACGGATGAGCTGTTCATTAATGACGAAGAAACAACGGCTGATTAGAACTTGCTTTACCTTATACAATGTACATGTAAATGTAATAGAAACTTAACGGTCCATTATGCAATCCAAATACCAGTCTTGAAACAAATAATACATATGCATGTTGGTACATGAGCGTTTATGTACTAATGCCTATTAAATATAGATTTATGTAATGTATAGTTTTGTTCTTTTTTAACAAATAGTTTTACTGTAGTTATCTAGTGACATATATTTAATCTGATTATCGAGTTTATCTACACCTCTTCAATTTTGTATGCGTAATGCCTCTTATATCCGCTGACAAAGTGTTTGCGCAAACGTGGGTCCACGAAACTTGATTGTGAGTTCACCTCATGTTAAGAGAGGTTTTTATTATTTATACAACAACTGTTTTTAACAGACCTCTGTATATCCGGATAAGTGAGGGTATTGTTACTTAATCGTTTGGATTTTTTCTTTGGTTTATGTGTAGTCTTTGTGTTTAATGTAGTCTTTTTGTAGTTTTTTTTTGTAGTTTGGTAGTTTTTTCTTTGGGTTATGTGCAGTCTTTGTGTTTAACGCAGTCTTTGTGTTTGTCCCTTTTACGTTTCTTGCTGACGTGTGGAAGTCGTAAAAAAGTTCCCCGCGAGGGGTTTGACAGGAAGTGTTTTGAATATTTTCCCCTGACATGGTCGCAGTAGCACTTTCTATATAGACATAGCCTCAGACAGTGCATGCATTTTTAGCTCTACTGGTCTCAGACCAGTCGAGCTTATGCGATCACCCTTCGTCCGGCGTCCGTCCGTCTGTCCGTCTGTCCGTCTGTCTGTCTGTCCGTCTGTCCGTAAACAATTCTTGTCCGGACAACTCCTCTGAAACTGTTAGAAATAGAAACTTAATTCTTTTTGTATTTTACTTGGTCCATGGTCTAGTTGTGCACCTGACATTCAGTTTCAGTCCTTGACTCCCAGGGTCTTAGGAAATGGGCGTGGTCATTAAATTCTATGTAATTTTGTCCGGATAGCTCTTCTTTCACTATTAATGATAGAGACATAATTCTTTTTGCAATATGATGGGTCTGTAGTCTAGTTGTGCACCTGATATTTTGTTTGAGCCAATGACCCCCAGGGTCTTGGAAAAGGGTGTGGCCATTTTCTTTTATATTATTCCATATAATCTTATGCTTACAGCGCTGACACGATAAATAATGGAGACTAAATTCTTTATGCAATATGATGGGTCTGTAATCTCGTTGTCCACCTCATATTTTGTTTGAGTCTCTGACCCCAAGGGTCTTAGAAAATGGGTGTGGTTGTTTTCTCTCTATTAAACTACATGTGATCTCATGATAGCTAATTTCCCAGAATTTATGGATAATAGTTAATTGATTTATTCCAAAATATTATCGGTTTGCAGTTTAGATGTCATTACAGTATTTTACTTCAGTCCCTGTTCCCTAGGATTCTGGAAAATGGTATATGGCTATTTTCTCTTACCCTATCTACATGCATTTAGAGTACATAAGTGACAGAAACTATAAATAAACAAAGATATTGCAATTTTACAATATTATCATAGATGAGTCTGTAATTTAGTTTTTCTCATATTTTCTTTGGGACCTGACCCAGGATTTTATCTTCAATTCTATAGAAACGCTAGGGGATAGTTTCGGAATTTCCTCTGATCAATCAATCAACATGAAAATCTTTTCTATAGTGTTTATACAGTGCAAGAAAGATATCAAATAGTCAAAATGCATGTATTTCTCACTTATTTTCTATTTGTTTAACATGTTTAAGGTGTAAGATTTTTGGGGAGAGTAGTGAGAATTTTTGTTGCAAGAGTAGAATGTCCGAAGTGATCACAGACTTGAGCTGTGCTTTCTGTTAAATGGGAACACCAGAATCACAAAGATTGATCATTTTATCAAATAAAATAGCATAATGCATCCTTCACATTGCCAAATGAAAGGAATATTGTGCTTGTGTAAGTTTTTTTTTTGAGGGGGGGGACAGGGGGGAGGTAACTAGAATGTCCTAAGTGATCACAGACTTGAGCTGTGCTTTCTGTTAAATGGGAACACCAGAATCACAAAGATTGATCATTTTATCAAATAAAATAGCAATAATGCATCCTTCACATTGCCAAATGAAAGGAATATTGTGCTTGTGTAAGCTTTTTTTTTGGGGGGGGGGGAGAGGGGGGAGGTAACTAGAATGTCCTAAGTGATCACAGACTTGAGCTGTGCTTTCTGTTAAATGGGAACACCAGAATCACAAAGATTGATCATTTTATCAAATAAAATAGAAATAATGCATCCTTCACATTGCCAAATGAAAGGAATATTGTGCTTGTGTAAGCTTTTTTTTTTTGGGGGGGGGGGAGGGGGGAGGTAACTCTTACATCTTTCTTTCTTCTTATAAATTCCTCCACTGCTTGGAGTATCACCCCCAATGGGATGTAAAACTGTGTGGTTTGATAAAATTTTTCATAATGTTTACATTAAAGCAAGTGACACATGTTTTAATAGAAGATAATATAACAAGAGATGCCTTATTGGCATATCTACTATGTGTTAATCAAATTTAAAAAAAATTAAAATAAAATACTAAAAAATATCATTTGTAAAAGCCGACTCATACAAAAATATTTCAACCCAGGAAAACTTCTACCAAAATTTTCCTTTATTGCCATTTGACAATATTATCATAGATGAGTCTGAAATTTAGTTTTTCTCATATTTTATTTGGGGCCTGACCAGGGACGTATATAACTAAAGTTATATACGTCCCTGGCCTGACCCAGGATTTTATCTTCAATTCTATAGAAACGCTAGGGGATAGTTTCAGAATTTCCTCTGATCAATCAATCAACTTCAAAATCTTTTCTATTATGTTTATACAGTGCAAGAAAGATAACAAACAATCAAAATGCATGTATTTCTTACTTATTTTTTAATTGTTTAAGGTGTAAGATTTTTAGAGAGAGTAGTGAGACTTTTTGTTGCAAGAGTAGAATGTCCTAAGTGATCACGGACTTGAGCTGTGCTTTCTGATAAATGGAAACACCAGAATCACAAAGATTGATCATTTTATCAAATGAAATAGCAATAATGCATCCTTCACATTGCCAAATGAAAGGTGCTTGTGTAAGTTATAGAAGTTGAATTTGTAACAGGAGAGGGAGAGATGTGACTGTACCGGGAATCGAACCCGAGATCTTCTGCTATCAAGGCAGACGCTCTTACCAACTGAGCTATCTGAGCACGATGCCCGTTCCTGCCACACTCCTCTCTACCAATTTTTCAGGTTTCCATGCACTGGAAACCTCACACTAAACTCCGCTTCACCTTGAGTCATTTAGTTTGGTGCCAATTCTGTAACAGGAGAGGAAAAGATGTGACCGAACCGTGAATTGAACCCGAGACCTTCTGCTATCTGGGCAGACGCTCTTACCAACTGAGCTATCTGGGTACGATACCTGTTCCTGCCATAAATTAATGGTAATAAACTAATGTTTCAGGCCTTTTTGTCAATTGGACCTCGAGTCATTTTGTCCTTTTAAAATTTGACCAATCAAAAACATCATTTCAACCTCATGCAGATTTTGAAATATTTTTCTGAACTGGGATATATGGTAGAAATGTTTTCTATAGAGGATCAAATATTTCATACCGGTATGTAAAAATATTTTGTATTATATTTTAATAATTAGCTTCTGTCTACATTAATACCACATTCGCCCTAAAAGTTCATGTTCTTCGTTCAATATTCTATTTACATTGTTTTACATTTACTAAATAAATAGCCTAAAACCTTTTTAGGTTTTAGAACAAAATGGCCGATACTTTTAAAATTTCACTCGGTAGGCCACATGTCCTATTATGTTTAATTTCAATCTGAAACTGCCTGATTACTTGATCTAAGTATTTTCACTGGTCAGTATGAGAAAGAAGGAATCTCTTATAATAGAGTATCCTATGCAATACTATTTCAGCTCAAATGAGAGGTTATTTATGCCTTTAGTCTTAATTTTATAAAAGGGCATATAGTGGTAGGTCTGTCTGTTCATCTGTTTGTCTATCCATCCGACTGTCAGTATATCATTCCATTCAACTAAATTCTGATGAAAGGGTATAAGATAGTAGAGCTGTCATATATTGCATGTCTATGAACCTTGAGATTTAGGCTCATCTTTTGGAGCCAAATTTTTAACCTTTGACCCCATCACTGACCTTTGACCCACATTTTTTGAAAAATAAAAACATCTGTTATTTTAGTTTTGATACATATGGTATGTTATACATGTTGTATATACACGTTTTTAGTAATTCTCTCACATTCTAGAGAAATCTAAGGCACGGTCCATTTGATATTCTTTGGGGGGGGGGGACTCCGTTTTTTTAAAAAAAAAAAAAACAATTTTGCTCTGAATTTTGATGAAAAAAATTAATTAGGAATTGATGGATATGCATTGGCATGTGGTTGTTGGTTCTAATAAAAAAAAACTTGTTACACATTTATCCCGCCTCTTGCAAATTTCTTGCAATCTGATTGGTCGAGAAGAACCAAATATTATGTTGTATAATATTTTACTAACAGAATATTATTTTGATATCCTGCTTCTACTAAGATGCTTTATGCTTTTGACGTCACCAAAATGCTTTAGAATATGTTGATCTAACATACACAAACCAAAAGCGATTCAGCAGGATAAATTCGTTATAGAGTGTTTTACAGGGGGGATACAGAAATATATTGGGTCGATGAAAAAAGTGGTATTAGGCAAGGTGAAGTCCAGCATTCATTCTCTTGAGTGTATATGTACAAATCAACCAGGAGAGCTTCAGTCTCATCAGAGACTTCTGGTTAGATATTGTTTTCATTTTCTTGCGCGTACATTGACGGCAGGTGCGGCTAGCCAAACAGGAGACGCTCATTCCTCTCGGGCACCTGGTCCCACTTCTAGCTTGCTAGCTAGGGGTCCGTCGATTTACTCAATTTCGTGCTTTATTGTGAGAGCTGTTGAGATTATCTTTGGGATATTCTTTAACTCATTGCTGTGCTTGTGTACTCTGTGATTTCGCATAAGATGTTTTGGTGCTTTGCTGTGGATGCTGTGCACAACCGAGTCCTCCTTACTACTACACAATTGTTTATGAATGTAACAGCTGGCAGTCAAAAGTCTGAGAAGAATGCACACTGGTCTTCATACATTGGCGTAGTATCTCCATATATGAACTGCTATCTATTCGATGCAGTTCTCATATAACCGCGGATTTTAATGAATTTGTTGTTTTGTATCGAAGCTGCCATTTTAAAGGTTGTTCAGTCTGAAATTTCGTAATAAAAAACCAACTGAAGTTTTTAAACGTAGAATGTTCAAGTTGATTTATGTTTGTTGTTATAATGGAAATAGTTTCTAAGTTTCTTACATTTCAATGTTAAATTTGATTCTACCTTGTCACCGTGGGGTATCACGTGATACACAAATGATATGTTCCACGGAATACTGTCTAAATCTACTTTATATGAATTGATTATAGGCCTACCATATGATCATTATTATAAATTATATGATGGTAATTTATTCTGGTCAAGAATAGACGTATATTTGAAGAACATTTAAACAGAAAATTTTGTATCTGTCCGTGCACCATATCATAACATGTGGCGAGCATTAGAAAATTTCTGTTTACAGCTGTAAGTGTTCTCCAAATACAGACGTGTTGACCAGAATAAATTACCATCATATAATTTATAATAATGACCATATGATAGGCCTAAAATAAATTCATATAAAGTAGATTTAGACAGTATTAACTTGGTTCAATCAAAGGGGATTCCCGTGGAACATATCATTTATGTATCACGTAATACCCCACGGTGTTGTAGTAACAGATTTTACAAGAAAATATATTACTAGTATGTGTTGCAGGCTATTGGATCAATGGAAAAGTATTTTTAATTATAGCGTACATATAACTTCTTTATTGAATTTATTAAGTATGGCGCTATTTACTATAATATTTGGTAATTTTCTTGTTATAGGTTCTCTTAACGGGGTCAATGAGCAAAATTACCTCTCTAGGTTTGAAATAGCACAAAGAGCGAAATTGAAATAATCTGAGGGCTCCCTTTTCGGTCCTTAGTCTCTTGGATACTTACTTGCATAAGACGTGTAACATAAGTCTGAATATGCAAATTAGAATGACGCGTTTTAATAGTGCCACATACAGTGCATTCCGTACTTGCATTGAACTCTGGAAATTGTTCATTAGATAAAGGTGTCCTTCATGTCATTGTCTCCGTCCGTTTGTCCTATTTTTTTCTTTTCTTTGAGAAAAGTCTGTAACATAACAATACTTTTATTTAGTAATTAATTCTTATACTAAGTAAATGATTCTGGAAAAGTAGAATATGTTAGGTTTACCTATGAATAGGGAGGGCTTTTTATTCAAAAAGAAAACTTGCCCTTTGTACCTTCACCGAGTAGCATCGGCACTCTGATTTTTTTGTATCTTCACGTTATTACTTTGCATCTTGGCATAGTTAAAAGGAGGCGGGTTTGGATCTTCACACCATAACACCTAACACAATGTATCACTCATAAGCCAACGAGACAAGAGAGCAATCGGATGGGACGGTCGTTTGACATACTAATAGGAAATGTTTTGGTCAATCGAATTCAGTGCGCAAAGCCCTCCAACACGTCTGGTTACCAATAATGCGGAAGGGTTCTAACTCTATACAATCTTGAAGAAAATTTCAAACCAATTCATTATGCACCAGACAAGTGTTTCAAATACCGGTTACCGTAGCAAATTCTCATCATTGATGCTTCTAGCCAAAGTGCTTTTCATAAGCCGCCCAGATTCATTTCACTAGCACCCTTTGGATTTATTTTTTAGAATCTAAATTTGTGTATTTACTTTACAGAGGGTACGCAGTTCCAAATTTCCCGTAGGGTCGATTCAGTAGCATATCCAAATAAAATCTATGTTCATAATAGCATTGGAGGGATGATGCTAAGATGTTAACCTCGTTGAATTTCGATACTATTTTGTCTCGAAAAACGACTTCCAGATCCCTCTCTCTACAATGACTATCTATTGATGTGAGTGTCTCCGTCTGTTTTTTTTTTTCTTTTCTCGTTAGAACGTTATGTTTGATATAAACATAAAAAAGTACCAAACAGTTTAACAGTTATGAAATCTCAAAGTCGAGAAAGCAAAGTCAAATCGTGAGGATTCCTATCGGAACGGTTGCGAACCCCGGAATGAACAACATTCCGATGTGAGACCAGGTGCCCGGGGAGAGTCAGCGACTCCTGATTGCTTGCAACACCCATCAGATCAGGTAAGCATGTCTTGTTTGGTGATGATGACAGCCATTCAATCACAATGCAGAATGTCACTGATCATTCTGGAAAGGGGGATCTGATATGCTTTTATTATATCCCCGTAGCAGCCAAAGAACTACCTCAAAGATGAATTTTAATTTTATATATATTTAGATTGAGGATCACTGACGAGGGTTAAGTACCCGAAACGTGCATGTCTGGTCCATCCTGCAAATTCATCTGTTCTTTAATGATACTATTGAATTTAAAGACGCTTAATATTTGTACCACTTGGTGAGCGTCACTACTGGTGGACTAGGAGTCCCCGAGAGCACATGTAGCTAAGTTCGTTCATTTTCGGTTGATCGTATTTTAAAGGCATTCGAAAATTTCTGATTTCAAATTATCAATATATATAAATTTCTAAGACTTGGGTCCTGTAGCATCAAATCCAAACCATCCTGTCACTTCCTTTCACACTCTTTGGCCATATTACATTATCAAGATTGCGGATAAGTACCCGAAACGTGCATATCTGGTCCATGCTTCAAATGTATCTGTTCCAAAATGATGCTATTTTGAAGACGTTTAACAATTGTACCACTTGGAAAGCGTCACGACTGTTGCACCAGGAGTCCCCGAGGGCACATGTAGCCAAATTGATCGTCTCTCTCTTTAACGCATCCGAAAATTTCTGTTATCAAAATTTCTTAAAGTTTCTAAAACATGGGTCATGTAGCATCATATCCCACCCGTCCTGCTACGTCTTTCGGTACATTTTTGGACATGATTATTTTCACACTCTTTCGTAACCTGTGTCCGATTGTTAAAATGATAGAAATAAAAACGTGACTTCTTCTTCGAATCTGAGTAAAGGTTTAAAACATTAAAACCAAAACTATCTATTAAAGAATTTTTAGCTTTTAAAAAATATTTCACAATATCTATCTTATGTCTAAGTACTTTTACTTCGTAGTAACAATTTGGGTGAATCTGAAAATCAAAAGGCAGCTTCTTCTTCATATTCTAATTATAGTGTTCAAATGTCACAAAATCTATTGACGCAAACATATTCAAGTTGTTGCGCCTATACTCCGCCCTAAGCTTAGCGTGTACGCGCATATAAACCCTCCTCTCCAATATCACACAATTTCTCAATTATGCGACCAAAAACAAAAACGAAAACAAACACAAAAGCTTGTTACATTTAATTATATAAAAAAGACTATTCAATTTTAAATTATACAAATTTTAAAACATTTCAACAAAAATTAGATTTCTAAAAATGTTTGAACTATTTTCAAAATATCAGAAAATCTAAGTCCCATAACTATATAACGACCAATTGGGTGAACCTGAAAAGGTAAACTTTTAGGAGGTGTTCTTTTCACAGACTGATCATATATATCATAAAAATCCATTAACGCATAATCAAGTAATTTTCTGATTGCGTTCCATGCGCGTATACTTTGCCATAAGCCTAACATAAATGTTGATACATAGATAAATGGCAGAAGGGAAAGAAACTTACAAATTCAATAGCATCATTTAAGAACAGATAAATGTGCAGCATGGACCAGACATGCACGTTTCGGGTACTTAAAATTCGTCAGTGATCCTCAATCTAAACAATGCAATATGGCCGAAGAGTGCGAAAATCATTATATTCAAAAATGTATCGAAAGACTTAGCAGGATGGGTGGGATATGATGCTACAGGACTCACAATTTAGAAATTGCAAGAAATTTTGATAAAAGTTAATAGCAATTCTCTGTAAGCATTTAAACAATTTCGGCAAGCATGGTCTCCGATTTTCTTGAAAATTCACACATAAGTAGGGACCAATGAAAAATGGAAAATTTGACAAAAAAATTAATTCTAGGTCATCTGGTTACCATGGCAACGGCCTTTAAAGTTGCAAAATTGGCAAAATTGAGCTTATTTGAAGCTCTATAATTTGGTCTATATGTGACATCAATGAAAGATTTTTTATGCATCCTAAAGAATAGGACATAAAATTTTAAATAAGCTCACTAGTAGTGTCTGATATTGTAAAAAGGCTGGTTACCATGACAACATAATTAGCTAATTTTGATATATTGATTTCAAAATGCTGTTTGTATTTTCGAATTTTTCTTCTCTCTTGATGGGTATAAAATAAGGAAATATGATTTATTTTATAAAATGAGCAAATTCAAGATAAACCCATTTGTTGCTATGTACATAAGTTACCTTGGCAACGGTAACTATGGTCTTTAATATTACTTATTTTGCAACTTCAGAGACATTTAAAAAAAATTTGCATCATGATGAACAGATAAAAATTGTTGGGAAATATCCAACACAAAGAGCTCTTTCAAAAACCGTGAAAAAGCTATGGGGAACATATGTTACCATGGCAACCATTTTTTATTATTTTCATAAAACAGTAATTATTAATCCCAGGAAGTTCAAATTTAATAACAATAAAGATCAAGTAAGCCTCTATCAAAATATGATAAAAAAGTTTCAAATAATTAATGGTTGCTATAGTAATTTGGCCATACATTACAAAAATAAGCATTTTTTGTTGTTTTTAGAAGTCTTTTCCTCAAAAACCGAAACAGGCTTACACAACCTTTTTTACATATTAGATAAAGCAAAGTCTAAACTTTATTTTAGATTTAAAAAATTTCAGATTACTTAACTTTTGATGCCCGTATCCAAGGACTAAAAGTGGGTCTGAGTGCAATTTTACACAATCGTTCTCATAGCAACGGGCTATTTCCTGAACATTTAAAAAAATTTTTCTTTCATGTAATGAAAGATCTACTTAAATACATTTATTAATTTTCATCACTTTGAATTAAAATTCAATGATCTAGTAAAAAAAGGACTCTAAATATTGTCCAAAATTGCTTTCTTTTTTGCGATTTGAGGTCATGTTGCCATAGCAACGAACAGAAACTTTGTCCCAATGTAAATGCTTATGTTTTATTTGCATAAAAAACTCAAAAATGTAAGTAATTTATCGTTGAATGTTGAAAAAATGCCAAAAAATACTATTTTGATAGGGTACCTGTGTTGTTGCTATGGAAACATATAGATAAGACCATAAACCCAACATTATTATTACTTAACTTGAAAGAGCAATGATAGGGTATACTGATAATTCATTAGTGTTTGTTTTAGATTATGCTGCATAAATTATGTATGTGACTTCAAAAACGCTAAAAAATGCATTTTTTCAATATTCAAAGTCCGTTTCCATGGCAACCGGATGTGATATTAAGAAAATTTTCAATAAATTTGTACTTTTGGGTAAGACCCAACCTTATGTACAAATTTTATCAAAATCTGAGACATGCTGCGCCATGCGTCCTTCATAAAAGTGCAAATGCTTACAGAGAATAGCTATTAAATTTAGATATAAAGTCAATCATTTATTCATTCTGTAAATGAAATTAATTCTTTGGGAATTCATTGTAATTGTGACAATGAAAAAAAAAAAAACAACTTTTTTTTCGGTCGTAACCGTTCCTATTGATATTGGTATGATTTTGCCTTGCCTTCTCGACTTTTGACCGATAGGTACTTCTTTAATGTTTATTCATGAACCTCATAACTATTGAACGGAACTTCAACTAGATGGATCCTCCCACACATTTGCACTTTAGTCATGATGGACATGGAAGTGTTTTGAAATACGATACATTACTTCTTCTCGTATGTTACTCATCATAAATAGTACCTTCTGTGTCTTAGGCACATCTGTAATAAATGACTTTAAAAGTCAGTATAAGGAGAGAGTTATACCAGACATACGATAGTACATTAAAATACACAAAAGAATATGACTATTTTTATAAGTCTTTAAACTGATTATTGTTCCAATAATTAATATCAAATATGTAAAGTATATATTGTTTTTCATGTCATGAGTTATAATAATCTCACCCAAAACGTTAGAGACATGAAACACGATGTTTATGTTAGCATTGCGAGCTACTTTCACAATCTAAAAAGGTATAAAACACAAAAAAATTAATCAAAAATAATCTAAACAGAAAGGAAAATGCATAATCTGTAAGCTTTCAAATATTCTAACGCAAATTGAGTAATACATGTGATTAACGAATGACAAAATGGTGGATACAATATTTTGTATCAGTTTCAGTTACGCATAATCTTTACAAAATATTTGTCCGGACTTTTTTGACCGACCCTCGTTAATTTAAAACTCATGTTGATTTTATGTGGTCCTATCTGTGTATCGTTCTTTCTCATTGATTGTATCAGATATATAAAAGAGATGACGGGAAGTAGATCTACGAAAATTCATTAACACTTACATAATTAACAAGCCAAACAACAGATACTAACCTACATGTAGACATGAAAGACATTATAGGTTTTCATTATACAAATGGAATATTTTGAACATTAAATAAACACAAAAAATAATAATATACACAAAAGGCTATACCAGATTTAAGTACCCGAAACGTGCATGTTTGGTCCATGCGGTAAATTCATCTGTTCTTAAAGGATGCTATGAATTTGAAGACCTTACATGCATTCGTTATTAAAAAATATTTTGAAACTCAGATGGTTTTCATATTTCAATATACCGTATTACCAGAAATTTTCGCGATTTTATGGAAAAATGGGGTGTCTTTATTTTTGCGAGTACAATTTTTCGCGATTCATAAATGACAAACAAATATGAAAACACGATGTTACTATTTTGTACCTTTCATTATTGATTTTTTTAGTTAGTTCTATCACAAGAGTACACTCAATTCACTTCGTTTAACGTTTAATCAGAAAAAATTAAGAATGGCACATGTACAATAAGAACAAAATGTAACTGATATACAAATCTACGATATACTTTATCAAATACAATATTTCGCGGAGATTTATTTTCGCGACTCCAAATCACTCGCGAATATAGCGAAAATTAGTATCTCGCGAAAAATTCTGGTTATACGGTACTTAAGCGAAGCAATCATGTATAAATGAGGAAGAAGTATGTATTGTACCTGAATGTTTTCTTTTAATTTTTGGAAATTTTAATGAAACTGAATCATATTTGCTTATGATGTTTATCATATTCATACATGATTTATGTCTCCTGTAATTAACACTCTATAAATAAAAGTTATACCCGATAGCTGTCTATTATGAATATGTAAAAAACTGTACCAGAATTTATCTTAAACATCACTATACTTTTCTCGTTTATCGTATTTGACCAAGGCTAAGGCTGTAAGAAAACCAACCTTCAGGGTAGTATCAATTCCATTCAATGTTCAAAAGGACATTCATCAAAGGTAAGAATCGGTGTAATAAGTTTCAATTTTGATGGAAAACTGTTTAAAAAATTGATGCACATGTGAGATACCGTATAACCAGAAATTTTCGCGAGTATTAAAGGAGCTGATAAGACAAGACGTAAAATCTGACTTGAAAAAAGAACAAAAAAAAAAAAGAATATGACTCTTTTGATAAGTCTTCAAAGTGACTATTGTTCCAATAATAAATGTTAAATATGTAAAGTATATATTGTGTCTCTTGTCATGAGAACTATATATTATTTTCCATCCAAGTAAGGATTGCGTTTTACTTTTACAATTTTAAGTAAAACACAACATTTTGATCAAATATATTTAAAATGAAAAGAAAATGAATAATCTTTAAGCTGGCAAACTATTCTAATAAACATTACAGAAGCACCCATCAGTAATTCAGTCTCATAGTCGAGAAGGCAAGGCAAAATCATAAGTTTTTTCACAGGAACGGTTGCGAACCTCGGAATGAACAAAATTCCGAAGTGAGACCAGGTGCTCGGAGATAGTCAGCGTCTCCTTAATGCATGCAACACCCGTCGCAACAGCTCCATGGAAACCTGTAAAATTCGGTGATTATCTCGATGTACATTTAGATGCACATATCAGGTAAGTATGTCTTGTTTTGTGATGATGACAGCCATTCAATCACCATGTAGAATGTCACTGATTATTCTTGAAAGGGGGATTTCATATGCTTTCATTACACCCCCGTAACGACCGAAGAACTTCCTCGATAATGATTTCAGCATCAATGACATAACACATAATGAGCTATAAATGTATCTAACGAATGACGAAATGGCAAATATATTATTTGGTATCGGTTTTTGTCATCTAAAAGGTTTTACACATGTATAATCTTTAAAAAACATGTCCGACTTTTTTGATCGACCCTCATACGTTTTAAACTCATGTTGATTTTATGTGGTCCTATCTTTGTTTGCTTGAGAAAACTTTTTCTCATCGATTGTATCAGATATATAAAAAAGAAGAGGGGACATCAACAGAATTTGCTTGCAACACGCAAAGTAGATCTGCGAAATACGCAAACACGTACATAATGAAGAAGCCAAAAAAGAGATACTAACCTACATGTAGACACGAAAGACAGTATAGATTTTCATTTATTCAAATAGAATATTTTGAACATTAAATAAACACAAAATATGATAATATACACGATGGGCTATACCTTCCTTAAGTACCCGAAACGTGCATATCTGGTCCATGCTGTAAATGTATCTGTTATTACATGTAAAGTATGCTATGAGTTTGAAGACCTTACATGTATTCGTTATAAAAAGAATATTTTAAACTTTTGAAAAAATGCTTCATATTTTAATATACGTTAGTGAAGTAATCAAGATTAAACGAGGACGAAATATGTATTGTACCTGAATGTTTTCTTTTAATTGTTGGAAATTTAAATGAAACTGAATCCTATTTGGTCATGATGTTTATCATATTCAGTAGTGTAAAACCTCATTACAGTATGATTGAAGTGAACAATCTATCAGCGAGCCTATGATAAATAAAAATTATACCCGATAGATGTCTATTATGAATATGTAAAATACCAGAATTTATCTTAAACATTGCTTTACTTTTTTCGTTTATCGCATTTGACCAAGGCTTAGCTTTAGGGTAGTATCGATTCCATTCAATATCCAAAAGGACACTCATCAAAGGTAAGAAGAGGTGGAAGAAGTTTCAATTTTGTTTGAAAACTGTTTTTAAATTGATGTACATGTGAAATACCGTATAACCAGAAATTTTCGCGAGTATTAAAGGAGCTGACAAGATAAGGCGTAAAAGTACACAAAAGAATATGACTATTTTTATAAGTCTTCAAAGTTATTATTGTTACAATAATTAATTTTAAATTTCAGGGATGGGTCAATATATCGATTTACCGGTACGTATCGATTTTGATCATCGATACGAGTATTGATATTTTTGCTGCGATACAGTTAGATACAGTTATTTTTTGCATAAAACATGCTATTATTGTGAAATTTCAAGTATTTGCATGAAAATGTAAGTTTGATCATGGATTTTTTTTTTGTTTGCAAAAGGCAGATATGTTCTTGATATTATCGATCATGCTCGCATTTTATGAATGCTGGCTTTTCAAATCATTTTAAACTTCGAAGTCTACGAATAACAACAATGATTGAAGGTCGGCATTTTTGGTCATATTTTTGTCATTTAGTTATAGTAATATCGACTTACACTTTTGTTTTTTAATCTACAGACTTTCGAATACGAACTGTCTAAATGTATTTGTTTTATCTAAAACACATTTCTAAATTTTTTGAAAAGGGTTGACGGGAAACTTGCGACGGAATTAAAAAAAAAGAATTAATCTATGACTTCAGGCAAAATGAAGATAAAGATAACACAAAAAAAAGACCCATTAGGGAATATAATCGTATTTAAGATATAAAGAAAGGTGCGAAAACTATAAGCTAGACTGAACCTTCAGGAACCCGTTTGACTTTGTGTTGGGGGAAGTAAAGTTATTAGTAAGTAAAATTGTTAGTTTGTGCGTTTTACAAAATATGAAATTAAATACGATTTACCGGATATCGGTACTTTTAGTATTGTATTGTATCGTATCGAAAATTTGGTTTCGATACCCAGCCCTATTAAATATGTAAAGTATATGTTGTGTCTCATGTCATGAGAACTATATACTTGCCACCCATGTAAGGATTGCGTTTACTTTTACAATTTAAAATTGTATAAAAGACAAATTTTAGTCAAATATATCTGAAAAGAAAGGAAAATGCATAATCTGTAAGCTTACAAACTATTCTAAAACATAATGAGTTATAAATGTTTCTAACGAATGACAAAATGGTAAATACATTATTCGGTATCGTTTTTAGTCATTCCACAGCTTTAACGCATGCATAATCTTAAACAAAGATTTGTCCGACTTTTTGATAGACCCTCATTTTGATTTTACTGTTGTCCTATTTATGTTTGCTTGAGAAAATATGACTTTTTCTTATCGATTGTAACAGATATAAAAAGAAGAAGAGGGGACATCAACAGAATTTGCTTGCAGCACGCAAAGTAAATCTCCGAAATACGCATACATGCACATAATTAACAAGTCCAACAAGAGATACTCATGTAGACACGACAGACAGTATAAGTTTTCATTATACAAATGGAATATTTTGATCATTGAATAAACACAAAATAAAATAATATACATAAAAGGCTATACCAGACTTAAGTACCTGAAACGTTCATGTCTGGTCCATGCTGTAAATTTATCTGTTCTTAAAGCATGCTTTGAGTTTGAAGACCTTACATGTATTCGTTATAAAAAGAATATTTTGAAACTCCAATGGTTTTCTACGCCTTTTGGTACATTTTTGGACATAATGATTTTCCTACTTTTTGGCCATATTATATTGTTTAGACTGAGGATCACTGACGAGGGTTTAGTACCCGAAACGTGCATATCTGGTCCATGCTGTAAATTTATCAGGTCTTAAATGATGCTATTGAATTTGAAGACCTTTAAAATTTTATATTTCAATAAACTTTAGCGAAGCCATCAAAATTAAAGGAGGAAGAAATATGTATTGTACTTGAATGTTTTCTTTTGATTTTTGGAAATTTTAATGAAACTGAATCCTATTTGCTTATGATGTTTATCGTATTCAGTAGTGTAAAACCTCATTACAGTATGACAATCTATCAGCGAGCCTAGGATAAACAAAAATGATACCCGATAGTTGTCTATTATGAATATGTAAGATACCAGAATTTATCTTAAGCATCACTTTACTATTCTCGTTCATTGCATTTGACCAGGGCTAAGACTGTAAGAAAATCTTTAGGGTAGTATCGATTCCATTCAGTATCAAAAAGGACACTCATCGAGGGTAAGATGCGGTGGAATAAGTCTCAATTTTGATAGCAAACTTTAGAAAAACATTGATGTGCATAAGGAAAAACCGGTATGTATTCTATCACTATCGATATTCTTAATAACAATCCCTAAAAGGTCGTCGTCAACTTCTGTAACGCTAATATAACATATTAGAAATGTTGTAACTGGAACAGTACTGCTTCGTTTGCTTTGTTTTTAATTCCATATTAAATTTTCTGTAATCTCTCTGTTACATACAATTATAGTATTTTCGAAATACCATATTTCGGAATATCATATTTTCGGTATTTTCGGAATAAGCCTTTTCACATAACTCCATGACTAGCCTTTTGTGGACGGCAAGTTCTTACTCTCGTTACGTCATAGTGAAAATGAGTTAAAGAAGATCCTGACGATAATCTCAACACTCAATTTACGGTCCTTGCCGTCATACCGCGGAAAAGTGGAAAAGTATTCATTTTAGCACCAAAACAGCAGAACCGTTGTTATGAGAAAATTATTTTAATGGTCCTTGCTATTGATACAAAGTTTCATACACATTTTGCAATCATTAACAAGTCACTCTCCAGAATGGTGGATGATATCCCAAAAGAAAAAAATTCTTAACAAACCACATGTAACTTATAGGTAACTCATACAAAACCATCAGATCCATGGGTTATTACAATGGTTTTTATATGTTCCATTTATCAACTCATATCCAGACCATTTGATTACATATAAGGTCATATGATCCTGACGCGAGTTGTTTCTTAAATGTGAGTCGATTGAGAGTTGGGTATGAGTTGCTTGTGGTTTGTTATCTTCGTCAAATAGAAAGAATGAGTTATGTATGGTTCATTAACTTAGTTCTAATTGTTTGTATGAGTTTTTTGTGGTTTGTTGACTTTGTGGACCAAACGAAGTGAGTTATATACGATTTGCTATCTTAGTTCGAACTGCGTATATAAGTTTTGTGTGGTTTGTTAACTTTGTGGGCCTAACAGACTAAGTTTGGAGTGATTTCTTTACTTTGTCTTTTTGAGCAGTGCTACTTTATCATACTTATGTTAAACCCTGATATGAATGAATGAATGAACGAACGAACGAACGAACGAACGAATGAACGAATGAATGAATGAATGAATGAATGAATGAATGAATGAATGAATGAATGAATGAATGAATGAATGAATGTTCCTTAATGATGGAGTGGAACGCCCCGGCCACACCCCAATTAAAAAAAACTTCTTCTTGAAATCTTTATCTTAGATTGATTTAGATCCTCATAGTGCAATACCATTTAGTACAAAAACGTAGTATTAATAAAGCTTTATTTCAAACGTTTATGATAACAGCATTGACCATATAAATAATGTTTAGAAGTCTTGAATTGAAGGCCCCGAATTTTATGGAGCTTCAAAATGACGAGCAAAAAAAAAAAGGAAAAAAAAAGAAATAATTAAAAGTGCATAAACATCAAATATGTGAATGCAATATCTTAAGCATCTTATTAAGTCGTCGCTAAAAACAATATAAAATAAGGATATGTTACTTAAACAACAACAAAAAACCCTGCTTGAGCTGTTCATAACATGCTGCGTCGGAGACTGAAAAGTACGAAACAGAAGGTGGACGAGTTGTTCGAGACGATTTATTTTTCTCGGCCAATGAAAATCTGTGAAATTTCGAATGAAAATCTCAGCCGCCCAGTTCGGTCGGAACGAGACGGAAAAGATCTTTTAAAGAGTAGGTGTACGTTAATCTGTTAGTCCAACTGGAACACGAATCAAACGTTTTTAAGGCCTATTGTCCTAAGATGGTTCCAGAATCACGTCGATGGAAAGGTATGTAAACAGTACGAGAACACTCAAGAGATAGAGGAAATTCAAGCTACTGTCCTGTTCACTAAATCCAGAGCACCCTATTTTCCCGGTTTTCTCTAAAATATGTTAATGTCATCTTCCAAAAAGATATCAATTTTATAGTACTCCTTTAGTCGTAACAGAAAATACCATTCTTTTGTATGTGCGTCAGCTATGTTAGAAATAGGACGGAAAATAAAAAGTATACGGGGATTTTCTGGGGATTTTCTATAGTAAAATCGCTGAAAATGTGTGACGTCGGAGGCTTTGACGTCACTGTTTACTATTGTTGACACGGAGAACAATATGGTGGCGGCTTGAAATTGACATGGGAATTTCCCGTAGACATTCAGTCTTCATGAAAACTTTTTTTTTACCACTAGCCAGCCGGGCTAGTTGAGTGCCAAAATCTACTAGCCACTCAAAATTTTCACTAGCCATTAAAGAAAAATCAAAACGCTATAAAGACCCATCGTTTCCTCAGCTAGGTCTGTTTGAATAGGCAAAAATTCACACATATATAGAGTATACACAAAAATCCAACGAAGTTAAACCACCACCCTATCATTTCTCTGGCAGATGTCAGCTACGTCATTATCAATAGACTCAATTTTACAATGAATGCATGATATTGTTTGTGTAAATATAATTTCACATACGCATTTTGCCTGCAGAAAATGGACCGAGAAAGAAAAATATAAGAACTTATTTGAATCATACACGATAAAAGGCCGACCGTTGCTTGCGCCGCTTGGCCAATAGTTATAAAATTTTCGTAAGAATTTCCTCATTTCAGTGTTCAGTCCAGATTTTTGAAATTGTTAGATATTTAATTGAACATGTTATACTCGCATATTAGTTGGTACCGTAAAATAACCCGTCACGACGTGCAGAAAACAATGCACTGTGGTTACGGAAATATTTATATTGTATCTTAGGACAATATTTTAAAGAACAGATTTTACAGGAAAACATTTTAATATTTCATTTTAAACATGTTCAATAAAATAAACATTTCATACTTAACCAGCGATAAAAGTTGAGACGTAACGTGTACTTTTTACAGAAAGAAGGCAGCGATTTTACCCCAAGTAAAAGATGAGAAATCACCAGCCGCTGGACCTTAATGAGAACACTGCATTTCATTCAAAGCCAGTTGGGCTAGTTCAGCATCAAATTTTGGTAGCCCGAGGAAATAATTGGTAGTCAGGGCGGTCGGGCTAGTGAGTTTTCACAAAGACTGGACATTTTATTTTTCCATATTGCGGTTTGAAGGCAGCTGATAGGGTAATTTGACGTTAATTTCCAGTTACGACTTAAGGAGGTCAATTCTCGGAAACAATAATTTGTAGCAAAATTCTTCAGACGACAGAATAAATCGCCCAAACAGGGTGCTCTGGATTTAGTGAACAGGACAGTAATTTAAGAAATTCTCTTTACTAACAATTTATTGTGCACTGCAAATCTGTTTTGTATCGAGATGAATATACACATTCATGATTGAAATTTCCATTTTGTAAGTGATGACATGCATTATAATGTCTAGTATTTTATTTACAGGTAATCATTGGTCAGCCAATTCTAGTGTCTGCATGGGAGGTCCAAATGTGTACGTAGAGCTTTAACGGCTTAGAATTGAGATGGATTTCTTTCCTTGAAGCAAGTTCAACCTGGCCCTGATGTTTAAATTGAGTTTGAGGTAATACTGCTACATATTTAGAACAAATAACCTCACTTCAGAAATCAGAAAATAGTAGTTTTTACTCAATTCGATATGTCGTAATATTTTCTGATTACAATGTAGCCATTTTAGGGGAAAATCTGTTAAAGGCCTGTAACTAACAGTGTAAGTTTTATGTCTGTAAGTCAAATACTATGTTCACATATAAAAGTGAGTTTTTATCATACAACACAATTTCTTATTGGCAAATCCGATATAACCGTCACTTTTCAGGAACTCTGCACTGTACGGTACATGTAAAACAGTGTGTGACAAACATTCATACAAATATATATGCGGAGATGCATTGGCCATTTGGTTGAAGAATACATGTAGTAAATGATATGAATAATCAGGCATCTCAATGTAAATCTAATTATATAAAACAGGTCCGATGCGTTTTGCCTATTCACAGCATACAATAATGATTGTATGTGCCATGCACTGCATGACATGTACACATGTGTTCTGCGAGCTTGTCACATACAAATTCATTAGAGAGCATGCCAGGGTCCAAATATAGAGGAGGAAGCTGAACTCCTGCATTTAGGAACTGCATAAGGTGGATATAGGTAGGTATATGTGCATTATGCTACAAATAGGCAAAATATATCGGACCTGTCCAGTAAACAAACGATTGTAATGAATGTTACTGTCAGTTCTCAATTGGAAGCTAGATTATCGCTATTTAGCTTATAGTTATACGTGTACCACTAACTACATGTATTTGATCATAAAATTGACAGACCATGATTCTCTCTTTTTATATATACCTGTACAATGTAGTATGAGCCTATGACCATAATGACACTTTATTAAAAAAAATAATATGAAGTTTGATTTTACTTTAACCTTGAATTTGTTACAGGAAATACATATAGTGAGTCTGTGATATTAACGAGGGATGAATCAGAATGTACAGTCACTTTGTGCTAAACGGGACTGATTATGTGGCCATGGATAAAGCTCTTTAGAGTTTGCAGTTCTGTTATTTAAGAAGTTATGGAGTAACTACATATATAGATAAGGCCTTCTACCATGTCTACCCATTGTGGCAGTCGATGCACAAACCGTATATGTGTGTACATATTCCGACCAGATGTTACAACGTGCAGAAAATTATGTTCCACTTTTTCAATATTTTATTTGTTTACTTTATAATAATTTACAATTAAATGCATGTTCATGTAACTTGATGAATAGAGTTGAGTCAAGTAAACATTCACTATTCACCTGTACTATTATGTTAATGCAAGCCTTGAAAATCTTAAATTTATAAAAGATGTGATTTCAATGTTTTGAAAAGTTTCACATATTTTGTATCAACAATCATTGTACATGTATTGGTACACTCTGAATACAATGTATATATACATAATAGCTTTGCTTGAAAGTGTATGTAACATGTGAAAATTGTTTTACTTGCTTTGAAACTTAAAATTTTATGTCACCTACAATTCGAGATCAACATACATGTAATAGGGATCTGTTTGTCCGTCCAACTGTCTGGTAATTGGTTTTTCACACAAAAATGGCTATAACTTAATTGATATACATTATAATTCTACCATATAAACCTTGCAATAATTGTAAAACACCGTATGAACTTTCAAAGTCACCTTCAAGGTCACATTGTTAAGCATACTACGGTACAGGTGACACACCTCTTAGTTTAATTTTCAGTATGAATATGTATACGAAAAGCTCTTGAAACAATATATTACATTGTACATTGTATTATTAATATCGAAATACACGCATGTATGTTCTATTGTTAAAATTTTGACGCATCATCATGATCATGGTTGTAATTAATAATATAGATTTCCTTGATTATACATGTATTAGAAAATGATTTATTTTATTAATGTCAATTGGAAAAAAGGATTAAAATGCATTTATATGAAATGAAATAAAAGTTGATTTTGATTTCAATACGTAAATGTGTATATATACGGAAAAATGAATGTTGTTGCAAATTAATATCGTTTCGTATTATTTTCACTTAATATGTAATATGTGTACTGGTACATGCATGGGATGATGACCTAAAAATTTGTGACAATACATGTATGTATACAAGGTTTTTTATGCAAGTTGTTATTAATATAGATAATAGATCATATCTGGATCATATGATTTTCATGCAGTTGTTAGGTGGTTTGGTTGTGAGTTGTTTGGTGGTTTGGTTGTGAGTTGTTAGGTGGTTTGGTTGTGAGTTGTTTTGTGGTTTGGATGCGAGATGTTTCTAAATGGATCATACTTGGATTGTACATCTACATGTTCACAAACTTGCAGTTTTCATACGATTTGTTGATATCCAAATATGTATGCGATCCGTTAGCTCATTTGCATGTGAAATTTCAACCGGGAAACTCGCATCAAAACCATGGATCGTAGAAGAATCATATGAGCTGTATACGAGTTGTTTTCAATGGATCGTACTTGGATCATAACATATATTTAAGGTTTTCATGCGATCCACCAATATGCAAATTTAATGATACGATCCGTTAGCTCATTTGCATGTGAAATTTCAACCGGGAAACTCGCATCAAAACCATGGTTTGTGTATGATCTGTTTATACGAGTTGTTAGGCTATTTTTTTCGTTTGGGATTCAGTCACAGGCCATTTGAACCATCCAACCAAAGATTATACTCTATGTCTTCGGAAATGAAAGTAACCGGATGTGGCAATTTTACCGAATTGAAGCGGTGGGTGTTGCATGCAAGTAGGTGATGCTGACTCTTCCCGGACACCTGGTCTCACTCTCATATCTGGAGTTCGCTTCTTTTCATTTGGTGAAGGTTTATATTTGGTTGCTTTAGTTCCTGTTTTACCCTAATTTTGTATGCCTTCGGTTTATGATTTTCTGAATTATCGATTTTTAGCTCACCTGAGCCATAGGCTCAAGTGAGCTATTGTCATAGTGTTGCGTCCGTCGTCCGGCGTCCGGCGTCGTCGTCGTCGTCGTCGTCGTCGTCCGTCGTCGTAAACTTTTCACATTTTAAACTTCTTCTCCAGAACGGCTGAAGGGATTTTGATGAAACTTGGTAGGTATGAAGTACTCATGGTCCCCTACAAGTGTTGTTGTTTTTCGTCCGGATCTGTCAACAGGTGGCGCCACCACAGCAAAAAGTAGGTCACGGGGGGTACCCTCCTTTGACAAACTTCTTCTTCAGAACCGAAGCATGTATCGACAAACCGAAAGCATCAGGATGATCTAGAGAGATGTCTTAAGAAGTGTTGTTATTTTTGGTTCCACTTCGAAGTCAAATTTTTGACGCGTTTTTGACGTCTTTTCGGACTTAGTCAGAAATGCACATTTTTGCACTATTTCTTTAAATAACTCAATAAGAGTATGATTTTACACACTCATTTACTACATATTTATCATATTTAACTTACTTAATGCTTTGATATGCATTTTATGCTTAAAATTTATTTTTTTGATTTTTTATGAATTTTTTTCTTATGTAAAAAGGAAGGGGGGGGGGGGGTGATTTTCATACATTTTCTGCTTCTTTTCTATAACCACTCTTCAGATTGTCATGACATTTTGTAGATATGAGGTACTCATGCATGGTACCCTACAAGTGAAAGAATTTTGTCAAGATATCCACTTTTAGATTTTTAAGGAATATTTTTTAAGATTGTACATAGGTATAATGTATGTTTTCCATGCCCAATGGACCCATGGGGATCGGCTTCAAACCCCGACGGGATCCCGACAAAATTTTTTTTCCCTTTTTAGCTCACCTGAGCCATAGGCTCAAGTGAGCTATTGTCATAGTGTTGCGTCCGTCGTCCGTCGTCCGGCGTCGTCGTCGTCGTCGTCGTCCGTCGTCGTAAACTTTTCACATTTTAAACTTCTTCTCCAGAACGGCTGAAGGGATTTTGATGAAACTTGGTAGGTATGAAGTACTCATGGTCCCCTACAAGTGTTGTTGTTTTTCGTCCGGATCTGTCAACAGGTGGCGCCACCACAGCAAAAAGTAGGTCACGGGGGGTACCCTCCTTTGACAAACTTCTTCTTCAGAACCGAAGCATGTATCGACAAACCGAAAGCATCAGGATGATCTAGAGAGATGTCTTAAGAAGTGTTGTTATTTTTGGTTCCACTTCGAAGTCAAATTTTTGACGCGTTTTTGACGTCTTTTCGGACTTAGTCAGAAATGCACATTTTTGCACTATTTCTTTAAATAACTCAATAAGTGTATGATTTTACACACTCATTTACTACATATTTATCATATTTAACTTACTTAATGCTTTGATATGCATTTTATGCTTAAAATTTATTTTTTTGATTTTTTATGAATTTTTTTCTTATGTAAAAAGGAAGGGGGGGGGGGGTGATTTTCATACATTTTCTGCTTCTTTTCTATAACCACTCTTCAGATTGTCATGACATTTTGTAGATATGAGGTACTCATGCATGGTACCCTACAAGTGAAAGAATTTTGTCAAGATATCCACTTTTAGATTTTTAAGGAATATTTTTTAAGATTGTACATAGGTATAATGTATGTTTTCCATGCCCAATGGACCCATGGGGATCGGCTTCAAACCCCGACGGGATCCCGACAAAATTTTTTTTCCCTTTTTAGCTCACCTGAGCCATAGGCTCAAGTGAGCTATTGTCATAGTGTTGCGTCCGTCGTCCGTCGTCCGGCGTCGTCGTCGTCGTCGTCGTCCGTCGTCGTAAACTTTTCACATTTTAAACTTCTTCTCCAGAACGGCTGAAGGGATTTTGATGAAACTTGGTAGGTATGAAGTACTCATGGTCCCCTACAAGTGTTGTTGTTTTTCGTCCGGATCTGTCAACAGGTGGCGCCACCACAGCAAAAAGTAGGTCACGGGGGGTACCCTCCTTTGACAAACTTCTTCTTCAGAACCGAAGCATGTATCGACAAACCGAAAGCATCAGGATGATCTAGAGAGATGTCTTAAGAAGTGTTGTTATTTTTGGTTCCACTTCGAAGTCAAATTTTTGACGCGTTTTTGACGTCTTTTCGGACTTAGTCAGAAATGCACATTTTTGCACTATTTCTTTAAATAACTCAATAAGTGTATGATTTTACACACTCATTTACTACATATTTATCATATTTAACTTACTTAATGCTTTGATATGCATTTTATGCTTAAAATTTATTTTTTTGATTTTTTATGAATTTTTTTCTTATGTAAAAAGGAAGGGGGGGGGGTGATTTTCATACATTTTCTGCTTCTTTTCTATAACCACTCTTCAGATTGTCATGACATTTTGTAGATATGAGGTACTCATGCATGGTACCCTACAAGTGAAAGAATTTTGTCAAGATATCCACTTTTAGATTTTTAAGGAATATTTTTTAAGATTGTACATAGGTATAATGTATGTTTTCCATGCCCAATGGACCCATGGGGATCGGCTTCAAACCCCGACGGGATCCCGACAAAATTTTTTTCCCCTTTTTAGCTCACCTGAGCCATAGGCTCAAGTGAGCTATTGTCATAGTGTTGCGTCCGTCGTCCGTCGTCCGGCGTCGTCGTCGTCGTCGTCCGTCGTCGTAAACTTTTCACATTTTAAACTTCTTCTCCAGAACGGCTGAAGGGATTTTGATGAAACTTGATAGGTATGAAGTACTCATGGTCCCCTACAAGTGTTGTTGTTTTTCGTCCGGATCTGTCAACAGGTGGCGCCACCACAGCAAAAAGTAGGTCACGGGGGGTACCCTCCTTTGACAAACTTCTTCTTCAGAACCGAAGCATGTATCGACAAACCGAAAGCATCAGGATGATGTAGAGAGATGTCTTAAGAAGTGTTGTTATTTTTGGTTCCACTTCGAAGTCAAATTTTTGACGCGTTTTTGACGTCTTTTCGGACTTAGTCAGAAATGCACATTTTTGCACTATTTCTTTAAATAACTCAATAAGTGTATGATTTTACACACTCATTTACTACATATTTATCATATTTAACTTACTTAATGCTTTGATATGCATTTTATGCTTAAAATTTATTTTTTTGATTTTTTATGAATTTTTTTCTTATGTAAAAAGGAAGGGGGGGGGGGGGTGATTTTCATACATTTTCTGCTTCTTTTCTATAACCACTCTTCAGATTGTCATGACATTTTGTAGATATGAGGTACTCATGCATGGTACCCTACAAGTGAAAGAATTTTGTCAAGATATCCACTTTTAGATTTTTAAGGAATATTTTTTAAGATTGTACATAGGTATAATGTATGTTTTCCATGCCCAATGGACCCATGGGGATCGGCTTCAAACCCCGACGGGATCCCGACAAAATTTTTTTTCCCTTTTTAGCTCACCTGAGCCATAGGCTCAAGTGAGCTATTGTCATAGTGTTGCGTCCGTCGTCCGTCGTCCGGCGTCGTCGTCGTCGTCGTCGTCGTCGTCCGTCGTCGTAAACTTTTCACATTTTAAACTTCTTCTCCAGAACGGCTGAAGGGATTTTGATGAAACTTGGTAGGTATGAAGTACTCATGGTCCCCTACAAGTGTTGTTGTTTTTCGTCCGGATCTGTCAACAGGTGGCGCCACCACAGCAAAAAGTAGGTCACGGGGGGTACCCTCCTTTGACAAACTTCTTCTTCAGAACCGAAGCATGTATCGACAAACCGAAAGCATCAGGATGATCTAGAGAGATGTCTTAAGAAGTGTTGTTATTTTTGGTTTCACTTCGAAGTCAAATTTTTGACGCGTTTTTGACGTCTTTTCGGACTTAGTCAGAAATGCACATTTTTGCACTATTTCTTTAAATAACTCAATAAGTGTATGATTTTACACACTCATTTACTACATATTTATCATATTTAACTTACTTAATGCTTTGATATGCATTTTATGCTTAAAATTTATTTTTTTGATTTTTTATGAATTTTTTTCTTATGTAAAAAGGAAGGGGGGGGGGTGATTTTCATACATTTTCTGCTTCTTTTCTATAACCACTCTTCAGATTGTCATGACATTTTGTAGATATGAGGTACTCATGCATGGTACCCTACAAGTGAAAGAATTTTGTCAAGATATCCACTTTTAGATTTTTAAGGAATATTTTTTAAGATTGTACATAGGTATAATGTATGTTTTCCATGCCCAATGGACCCATGGGGATCGGCTTCAAACCCCGACGGGATCCCGACAAAATTTTTTTTCCCTTTTTAGCTCACCTGAGCCATAGGCTCAAGTGAGCTATTGTCATAGTGTTGCGTCCGTCGTCCGTCGTCCGGCGTCGTCGTCGTCGTCGTCGTCCGTCGTCGTAAACTTTTCACATTTTAAACTTCTTCTCCAGAACGGCTGAAGGGATTTTGATGAAACTTGGTAGGTATGAAGTACTCATGGTCCCCTACAAGTGTTGTTGTTTTTCGTCCGGATCTGTCAACAGGTGGCGCCACCACAGCAAAAAGTAGGTCACGGGGGGTACCCTCCTTTGACAAACTTCTTCTTCAGAACCGAAGCATGTATCGACAAACCGAAAGCATCAGGATGATCTAGAGAGATGTCTTAAGAAGTGTTGTTATTTTTGGTTCCACTTCGAAGTCAAATTTTTGACGCGTTTTTGACGTCTTTTCGGACTTAGTCAGAAATGCACATTTTTGCACTATTTCTTTAAATAACTCAATAAGTGTATGATTTTACACACTCATTTACTACATATTTATCATATTTAACTTACTTAATGCTTTGATATGCATTTTATGCTTAAAATTTATTTTTTTGATTTTTTATGAATTTTTTTCTTATGTAAAAAGGAAGGGGGGGGGGGGGGTGATTTTCATACATTTTCTGCTTCTTTTCTATAACCACTCTTCAGATTGTCATGACATTTTGTAGATATGAGGTACTCATGCATGGTACCCTACAAGTGAAAGAATTTTGTCAAGATATCCACTTTTAGATTTTTAAGGAATATTTTTTAAGATTGTACATAGGTATAATGTATGTTTTCCATGCCCAATGGACCCATGGGGATCGGCTTCAAACCCCGACGGGATCCCGACAAAATTTTTTTTCCCTTTTTAGCTCACCTGAGCCATAGGCTCAAGTGAGCTATTGTCATAGTGTTGCGTCCGTCGTCCGTCGTCCGGCGTCGTCGTCGTCGTCGTCGTCCGTCGTCGTAAACTTTTCACATTTTAAACTTCTTCTCCAGAACGGCTGAAGGGATTTTGATGAAACTTGGTAGGTATGAAGTACTCATGGTCCCCTACAAGTGTTGTTGTTTTTCGTCCGGATCTGTCAACAGGTGGCGCCACCACAGCAAAAAGTAGGTCACGGGGGGTACCCTCCTTTGACAAACTTCTTCTTCAGAACCGAAGCATGTATCGACAAACCGAAAGCATCAGGATGATCTAGAGAGATGTCTTAAGAAGTGTTGTTATTTTTGGTTCCACTTCGAAGTCAAATTTTTGACGCGTTTTTGACGTCTTTTCGGACTTAGTCAGAAATGCACATTTTTGCACTATTTCTTTAAATAACTCAATAAGTGTATGATTTTACACACTCATTTACTACATATTTATCATATTTAACTTACTTAATGCTTTGATATGCATTTTATGCTTAAAATTTATTTTTTTGATTTTTTATGAATTTTTTTCTTATGTAAAAAGGAAGGGGGGGGGGTGATTTTCATACATTTTCTGCTTCTTTTCTATAACCACTCTTCAGATTGTCATGACATTTTGTAGATATGAGGTACTCATGCATGGTACCCTACAAGTGAAAGAATTTTGTCAAGATATCCACTTTTAGATTTTTAAGGAATATTTTTTAAGATTGTACATAGGTATAATGTATGTTTTCCATGCCCAATGGACCCATGGGGATCGGCTTCAAACCCCGACGGGATCCCGACAAAATTTTTTTCCCCTTTTTAGCTCACCTGAGCCATAGGCTCAAGTGAGCTATTGTCATAGTGTTGCGTCCGTCGTCCGTCGTCCGGCGTCGTCGTCGTCGTCGTCGTCGTCGTCCGTCGTCGTAAACTTTTCACATTTTAAACTTCTTCTCCAGAACGGCTGAAGGGATTTTGATGAAACTTGGTAGGTATGAAGTACTCATGGTCCCCTACAAGTGTTGTTGTTTTTCGTCCGGATCTGTCAACAGGTGGCGCCACCACAGCAAAAAGTAGGTCTCGGGGGGTACCCTCCTTTGACAAACTTCTTCTTCAGAACCGAAGCATGTATCGACAAACCGAAAGCATCAGGATGATCTAGAGAGATGTCTTAAGAAGTGTTGTTATTTTTGGTTTCACTTCGAAGTCAAATTTTTGACGCGTTTTTGACGTCTTTTCGGACTTAGTCAGAAATGCACATTTTTGCACTATTTCTTTAAATAACTCAATAAGTGTATGATTTTACACACTCATTTACTACATATTTATCATATTTAACTTACTTAATGCTTTGATATGCATTTTATGCTTAAAATTTATTTTTTTGATTTTTTATGAATTTTTTTCTTATGTAAAAAGGAAGGGGGGGGGGGGGTTGATTTTCATACATTTTCTGCTTCTTTTCTATAACCACTCTTCAGATTGTCATGACATTTTGTAGATATGAGGTACTCATGCATGGTACCCTACAAGTGAAAGAATTTTGTCAAGATATCCACTTTTAGATTTTTAAGGAATATTTTTTAAGATTGTACATAGGTATAATGTATGTTTTCCATGCCCAATGGACCCATGGGGATCGGCTTCAAACCCCGACGGGATCCCGACAAATTTTTTTTTCCCTTTTTAGCTCACCTGAGCCATAGGCTCAAGTGAGCTATTGTCATAGTGTTGCGTCCGTCGTCCGTCGTCCGGCGTCGTCGTCGTCGTCGTCGTCGTCGTCCGTCGTCGTAAACTTTTCACATTTTAAACTTCTTCTCCAGAACGGCTGAAGGGATTTTGATGAAACTTGGTAGGTATGAAGTACTCATGGTCCCCTACAAGTGTTGTTGTTTTTCGTCCGGATCTGTCAATAGGTGGCGCCACCACAGCAAAAAGTAGGTCACGGGGGGTACCCTCCTTTGACAAACTTCTTCTTCAGAACCGAAGCATGTATCGACAAACCGAAAGCATCAGGATGATCTAGAGAGATGTCTTAAGAAGTGTTGTTATTTTTGGTTCCACTTCGAAGTCAAATTTTTGACGCGTTTTTGACGTCTTTTCGGACTTAGTCAGAAATGCACATTTTTGCACTATTTCTTTAAATAACTCAATAAGTGTATGATTTTACACACTCATTTACTACATATTTATCATATTTAACTTACTTAATGCTTTGATATGCATTTTATGCTTAAAATTTATTTTTTTGATTTTTTATGAATTTTTTTCTTATGTAAAAAGGAAGGGGGGGGGGGGGTGATTTTCATACATTTTCTGCTTCTTTTCTATAACCACTCTTCAGATTGTCATGACATTTTGTAGATATGAGGTACTCATGCATGGTACCCTACAAGTGAAAGAATTTTGTCAAGATATCCACTTTTAGATTTTTAAGGAATATTTTTTAAGATTGTACATAGGTATAATGTATGTTTTCCATGCCCAATGGACCCATGGGGATCGGCTTCAAACCCCGACGGGATCCCGACAAAAATTTTTTTCCCTTTTTAGCTCACCTGAGCCATAGGCTCAAGTGAGCTATTGTCATAGTGTTGCGTCCGTCGTCCGTCGTCCGGCGTCGTCGTCGTCGTCGTCGTCGTCGTCCGTCGTCGTAAACTTTTCACATTTTAAACTTCTTCTCCAGAACGGCTGAAGGGATTTTGATGAAACTTGGTAGGTATGAAGTACTCATGGTCCCCTACAAGTGTTGTTGTTTTTCGTCCGGATCTGTCAACAGGTGGCGCCACCACAGCAAAAAGTAGGTCACGGGGGGTACCCTCCTTTGACAAACTTCTTCTTCAGAACCGAAGCATGTATCGACAAACCGAAAGCATCAGGATGATCTAGAGAGATGTCTTAAGAAGTGTTGTTATTTTTGGTTCCACTTCGAAGTCAAATTTTTGACGCGTTTTTGACGTCTTTTCGGACTTAGTCAGAAATGCACATTTTTGCACTATTTCTTTAAATAACTCAATAAGTGTATGATTTTACACACTCATTTACTACATATTTATCATATTTAACTTACTTAATGCTTTGATATGCATTTTATGCTTAAAATTTATTTTTTTGATTTTTTATGATTTTTTTTCTTATGTAAAAAGGAAGGGGGGGGGGGGTGATTTTCATACATTTTCTGCTTCTTTTCTATAACCACTCTTCAGATTGTCATGACATTTTGTAGATATGAGGTACTCATGCATGGTACCCTACAAGTGAAAGAATTTTGTCAAGATATCCACTTTTAGATTTTTAAGGAATATTTTTGGCCTAGGTCATCTTTGGCACGTATAAAAACGAAAGAAAAAAGGGGGTCATGCATACCTTTTCTGCAAAATTCACTTGTTTAATGACCCCTCCTTCCGAATTGAAAATTTGCTAATTTTTATATATTTTCAAATCGATCTATTGATTACATATAAGGCAAAATCATGTTCAAAACTCAATTTCTACAGACAGCAGGGAATCATACATTGATTTTATGTGCTATTTTTAAATTTTCAATAGTTATGTCCAATGAGGTGACACCTTCTATTCAGCCCGGTTCACCAGTCAAAAGGGAAGGGATTCCCTGCTAAAATGATTAACTGTAGTTACACCTTCGACGTATATCAAGAGGGATCGCCGACTCTAAAAATAGCACAATATGTTCACGTGTCCGCAGCGCCCCCACCGGGAGGCATAGAAAGTACTTTCACTTTCAATATACGTACCAAAACAACGAAGCGCTGTGAAGGTAAGTCAGCGATTTTTCACATAAATTAGATTAGTAACACTGGTTATGTTAAAACAAATACATGATGGTATAGTTCTTGAAGTAATCAATTCCTAGGTTTAAATTATTTTGATGTATAAACATGTTTTCGAGTTGGATCTAGGCCTACGGCTATGTATTCATATACGTAGTGTGACATGTTACTTGCTGCATGCTGATTTGGTTAAATATCCCATAGAAATTCAATATTAGGACTATAAGTAATATTTCGCTCTGAGCGACTATTGCATACAAAGATATATCTGCAAATGCGGGGGGGGGTATGAGTTGTTTGCATTAATAGTCAGAAAAATTTGATTTGGAGGGGGTTGCAAGGGAAAAAGTTATTGCAGTGGTAAGTCAAGTCTTAAAGATTCAAGTGTATGAAAATATTCCATTTTAATTCATCCATAACCTTGACCTTTGACGTACTTCTCAAAAACTTAATCATTGCGCATAACTTTTGATTGGTTAGTGATAGGGCTTTCATATTTTACATGTGTATTCCTTGTGACAAGATATTTCCATAGATACCAATATTACGCTGACCCTGACCTCTCACATACTTAACAGAAAATGGCGTTTATACTAACAAAGATGCCGCCGGGGGCATTCTCGTTTCACAAACACAGCCTGTCAGGCTTTATAATTTCTGGCATGCTAGCTATCAATAATGAAAGGTATGGTCGTTCAGTTTTAAATAAACTTAATTTATGAAATCATTTCATTGTTTTATTCTTTTTCTGCTGCGCATTAAAGTGGGATTTTACAATATGATTTTATTTTTGATGTTGCATAATTGAACTATACTAGTTGGGCATATGACTTAAAAAAAGTTATTGTTTTGAAATGTGACTATTTTTTCTTGTTTGTACTTTTAAAGGTTGTCTGAAAAAAAAAACTTCTCTGCATCCGGCAAAAATGTTTTTAGAAAGGTTGTGGGCTAAAATCCCGGTACTGGCACTATCAGTATTCATATAGCAGTATGTCAATTAGAGCATGCATGGGTATCAGGTGAGCGTTGTGCCCCCTGGGGCTCTTGTTTGCTGTATACAGGGATATGGTCATTATCCATATTTGTCATTCCAGATAGTCAACTTATTTTTAGTCACTAGCATCAAACCCATGATTATCAAAATATTATATAGGATTTTCGGATATTCATCGACAAGGCAAAGTAATCTTTGCATTCCCCTTCGTGGCATAGGTGTACAAAATCACATACATGTAACAACATGGTCGTTCAGGTACTGATAAAGGGTTTGATTTTAGAGGGGATTCCACAAATATTTTCTAACATTGATGTAGAAATTTTGGGCTATAAATGATAAGTTCATTATACCAGACCTTTGAGAAAGGGGACGGTTTCATAAATTGTTAGATGATGAACATTTTATGTTTAGATTTCAATTTTGATTTCAAACAAGAAAATGTATTTTACCTTAATCAAAATATTTAAAAAAAAATGTTTTTAAATGATGCTATTGAATCTGAAGACGTTTAACATAAGACAGAGCACGCTGCATCCCCCTCTCCCAATTAAATCAACTCGGCCATTGCAATTTTGATGTCTACAATTATTCGATATTTTGTGTACTTCGGTAAATGGTTTAATTCCGGGGATCGCAACCGTTCCTATGGGAATTCCCATGATTTGGCCTTGCCTTCTCGACTTAGAGACTGAAGGTTAAACGTCTCAAATTGAATAACATTACTTAAAAACAGATAAATTGGCATCATTGACCAGACATGCACGTTTCGGGTACCTTACCATCGTCAGTGATCCTCAAATCTAAACAATGTAGTATGCCAAAAAGTATGAAAGTTACTGTGTCGAAAAAAAGTGTAGCGAAAGACGTAGCAGGATGGGTGGGATATGATGCTAGAAGACCCACGTTTTAGATAACAGAAATTTTAGAATGCGTTGAAGAAACGATCAACCGAAATTGATCGAACTTGGCTACATGTGCCCTCGGGGACACCTGGTCCACCAGCAGTGACACTCACCAAGTGGTATAAATGTTAAACGTCTTCAAATTGAATAGCATCATTAAAGAACAGATAAATTGGCGGCATGGACCAGAAATGCATGTTTTGGGTACTTCACCCTTATCAGTGATCCTCAAATCTAAACAATGTAGTATAACTGTTGGATACTTCTTTCATGGTTATTGATTCATCAATTTATGTGCAGTTACATCTCACCATTAAATACATACTAGGTAGTTACATGTACATATTGATATACATATATAATATGTATATATATACTTTTTTGTCTACGAACATTGATATAATATACTTTTTGTCTATGAACATTGATAAATATTGATATACTGTTGTTTTATTTTTCTAGGAACATTGACCAAAGCACAAAGATTAATATTCACAGGATGAATCGAGTTGGATTGGCTGGATCTACCTATCTATTTCTCATAATCTGTTCTCTGTGTCACGAGGGTGAAACTTCTCTCCTTAACAACGATGCCACAACCAGCACTCTCAACACCACGACCCGGCCCCGTTTTACTATCTTTACGTCGTCAGGAGAAATGATTCCCGGAAAAAGCATTGATGTCATGGAAAATCAAATGCTCGGTAAAGTAGTTGCTTTACTCGAAGTTTTGGAATCAATCAATGATACCAGCAGATCGGTAGTGTGCAGTACAGACTGTGATATGGTTACTCTTCGACAAATAGAACTGGGTACTTATACCATCATAACCATGGGAAACATCGACAGGGAGAAAATGGACACATTCGACTTCAAAGTCATTTGCACTAATTCTGATAACCAAATGAAGCAAACAGCTCTGATTAATGTAACTGTATCGGATATGAACGATAATGCCCCAGTCTTCCAAAATGGCAACTATGAATTTGACATCTTAGAAAACATTGAACTGAGAAGCGTTATCTCTACAGTGAAAGCTGTTGATCGCGATAACGGACAAAACGGCCTAGTTGCATACTATTTAGAAAAAGATGCAGAGCAAATGTTTGAAATCAATTCAAGCTCTGGTGAAATTAGAACAAAAGTTAGTTTTGACAAGGAAATGCGGGACAGTTACCAATTTATAGTTATGGCGAAGGACCATGGGGATTATCAGTACACCGGAACGACCAAAGTTCATATTAATATTAAAGATGTTAATGACAACGCCCCCTTTTTTGTAAATGAAGAATTTAAATTTGTAATCAAAGATCGTATTGAAAATGGTACTGCAGTCGCTCAGTTACTTGCATATGACATTGATGAGAGCACACAGAGCCTTGTTTATTCTGTAAGACGTTACTACACAGACCTGTTTTACATACCTTTTGATGTTCTCACAAACGGAACGATTCTAACGACAGCAGATATAGCATTAGACAAGAAGGTCATTTTTTATGTTCGGTGTGATTGTTAAGGACTCGGGTGCTTCCTTTTCACTTTCCAGTTCAGCAATGGTTTACATTACATACGAGGGGAGAAACGCCTGCTGAGTCTGAAAGACAAGAATCGATAACAATCGAATCAATGGATGAACATAATCAGTTCTTTTTTGGCAAGGAAATGCATTTTTGTATAGATGTAGTGTAATTGAAAGATATATGAGTCTATATACATGTAATTGTCCTTTTCAGATTAGATTTCCTTCGAAAATTATCTACACTATGAGATTGTATGCAGTGTATGATAATATATATCAAGTAAACGAACGAAAAAGAACCTTGATTATTCGTTTTATCATTGTCTAGACTTAAGGATGACGAATACTTAAGAGATTCAAGGTCAAAAGCTATTTAAAACTACTTTAATTGATCAATATATCCTAAATGAAGAAATATACAACAAGAGTTCATCTCAATCCAGGTTTTTATATATTCAATGGTCTGATGAGCATTATGGTCCAAAACAGCAATAAGCGGACGTTACATTTCTAACGGTTTATGCCATAAAAAAATCAAAATTCGAAGCTTTTCAATATTTTCTCGATATTTACAAAAATGACATTCGAGTTTTCACTTTATATTGAATATCTCAATTCATATAGAGCAAAATCACCATCAGTATAGACACGTTTCAGAAAATATTCGGCATTTTACCTACATGTACCCCATGGATAATAACGTAAAAATACTCAACAGCACCATATAAATCGCACATAAAACAATAAAATCAAGGTCAAACCATGCCAAAATGGTTGTTGATATATTCTAATCTATACGATCAATTGATTTGTAAAGAAAATCTTATATGTATCCATTTAAATACTAAAGATACAATGATATTCACCCCCAACCCCCCCCCCCCCCCCCCCCCCATTTTTTTCTCGAAAAAAAGATATATTGCAACCTATAGCTTTTCACTGATATAGGTTTGCTACCTTAATATCAATGAAAAAAAAAATATGAATAATTTTGTGCATTGTCAGGCAGTTTCATTGTAGTGACCTTGATCATTGAGCTTGATAACTCTTTACGTGTATATAAAAAAAAAAACCTCAAACGCATTCTGAGATTCATGTACAAGACGATACGAAGCATAGCATTCCCTTGCCTAGTAATAAAAACCTTGGAGTTTTCATAGTGTCTCATTCTGAGATGTTTTAGAATTTTTTCCACAATTTTTCTTTTATTTTAACCTCTGAGCTTGAGCTTCAGCATTTGACCTTGAAAATCAATCAATTTTATCCAATCACCCAATCCGTATAATAGTCCCGGAAAATTGATGACGTCATCCGACTATTGGTGCTTCTTAATCTGGAGAAAAAATCCACTTAGACATTTCTACCTGTAGAGGAACGAACATACACAAGAATGCAAGTAAAAAGAAAACAGATGCGGTCAAAGAAGGGAATAAGGGAAACTCATCAAGCGCCTTTTGTACAAAATCTTCCGTGGATATGATTCTAATGTCACCAGATAGACGCCCGGCATGGTACTGGTGACAAATATGGATAATGACCATATCCCTGTACACAGAACAAAATCGATAATTCAGAAAATCGAAACCGAAGGCATACAAAATCAGGATAAAACAGGAGCGAATGCAAACAAACAAAAACCTCCACCATACGAAAAGAAGCGAACTCCCGATATGGAAGTGAGACCAGGTGCCCAGGAAGGCAAATCTACAGCCTTTTACAAGCACACTCTTAAGACTTGCCCTCTCACTATGACGATGGGATTCCATAACGGGTCATGTCTAAACCTCTTTAGAGAAGACAGGATCCCGACTACCTATCCTCACTGAATGTCGGTCGGACTCTTCGGGTGATAAAATACATGCGCTCGCTACAGCCGGCAGAGCACGAGCTGTATTTCTACACCCCTTTTTTTATACATTTTCATATCCATCTGTGTAGATTGGGCCCCTCCGTCTTGTTTGCATGGTCATCTCACAGTGAGGAGGTTGTTCTAAACTTGAGCGTTCTTCAAGACCTTTAGGTAACCGGAAAAAGTTGGAGGGTTGAGCGCGCGTTATCCGAATATCAACACCATCTGCTACTAAGGCGTAGCAGACGGCCGTCCTAAGTCGGCACTTTTTGCCCATGGTTCTCGTTGGTTTATATGTGGTCATTTGTGTTTTATGTCGTGTTTGTTGTTCCATGTCCCTTTTGTGTCTTTTGCTATGTAAACTGCTCAAAAAATTAAAGGAGCCATTTTCCCATTGTAATATAATGGTTCATAGCTTGTAAAATCTTTTGGGATAAGCAAGGCTACATCAACAAGTTTTATCATGTGTATATGGTTAATCTGTTCAATACAGACATTGTTAATAAAGAATTGACTTTAAAATATGTCTTAATACATTTATGTTCATCATATAGAATAAGCAGCTGCAAACGTGTGTGATATGAAAGTAGAAACCTTGCTCCCTTAATTTTTTTGAGCAGTGTATGTCTTCTCTGTGTTTCACTTGGGTTGTGTTGTTGTGTTGCTAATGGTGCTGCAACCCATCCCGGTTGGAGATGCCCTCCTTTCTTTTTATGACGTCATGCAGGAGCTCATACCTTGTATTTGGGTCCCTCGTTCTAACTATTAATATATCTACATTGCATCCTGCTTAGCTCAATATTACTATTTTGTTGTTTTGTGATATTTTAAGATATTAATACTCCTCAACCTTCAAAGGGTCGCAGAGTTATATGTATCCCCCACCCCCTTCCCCCCCCCCCCCCCCCTCCGAAAAAAGAGCATCACAAAGAAATATATTTTATTTCAGCTTTTTATTCTAAAGAACTTGCATTTTCTGTCCGATCATCGAAGGTTTACTGTCCATATCACATGACCATTGCCTGTGAAATAAACACTTACACATAATGACGTTCGGGAAACAATGGTACTTCAAAAATAAAGTACGAAGGGAAGTGAATTGTGCACTTTTAATTCACATAGCCAGTCATTTAAAAAATGTAATACAATCAAACTTGATTAACAAGTGCATGTTACTGTCATTTGTAATATCAAACTGTGTTACCGGTAAAAATATGTATATATCAAATTTTGTTAAATAAAAAAACCCCATTATTCTTGAATTGGGAAATGGATTTCCATGTACATTGAAATACATGTATAAACATTGAAACATACACGCTCCATACAAATAAAAAAGTAAAAATAAGCAATTAACATGTTCTACAACGACAGATCGAATCAGCCTGAGCGAGAGAAAGAAATGCCTTTATCAAATCGTTGTAGGTGGCGCCTCTGAAATGAGAATTGATAAACTATACGTACTGAATGTTATCTTATTTGAAGGCAACTTTGCAACTAAGTTGCATGCAATAACATCTATATAATACATGAGAAAAGTTTTAAGACCTTAGTTTGTTACATTTTATTAGGCCATTTCTTGTTTTTATTCTGTTTTGCGTCCTTTTGAAATTGAAAAACCTACCAGCAAGCCAGGGAGAAAAACATACAAGCATATAAAACAGTTGCAATTTCATAATATGTGACGTACTATCAGTCTTCGCGAAAACTGTTTAAATCCACTAGCCAGTAGGGCTAGTGGACTTGACCATTTTACTAGCCCGAACTAATTTTTACTAGGGTCCGCTCACCAGTTTCTCTTACCCGGTCATGCGGCACAGAAATATTGCGCAATCATACATTATTTGACGTCATTTCATTTTATTTCTATAAATTTCATATTTTTATACTACATATCAATCTGTTCGTTATATCTACAGCTTTTATATGATACTAGTCTCAAGGTCATGTTAAGATTGCTATACATAATAAATATCATACAATTTTGCTGAAAAAGGTTCAGAAAATTGGCCTAAAATTCATGGTTTTTGCCATTTTTCTGTGTATTGTTTCTGGTCTCCTGGAAAAATTTCAAAAATAATGCTTATATTTCCTTAAAGCTATTATCTTATACCCCATTCTAGCAAAATTTTAAAAATTTCCAACACATGTAACTCAAAAAATGTGTAAAACCCCAAAAACTTCATATTTTCCCTTATGAAGTCTTGTCAAACAGGGAAAATCCGGTACGCCTTTTAAAATATCTATATTTAGACTAAATAAGTCATGTGACCTAAAATTTTTATTGCTCTTACACAAGGCAGGCATACTCTACAATATGCATCTTACCATTATAGACTATCTTCATAATGGTCTTCTCAACCCACCTTTCAAAACCGCTCAATTTCCCCTATTTCAGCTTTTCCACCCTGGACATTTTGGGTTTACTCTAAAAAGCGGTGAGCGGACCCCTAGCCCAAAACAAAACGAACAAAAATTGATTACATTAATGTGATACGTATATTTAATCAAATTCTCTCTCAATTTCATATTCCACTTCATTTGAAAATCTTTCTATCAATTGATTATTATGCCATTCTGACTGTTCATAATCATCATAATCATCATCAGATTCTGTATTGACATCATCATCACATTCTGGCTGACTCTCCATAGAGTCCTCTGGTATGCTCTCTGTCGGTGCCTCGGGTCTCTCCTCAGACAGCATGTCAGGATCACTAGCACCATCTGTCTACAAAATTACGAGAGCGTTTTAATTCATACTTCTTGTGCTTATTGATTTGGTTCCCTGAGAACTCGATGTCTGTTTTACGCTTCTTAGCTTGCGCTTGCTTCAGTAACTCAAACGCATTCATACTTCGCGTTCAGTTATCCGTGTCCATTTAAAGTTTCAAAGTCGTCATATTAAAGTGAGGATTACCGAAAGCGCACGATCGATCAAGACTATTGGTACAAGCCATATCGTGATGATATACATTTCACTCCGAATTTCACTAGCCAGTCGGGCTACTGTCGATCAAAATTTTACTAGCCCGAGCCGAAATTTACTAGCCACGGGCGTCGGGCTAGTGAGTTTTCGTGAAGACTGTGTAACTATAAGTACCATGTAAAATCTGACAGTTCTTAACTTGTTTCATTCGATTATTAACAGGTTTTAGATAACAAAAGAATGAATGTCTTAAGCTTGAATCATTGAAGTACTTTTACATTTTTACAAGTAATATCAAAAATTAAACAATTTCTCTATAATTTGTGTACAAAGTACATTAAATTTGCTAAGATTTTGTCATTTTAATTTTGTTTTGTTTTATGACTATGGGCTCAAAACCTACCAACACGCGGACGCAAAATAGAAAATGACAAGGGAGTGGCCTTACATTAATTCAATATTTGAAATTAGGATCGGTTTTTGAGATACCCGATGGCACATTCACAGGCCTTTTCGTCGGAAAACACCTTATATGCCACGTGACAAAATACAATGATCTGATTGGCTAATTAAAATAGCGTCTGGGGAATTCAACATAGGGGATAACATAAAGAAGTTATAACAGCTATCACCATAAATGACATTATGTTCCATAATGGTTGTTTTATATGCCACTAAGGCCATACAAAATTAATTAAATGTTCTTCGGATTTTCTTGTGAAAAAAAGGGTGCGAGCGGGCGAAAATACAATGTATAATTATTTTATTTTTTTTTAAGTTTTGCAGTTTTTAAGGTGCGAGCGAATGAAATAATTTTATTTTTGATATAGGTTAATTAATACCCAAGAAATACATTTCTGATGTTTTCCGTACTCAAAAAAGGAATCCCAATAGGAATCTGGTGACTAGAAAGCCTGGCACATAGCAGTACGGAAAAGATTTTCGGACATTCCCCCCCCCCCTCCTTGACTTTCAGTGTTATGTATACGGGACATCAAATTTGCTCCCAACAATTTTTTTAAACACAAGAAGTATCATTTTCTTCGAATTTTGCGCAACCTGTGACTTCTAAAAGCTTTAAGTTTACAGAAATCAGAACCGACCCTAAAAAATTCTTGAGCCAGAAATTTAATGGTGCGGGCGAGCATTTCATTTTTATAACATTATTTTTAGAATTTTGAAAAATATGGTGCGGGAAATCCAAAGAACATTTAATTTATTTGGTATGGCCTAAAATGTATGTGAACTAAAATAAGGACCGACTAATTTGAAGCTTGACCAATGATACAATTTTTGGATCGGCGATTATTTTTCATATGTTCTTACGTTATTGAATTTGTTTTGATCTTTAGTATCAATTCTCTATAACGACCAAAATAAAAATCATGATCAATTTGATATTTTTCCTAAAAAAAGGGGGGAATATATCCAGCATCACTGTATGCCTTTGTTTTACTCAATAGCTGATTTTCCAGAAGATGCATAGGGTGGTCTGACATCACAAAATTTGGCGATGTTTTCATGGTGATGTCACAATAGAAAACATGACAACGCATAAAGTCATTGAGATCAAATATGACGTCACAATTAAAATTTTACTAAATGATGTGATGACCGGTGTCTGTGCATATAAAATCGAGGTTTAAAACGGTCATACATATTTTCTGGAAAATGGACTATTGCCTCTCACAAAATCATGCAAAACTGATTGCTTTTTCGGTATAAAGGGCATCTTCAGAACCGGTTTACGTGCATTTTGAGCACATCGACAAAATAATAAGCTGGTGTAAGCATGTTTCTTATTTAGTAATCATACTATGAAAGAAATAAGGAAAAACTCAAGAAAATTTCAGTTGACTATAATACATGTTACCGTGGAAACAAGCTTTGTGAAAATGCCTCATTTATTTAATTTATCAGTATTGTCTAGATTCTTAAAATTTCAGACATGATTTCCATGGCAACGAAAACTGCATTCCTAAAAAGGAAATTAATATTCTTCTTAGTACATCGTATACACCTTCCATACCAAAAATCTTTAATATTGGTGACATTGGCAAACATATTTTGGAATACAGTTGACAGTTGACAATTGACAATTGAATTGTCAACTGCATTCTAGAATACAGTTGACAATTCGATTTAAATATTACTGTTATTGCTATGTATAAATCTTTAATGTTAAGCATATCTATTTTAATCATAATATTTTTATTACGTATTAAAGGCAGAGCTGCAATGCTCTAACATGAGCAGATTTTCCGAAATCCCCGCTCCCCCTCACACATTCACGCAATAAACGTCACACATAAAAATATATGTCATTGGTAATAGTCAAAATTTTATAGTAATCCCCTGGATAGGGGGCTGATATTTTCAGGGATTCATGCCTAGGTATAGACACGAACACACTAAAAATTTGGTGAGGGTACATGACCTAATTACCGAGAAATGAGACCGAGAACTTTGCCAATATTTCTGCAATTCTGAGAAAGTCTCAAAATTTTCTAAGGTCAAAATTTTATAGTAATCCCCTGGATAGGGGGCTGATATTTTCAGGGATTCATGCCTAGGTATTAACACGAGCACACTAAAAATTTGGTGAGGGTACATGACCTAATTACCGAGAAATGAGACCGAGAACTTTGCCAATATTTCTGCAATTCTGAGAAAGTCTCAAAATTTTCTAAGGTCAAAATTTTATAGTAATCCCCTGGATAGGGGGCTGATATTTTCAGGGAATTATGCCTAGGTATAGTCACGAACACACTAAAAATTTGGTGAGGGTACATGACCTAATTACCGAGAAATGAGACCGAGAACTTTGCCAATATTTCTGCAATTCTGAGAAAGTCTCAAAATTTTCTAAGGTCAAAATTTTATAGTAATCCCCTGGATAGGGGGCTGATATTTTCAGGGATTCATGCCTAGGTATAGACACGAACACACTAAAAATTTGGTGAGGGTACATGACCTAATTACCGAGAAATGAGACCGAGAACTTTGCCAATATTTCTGCAATTCTGAGAAAGTCTCAAAATTTTCTAAGGTCAAAATTTTATAGTAATCCCCTGGATAGGGGGCTGATATTTTCAGGGATTCATGCCTAGGTATTAACACGAGCACACTAAAAATTTGGTGAGGGTACATGACCTAATTACCGAGAAATGAGACCGAGAACTTTGCCAATATTTCTGCAATTCTGAGAAAGTCTCAAAATTTTCTAAGGTCAAAATTTTATAGTAATCCCCTGGATAGGGGGCTGATATTTTCAGGGAATTATGCCTAGGTATAGTCACGAACACACTAAAAATTTGGTGAGGGTACATGACCTAATTACCGAGAAATGAGACCGAGAACTTTGCCAATATTTCTGCAATTCTGAGAAAGTCTCAAAATTTTCTAAGGTCAAAATTTTATAGTAATCCCCTGGATAGGGGGCTGATATTTTCAGGGATTCATGCCTAGGTATAGACACGAACACACTAAAAATTTGGTGAGGGTACATGACCTAATTACCGAGAAATGAGACCGAGAACTTTGCCAATATTTCTGCAATTCTGAGAAAGTCTCAAAATTTTCTAAGGTCAAAATTTTATAGTAATCCCCTGGATAGGGGGCTGATATTTTCAGGGATTCATGCCTAGGTATAGACACGAACACACTAAAAATTTGGTGAGGGTACATGACCTAATTACCGAGAAATGAGACCGAGAACTTTGCCAATATTTCTGCAATTCTGAGAAAGTCTCAAAATTTTCTAAGGTCAAAATTTTATAGTAATCCCCTGGATAGGGGGCTGATATTTTCAGGGATTCATGCCTAGGTATTAACACGAGCACACTAAAAATTTGGTGAGGGTACATGACCTAATTACCGAGAAATGAGACCGAGAACTTTGCCAATATTTCTGCAATTCTGAGAAAGTCTCAAAATTTTCTAAGGTCAAAATTTTATAGTAATCCCCTGGATAGGGGGCTGATATTTTCAGGGAATTATGCCTAGGTATAGTCACGAACACACTAAAAATTTGGTGAGGGTACATGACCTAATTACCGAGAAATGAGACCGAGAACTTTGCCAATATTTCTGCAATTCTGAGAAAGTCTCAAAATTTTCTAAGGTCAAAATTTTATAGAAATCCCCTGGATAGGGGGCTGATATTTTCAGGGATTCATGCCTAGGTATAGACACGAACACACTAAAAATTTGGTGAGGGTACATGACCTAATTACCGAGAAATGAGACCGAGAACTTTGCCAATATTTCTGCAATTCTGAGAAAGTCTCAAAATTTTCTAAGGTCAAAATTTTATAGTAATCCCCTGGATAGGGGGCTGATATTTTCAGGGATTCATGCCTAGGTATAGACACGAACACACTAAAAATTTGGTGAGGGTACATGACCTAATTACCGAGAAATGAGACCGAGAACTTTGCCAATATTTCTGCAATTCTGAGAAAGTGTCAAAATTTTCTAAGGTCAAAATTTTATAGTAATCCCCTGGATAGGGGACTGATATTTTCAGGGATTCATGCCTAGGTATAGACACGAACACACTAAAAATTTGGTGAGGGTACATGACCTAATTACCGAGAAATGAGACCGAGAACTTTGCCAATATTTCTGCAATTCTGAGAAAGTCTCAAAATTTTCTAAGGTCAAAATTTTATAGTAATCCCCTGGATAGGGGGCTGATATTTTCAGGGATTCATGCCTAGGTATTAACACGAGCACACTAAAAATTTGGTGAGGGTACATGACCTAATTACCGAGAAATGAGACCGAGAACTTTGCCAATATTTCTGCAATTCTGAGAAAGTCTCAAAATTTTCTAAGGTCAAAATTTTATAGTAATCCCCTGGATAGGGGGCTGATATTTCTAGGGAATTATGCCTAGGTATAGTCACGAACACACTAAAAATTTGGTGAGGGTACATGACCTAATTACCGAGAAATGAGACCGAGAACTTTGCCAATATTTCTGCAATTCTGAGAAAGTCTCAAAATTTTCTAAGGTCAAAATTTTATAGTAATCCCCTGGATAGGGGGCTGATATTTTCAGGGATTCATGCCTAGGTATAGTCACGAACACACTAAAAATTTGGTGAGGGTACATGACCTAATTACCGAGAAATGAGACCGAGAACTTTGCCAATATTTCTGCAATTCTGAGAAAGTCTCAAAATTTTCTAAGGTCAAAATTTTATAGTAATCCCCTGGATAGGGGGCTGATATTTTCAGGGATTCATGCCTAGGTATAGACACGAACACACTAAAAATTTGGTGAGGGTACATGACCTAATTACCGAGAAATGAGACCGAGAACTTTGCCAATATTTCTGCAATTCTGAGAAAGTCTCAAAATTTTCTAAGGTCAAAATTTTATAGTAATCCCCTGGATAGGGGGCTGATATTTTCAGGGATTCATGCCTAGGTATTAACACGAGCACACTAAAAATTTGGTGAGGGTACATGACCTAATTACCGAGAAATGAGACCGAGAACTTTGCCAATATTTCTGCAATTCTGAGAAAGTCTCAAAATTTTCTAAGGTCAAAATTTTATAGTAATCCCCTGGATAGGGGGCTGATATTTTCAGGGAATTATGCCTAGGTATAGTCACGAACACACTAAAAATTTGGTGAGGGTACATGACCTAATTACCGAGAAATGAGACCGAGAACTTTGCCAATATTTCTGCAATTCTGAGAAAGTCTCAAAATTTTCTAAGGTCAAAATTTTATAGTAATCCCCTGGATAGGGGGCTGATATTTTCAGGGATTCATGCCTAGGTATAGACACGAACACACTAAAAATTTGGTGAGGGTACATGACCTAATTACCGAGAAATGAGACCGAGAACTTTGCCAATATTTCTGCAATTCTGAGAAAGTCTCAAAATTTTCTAAGGTCAAAATTTTATAGTAATCCCCTGGATAGGGGGCTGATATTTTCAGGGATTCATGCCTAGGTATAGACACGAACACACTAAAAATTTGGTGAGGGTACATGACCTAATTACCGAGAAATGAGACCGAGAACTTTGCCAATATTTCTGCAATTCTGAGAAAGTCTCAAAATTTTCTAAGGTCAAAATTTTATAGTAATCCCCTGGATAGGGGGCTGATATTTTCAGGGATTCATGCCTAGGTATTAACACGAGCACACTAAAAATTTGGTGAGGGTACATGACCTAATTACCGAGAAATGAGACCGAGAACTTTGCCAATATTTCTGCAATTCTGAGAAAGTCTCAAAATTTTCTAAGGTCAAAATTTTATAGTAATCCCCTGGATAGGGGGCTGATATTTTCAGGGATTCATGCCTAGGTATAGTCACGAACACACTAAAAATTTGGTGAGGGTACATGACCTAATTACCGAGAAATGAGACCGAGAACTTTGCCAATATTTCTGCAATTCTGAGAAAGTCTCAAAATTTTCTAAGGTCAAAATTTTATAGTAATCCCCTGGATAGGGGGCTGATATTTTCAGGGATTCATGCCTAGGTATAGTCACGAACACACTAAAAATTTGGTGAGGGTACATGACCTAATTACCGAGAAATGAGACCGAGAACTTTGCCAATATTTCTGCAATTCTGAGAAAGTCTCAAAATTTTCTAAGGTCAAAATTTTATAGTAATCCCCTGGATAGGGGGCTGATATTTTCAGGGATTCATGCCTAGGTATAGACACGAACACACTAAAAATTTGGTGAGGGTACATGACCTAATTACCGAGAAATGAGACCGAGAACTTTGCCAATATTTCTGCAATTCTGAGAAAGTCTCAAAATTTTCTAAGGTCAAAATTTTATAGTAATCCCCTGGATAGGGGGCTGATATTTTCAGGGATTCATGCCTAGGTATTAACACGAGCACACTAAAAATTTGGTGAGGGTACATGACCTAATTACCGAGAAATGAGACCGAGAACTTTGCCAATATTTCTGCAATTCTGAGAAAGTCTCAAAATTTTCTAAGGTCAAAATTTTATAGTAATCCCCTGGATAGGGGGCTGATATTTTCAGGGATTCATGCCTAGGTATTAACACGAGCACACTAAAAATTTGGTGAGGGTACATGACCTAATTACCGAGAAATGAGACCGAGAACTTTGCCAATATTTCTGCAATTCTGAGAAAGTCTCAAAATTTTCTTCAGTATCGTTACCAGGGGAATACTATAAAAGTTTGGACTTAGAGTTATTTGAAAATTTGTTTGAATTGTAGAAATATTGGCAAAGTTCTCGGCCTCATTCCTCGGTAACAAGGTCATGTACCCTCACCAAATTTAATGTGTGTTTGAGTCAATGCCTAGGCATGAATCCCTGAAAAGTTCAGTATCGTTACCAGGGGAATACTATAAAAGTTTGGACTTAGAATTATTTGAAAATTTGTCTAAATTGTAGAAATATTGGCAAAGTTCTCGGCCTCATTCCTCGATAACAAGGTCATGTACCCTCACCAAATTTAATGTGTGTTTGAGTCAATGCCTAGGCATAAATCCCTGAAAAGTTCAGTATTGTTACCAGGGGAATACTATAAAAGTTTGGACTTAGAATTATTTGAAAATTTGTTTGAATTGTAGAAATATTGGCAAAGTTCTCGGCCTCATTCCTCGGTAACAAGGTCATGTACCCTCACCAAATTTAATGTGTGTTTGAGTCAATGCCTAGGCATGAATCCCTGAAAAGTTCAGTATCGTTACCAGGGGAATACTATAAAAGTTTGGACTTAGAATTATTTGAAAATTTGTCTAAATTGTAGAAATATTGGCAAAGTTCTCAGCCTCATTCCTCGGTAACAAGGTCATGTACCCTCACCAAATTTAATGTGTGTTTGAGTCAATGCCTAGGCATGAATCCCTGAAAAGTTCAGTATCGTTACCAGGGGAATACTATAAAAGTTTGGACTTAGAATTATTTGAAAATTTGTTTGAATTGTAGAAATATTGGCAAAGTTCTCGGCCTCATTCCTCGGTAACAAGGTCATGTACCCTCACCAAATTTAATGTGTGTTTGAGTCAATGCCTAGGCATGAATCCCTGAAAAGTTCAGTATCGTTACCAGGGGAATACTATAAAAGTTTGGACTTAGAATTATTTGAAAATTTGTCTAAATTGTAGAAATATTGGCAAAGTTCTCGGCCTCATTCCTCGATAACAAGGTCATGTACCCTCACCAAATTTAATGTGTGTTTGAGTCAATGCCTAGGCATAAATCCCTGAAAAGTTCAGTATTGTTACCAGGGGAATACTATAAAAGTTTGGACTTAGAATTATTTGAAAATTTGTTTGAATTGTAGAAATATTGGCAAAGTTCTCGGCCTCATTCCTCGGTAACAAGGTCATGTACCCTCACCAAATTTAATGTGTGTTTGAGTCAATGCCTAGGCATGAATCCCTGAAAAGTTCAGTATCGTTACCAGGGGAATACTATAAAAGTTTGGACTTAGAATTATTTGAAAATTTGTCTAAATTGTAGAAATATTGGCAAAGTTCTCAGCCTCATTCCTCGGTAACAAGGTCATGTACCCTCACCAAATTTAATGTGTGTTTGAGTCAATGCCTAGGCATGAATCCCTGAAAAGTTCAGTATCGTTACCAGGGGAATACTATAAAAGTTTGGACTTAGAATTATTTGAAAATTTGTCTAAATTGTAGAAATATTGGCAAAGTTCTCGGCCTCATTCCTCGATAACAAGGTCATGTACCCTCACCAAATTTAATGTGTGTTTGAGTCAATGCCTAGGCATGAATCCCTGAAAAGTTCAGTATCGTTACCAGGGGAATACTATAAAAGTTTGGACTTAGAATTATTTGAAAATTTGTCTGAATTGTAGAAATATTGGCAACGTTCTCGGCCTCATTCCTCGGTAACAAGGTCATGTACCCTCACCAAATTTAATGTGTGTTTGCGTCAATGCCTAGGCATGAATCCCTGAAAATTTCAGTACCGTAAGCAGGGGAATACTATAAAAGTTTGAGCTATTACCAACAGGATATGTCGATGCTTTGCTTCTTCATTTATTTTTTATACTGTAAGAATTGGAGGTAGGGCATGGGTGTCATACGTATTTATTGGTGTGATGAAATAGTAATACTGAAAATTTATTATGCATTCATTTTCAATAGAAGTGTTTCTTAGTCGAATTGTCAACTGTATTCTGGAATGCAGTTGACAATTCAATCGTCAACTGTCAACTGTCAACTGTATTCCAAAATATGTTTGCCGGTGACATTTCATTTCCGTGTGCTATTGAAATTCTACGTAAGCCTACTGAGCTCAAGTAATAGCTGAAAAAAATTATTTTTTCGCGTTATATCGCGAAACTTTCGCGTTATATTGTGACACTTTAGCGTAAAACGCGTAAGTTGCGAGATATAACGCGAAAGTGTGGCGTTATAACGTGAATTTTTTTTTTCTCAGCTACCATTTGAGCCCAATAGGCTTTCGTTGAATTCTTTATGTTGTTACAGCAAATTGGAATTAAGCCGTCTGTGATTGATCATTTGTTCGCTTCATCCAGCATAGTGTGGTTTTAATTTCGTTTGACCACTGCTTTAAAAATCCATTAACATAATTTGTTGTGTCTCGTTGTCCCTGGTTGTTTGTTGAAGTAACTATGTCTGATGTTTGTTACATCCTTGAGGGTGTTTTCCGCTGTGGTCAGTACATGCTGGTCTTGCTGGAGATCTCTGTTATATCTTTTGAATCATACATTTAGATTAATTTCTCAGTTTATTTAAAATGAATTTGCTTCATTATTATTTATGAATTTTCATAAATATTACGTATATCCGTGTCCTATCTTTTGTCTTTGGTACACTTAAAACTAGATAATACATGTAACAGGATCTCGAAACTCGCGTATTAGAATCAAACAAATCGGAATATTCGGAATCGAGGAGTAAAATGACGGAATTCATAAATTTAATAGCTTTGTGTTAGACGAATCATAATCATGAAGGGTATGGAATCCTTAATTTGAATTTGAGTAGATCACTTCTTCATTTTTCAATCATCATTTTAGGAAGAAAGGTTTTATTGGTTTTTTGTTTCAATTGCGAAATCGTCTGAGTATTTATATCCTACAAGGAACTTTGTGATTTTTTTTTTCTCTTTTTTCCTTTGTAATACTAGTAAAAGAAAACATGATTGCGCACATTACGTTCGGTTTTTGTGTCGCCTGCGAAGCATAGAGACACTTAGGGATCACTTTGTCCGTTATCCGTTGTCCGTCCGTCCATCCGTCAGTCCGTCTGTCTGTCACACTTTGGGTGTCACAGCCCATAACTTTTGAATGGTTAGTGATAGGGCTTTGATATTTCACATGTTTATTCCTTGTGACAAGACCTTTCTACACATACCATATTTCTTTACCTAGTGACCTTGACCTACTTATTTGACCTACTTTTCAAACAAATTAAGATTGCTTATATCTTTTGATTGGTAAGTGATAGCGCTTTAATATTTCACACATGTATTCCTTGTGACTAGAACTTTGTACACACACCATGATTTTTAACCTTGTGACCTTGATCTAGATATTTGACCTACTTTTAAAAAAAGATAAGATTTGCTATATCTTTTGAATGGTCAGTGATAGTGCTTTGATATTTCACATGTGTATTGCTTGTAACAAGACCTTTCTATACAAACCATAATTTTTGACCTAGTGACCTTGACCTACATATTCGACCTACTTTTAAAAATAAGTAAGATTGTATATATCTTTTGATTGGTAAGGGATATTCACTTGTGTATTCCTTGTATGAAGAGCTTTCTGCACATACCATGATTTTTGACCTTGTGACCTTGACATAGATCTTTGACCTACTTTTCAACAAAGTTGACATTCCCTATATCTTTTGATAGGTTATTGATTGGGCTTTGATATTTCACATGTGTATTCTTTGTGGCAAGACCTTTCTAAACATACCATAATTTTTTACCTAGTGACCTTGACTTAGGTATTTGACCTTTTTTCTAAGAATTGCGTATATCTTTTGATTGGTAAGAGATAGGGCTTTAATATTTCATACATATATTTTTTACTATGTGACCTTTGTTTTGTTACCAAAATATTTACGTAATGACCTTGGCCTAGATGATTGACACTCTTTTCTGAAAATTTGAGATTGACCATATCTTTCAATTGGTAAGTAAGAGGTCTGATGTTTCACATATGAATTTCATCAGACAAGACTGTCCTAGTAATACCAGTAATTTTTAACCATGTGATCCACCACCTAGAATAAGCCGCTTCGCAGGCGACACAAGCATTCCTTGGATTGCTATTTTTTATGATTACTATGAAAGCCTTTCCTTTGTTCAAATTATCTCAAGATTGAGACCGCGGCGATCGATTGGCCGTTAGTCATGTTGAATTATGTGTATACATGTAGTCTTTCGTGTTTGATGCCATTAAATCGCCATCTTTAATGCATTCCGTTCTTGCACTTACTGGAGAAAGTTACATGTACCCTTCGTGTTATACACGTATGGAGCTGTGCTATACATTGTTTCCGTCTTTTTGTCATATTTTTTATTCTCGTGTGAAAGTTCCACTTTTTATACTTTTTCAAGAATTTGTAAATCTGATTCCTGATTCTGATTTCGGCTTAAGTGTTTTACAGTCATTCACTGATGTATACATATGAAAATTATAACTAAATGTGGAAATAGGCGAGTATATTGGCACACTTTTCGCAAATTTTCCCGCTGGTAGTGACATTTTATTCTCTCATACCTGCGTATGTGTTACAGAGTAAGCCCATGAAATACAGCTACGTGAGCTACTTCTGTATCACATATCATGTGACAGCTGTATCACATATCACGTGACGCTATTGTTTCGATTGTTTACCCTATTGTGACGTCATGATTTCAGCCCGCAAAACGACGACGGCGACGTCGCAATAAAACATCGATTTTAAGATCGTTTTTCAATGTACTCTTGCGTTTTATTTTGAAAAGCCTAATATTCGTTGTTTATTCTTATAGTTATAGAATAAACCATTTTCGGGAACGCTGAATTCGAATATCGCAAAATTTTCGCGAATAGATCAACTTGACATTTTAAAAATTTCGTCCCTTTTATTTCAGTTTTGTTTTTTACCCTTAGATATGAGAGAAAAATACTCTTTCATGTTCTTCTATGAAAGATACATCGTTTCCACCCTCGGGGTCTCAAAATTTTGCAAAATCCTCGGCAAGCCTCGGGTTCTACATGTATTTGAGACCCCTCGGGTGGAACCGATGTATCTTTCATAGAATACCATGAAAGAGTCTTATAGGAAGTCTTGTTGTACAAATGTAATAATATATTGTTTAATTCACTTTAGAGAACTGTACAGAAGACTGTAGGTGACCATGAAAGAGTCTTATAATATCAGATTTTATATTTTGTTATTTTCTTTATTGTGAAGTGGTTAATCAGCCTCAAGCTTGTCTTTAAATGTTCATGACAACCCTCTTATATTGTACCTTTTCTTATAAGCATGCATATCAGTGGTGGATCTAAGATTTCGGAAAGGGTTTCGGGGGGGGGGGGGGGCAAGTTCAGCCGAAAAGAAAATTCTGTTCACGGAAAACTGAGAAGCAAAAAGAAAAAAAATGAACGGGGGTAAGCCTGCCAGCGAAAACAAGCCAGGAAATTTTATTTTGAGATGTATAAAAATTTCTGATACATAAAGTCCTATGCCCTTTCGTACATGTATTTCAAAGGATTTTTTTTTTGAGGGGGGAGGGGGAGGGATACATCGGAAAACTGTATCATTTGAAATCGATCATGTACATGTAAGTCAGCGAAAATCTTTAAATATTAACAAAAAAGAGAGGTCATAATTTATGGATTATTCCTACATGTATTAAATTTCAAAATTGTGAATGCCTAGAAAGGGGGTTGGAACTTATAGATTCATAAGTGATCCATTCAAATACATTATACGAAATAATTTTTAAAAAATGATAATAATAAAGAAAGCAGAATGCAAAGTGAGCTAAAAATTAAAAAGCCAAACAAATTCTCTGAAATAAGTACAAAAAAGAGTATTCTGAATCAATAACTTTTGGTGGAAAAGCCCCCACTTCCCTTTAAATCCGCCACTGCATATCCATTTGAATCTGCCATATCTTAAAATAAGCACTTTGTTCTTTTAGGGGTAAACCACTCAGTATCGAAATGTATATAAGATTGATTTGTGTGCGGTAGATATCAAGATTTGAGACGATAACAACATCTGGCAAATTTCTTGACACTGCTTGAGGGGGATATAAAAATATAAAATGGTGTATGAGTAATATTATTCCAACTCTGGTTCTGTTCTTGCAATCTGATTGGCTGCGAAGAACATAATTATCTACTTTAAAGAAAAAACTTCCGTGGAAAATTTCCCTAAATTCATGTATAGAAAATCTTCCTTCTGGGTTTTCTATATAATACCCGCTCTTCTTCGTGTAGAGGCAATTTAATTTGCTTTCGATATTTTGTTCCTTTTTAAGATGGCAACATTTGGGCTAAGCCTATCATAGGCTCTGAAATGTCTCGTCTTATTTGTGAAGAATCTGTAAAGAAACCGTCTTCATGGTCGTCATGGATTCAGCATCCTACAAAAGCCGAACAGAAAAGTATGTATAGGACGAGCGCGGCTCGAACCCAGAATTTCAGCATGCTATCTACATGTAACATGCTAGCCGGGCGCGCCAACCTCTACGCTACCGGGATACATGCAGTTGCCCTCTAAGTCGATTAGCCCTCTTCTTATTCATGTAGAAACTTCAAATTGCCTTCTAACCTATACATCATTTCTTTTTCTTTTGTGCGTGGCATAATTATTTTTCCTATGCAGACCATAGACCACCAAGGGATTCTGACCTTGTCCTGTATAGTTATATAGACCGACTTAAAAAAGCTGGACAGAGCCTGCAAAAAAGTGATGCGTTATCATAGCCCGACCGAAAGAAAAAAAAAAGTCGACTCCATGTAAATTAATTCCGATTTCACTATTTTCTTACGTACTCATAAATTACCGAACCGAATTTCATACATGTAAAATTTTGAGATCATCAAGTTGAATATCGAGGCATCTGTTTTTAACAGAAAAGGAAAATACCAAAACAAAACAAAGAACAAAACAACATATTATTAAGAAAATTTTTGTCGCTCATCTGCTCCGTGTTGCCTTTAAATAAGCGCATTTTGAAATCTAATTTACCATGTTTACAAAAGTTGTGAATCATGCATTTTAATGTTCAATTTTGTTTACTCTCAATCCATGCTTACATGCCGTGACCAGCATTTCTTAATCATTTGCAAAATGCGCATAGTATTTAAGATTTGCATCTCACACGTGAAGATCTTGTTTTGATCAGGTAAGAAGACAATTTTTGTTTCCTTCTTTTATATTGTACTTTTCATGTTATAGTAAACAAATAACATATTATATAAGAGGGATACGGGCAAGGGGTGCATGTACGAGAAGCTTAATTACAAAACCTTAAGAAAAAAAAAAAAACAAACACACACACACAAACCATACAAAAAAACAAAACAAAACAAATCAAACAAAAACAAACAAACACACAAACAAAAAAAAAGCAAAAAAAACCCCAAAAAACAAAAACAAAAACAAACAAATAAACAAAATGAACAAATAAAAAACAACAACCAAAACTAAACATTCAAACAAACAGAGAGAATCCATATAAGTAAGAACTCTTTAATCTTTAATGAATATTTTGTTTAAAAAAACGAACATTCCAAACAAACGAAGCATTACTTCATAAGGACCCGGATGCATATATTGCGGAATTAATTTCACAAAATCGATTTATTTATTTATTATTTACGATGGCTGTAAAGGGTGGTGTGAAAAATAAAAATATTTCGTGGGAACGAAGTAATATTGCGAGGGAACGAAATAATTTTGCATGGGAACGAAATAATATTGAGAGAGAATGAAATAATATTGCGTGGGAACGAAATGATATTGCGAGGGAACGAAATAATATTGCGAGGGAACGAAATAATATTGCGAGGGAACGAAAAGATTATAGCGTGGGATTGAAATAATGTTTCGACGGAACGAAACAATATTCCGTGGAAACAAAATAATATTGCAAGGAATGAAATAATATTGCGTGGGAACGAAATGATATTGCGAGGGAACGAAATAATGCTGCGTGGGAACGACATAATATTGCGTGGGAACGAAATAATATTGCGAGGGAACGAAATAATATTGCGAAGGAACGAAATACATGCAATATTGCGAGGGAACAAAATAATATTGAGAGGGAACGAAATGATATTGCGTGGGAACGAAATAATATTGCGTGGGAACGAAATAATATTTCGAGGAAACAAAATAATATTGCGAAGGAACGAAATACATGCAATATTGCGAGTGAACGAAATAATATTGCGTGGGAACGAAATAATATTGCGAGGGAACGAAATAATATTGTGAGAGAACGAAATGATTCAGTCTCCCTTTTGCGCATGTGCAGACATGTATATATGTGCAATACAAGTACATGGAATTATAGATTACACATATAATAAAAGATCCAAGTCAAAGTCCAAAATGAAGTTCAATACTGGTAGACCAGAATTAAGGCTAAAATTGTAGTGCTCTTTTATTTGGAATGTGTGAATAAATACGAAGAGTATGGAAGAAATATGTTTTCATTTCTATTATCTAAATACTATATACAAGGTCAAGGTCAAAAGGTCACTTGGTCAACAATTATGTTAACAAATATGTAGTCTTTTTTATACTTTTTAACCAGACAGGGTGATTCTGATATGGCCAATTAACTTTCATTTCGGATCTTTGAAAAACAATCCCTATTCCAAATAATTCCTTATAACACACTAATTCTATTTTTCTTAAAATTTCACCGGTGTACGCATGCGTAGAAGCATCAATAATTTCGTTCCCACGAAATAAATATCGTTCCCACGAAATTAATTTCGTTCCCACGAAATAATTATTTCGTTCTCTCGCAATATTATTTCGTTCCCTCGAAATAATTATTTCGTTCCCTCGCAATATTATTTCGTTCCCTCACAATATTATTTCGTTCCCTCGCAATAATATTCCGTTCCCACGCAATATTTCGTTCCCTCGCAATATCATTTCGTTCCCACGCAATATCATTTCGTTCCCACGAAATATTTTTATTTTTCACACAGCCCTTTACGGCCACCGTAATTATTGTTATTATTATTATTTTTTTTTTTTTTTTTTTTTGCTTTGTTTATTACGTTTCTCTCAAACTGATTAATTTTGAAGGGTTTTTATTTTGGAATGAACTTGAAAAAATGAAACATTTTAGACAACATAAAAACATCAAAATGAAATTCAAACGTGAAGATAATCAAGTGAAATAGGTGCAACGGGATAAGCGTGAAACGCAAATGAACTAACCCAGGTTGAGTCAAATCCGGGTTTAACAAATACGTCTATAAAAGGGAATGATATAAAGGAAAATTGCATTAAGAGAAGGAAGTCGCATATTTGTAAATAGAGTAGAAATACACTTGATGCTCAACAAGGAAGTGCGCATTTGATTTATAGTACTTTCCGCTGTCGAGATAAAAGATAGTCAAAGGTTTGTTCATTTTGTGCTTATTAGATTTATTTCTTGTATATTTATAATTTTGTATTCAAAACTTATTTTATTCAAGACTGTGTTATAATTTTATATCCAAAACTTATTTTGCCATCGACAATTATAAATATATATATGACAAATTTTGTTTTTAATTCATTGCATGCATGTAATCACTGTCGTTCAATCAGGTTCAAATATTTGGCGATGTTTTTGTAATGACGTCACTATCAGAGACGTGTTCACGAGTGTAAAAAGGTCCGACATTAGACATTTAAATTATTTAAATTTGCTAATAACCATCATACTGTTACATTTCGAATTTCGGTGAGTGGTGTATTCCGTTTAGTTTTCAAAACTTAGTGCAGTTGAACATTGTTTATTTGGTGATACATCAATGTCTTTTTGTGTTAAATATTATAAATTTCATTGATGATTTATTGCAGAGAACAATAAACAAAAAACAAATATGGCGGACGAAAAGAGAGGGTTTCCAGGTAAAATTTTCTTATCATATTTTAAATCATTTGTTGACAGATACATGCACAATACATTAATTGTCTACGCGGAATCTTAGATCATAATTTTCATACACTTTTTGGGGGTAATTGGTTGAAACATTTATTCATGAAGTATAACTATAGATCAGATTCAACATAGGGCAATTTTGGAGTTCCGAGTCGCCTGTGTTTGGCGTTTCGGGTCGCACAAAACTCTTTGAAATCTTGAAATGAGAGTTAATTTTCGTAATTAGCGATTTATGCCTTATTATTCAATATTGATAGTTTTCTTTGTAGAAAAATACCAAATGTTATTTTCTTTCGTAAATAGGTGAAAATTTAGGTTTGATTATGAACACACAAGCCGACCCGGAATTGCCTATGAATGTAAATGTAAGAATTGTGCAAAAAAAAAAAAAAAAAAAAAAATAATAATAAATAAAAAAAAAAAAAAAGATAAAGCTTGCTTCAGGTACAACAATTTTCAAAAAAGAGAGAACGTTTTGGCCTGTTAGAAAAAAAAAACCTACTGAAACAAATCACATATATTTGATGTGGGGTTATTGTGTATGAACCTACCAAATCAACCAAATTAAACCAAAGGTTTTTTTTTTTTTGAAAATTGCTGTACCATATTTGTTTTTTGTATATTTTGCCTCATCAAGTAAAAAGCAAAACACCCCCTCCCAATAAAAAAAATCCCAACCAAGCAAGCAAACAGACAAAAAAAAAAAAAAAATAATAATAATAAATAAAAAAAAAAAAAAAATAAAAAATAAAGATAAAGCTTGCTTCAGGTACAACAATTTTCAAAAAAGAGAGAACGTTTTGGCCTGTTAGAAAAAAAAAACCTACTGAAACAAATCACATATATTTGATGTGGGGTTATTGTGTATGAACCTACCAAATCAACCAAATTAAACCAAAGGTTTTTTTTTTGAAAATTGCTGTACCATATTTGTTTTTTGTAAATTTTGCCTCATCAAGTAAAAAGCAAAACACCCCCTCCCAATAAAAAAAAATCCCAACCAAGCAAGCAAACAGACAAAAAAAAAAAAAAAAAAAGAAAAAAAATTCAAAACCAAAAACCTCTCAATGATGATATCCGTGATAATGATATAGGTGATGGAAGCTGATTTTGATTTCTGAAATCACTGCTGTTCATATAACCGAGGCATACGACAATAAAATTAATTTTCAAATTAATTTTTTTTTTGCTTTTTTTTTAATATATAAATTGTAGCTATGTCACTGGCTAGACGACAACAAAGCCTTCAAATGATCCGTTGCCAAACTGTCTTTAATTGTCCGTTGTTATACTGTCCTTCATCTGTCCGTCGACCTTAACCTTTTAACATATTAGATGTAATTGGCAATCAATACACAACTATAAAGTCGCAAAAACATCGAGTTTGATCGGTTGTTTCATTGGTTGAAACTACGAGATTACGTAAAACAATGTAGAAGTAGGACTTGACAAAATTAATGATCCTGACCTGATCATGACGTTATCTGCACAAAATCATGAAATTGTCTTACTATCTCCCTCTCTCTCAAAATGCTTTGAGATCATTTCATATTATATCAAACATTTCTTCTCATTGTACCTTTGCATAAATGTAAAATATGGAAATTTGCGTTTTTATCAAACTATTGCTTAACTCTTTGACAATTCTACATAACAACATAGTGTATGCCGCTCTGTTGAAATTGAACGATTTTCGAAATTTATTTTCTTTTACATAAAAAGCCCAGTACAGTTGTTCATACTATAAATCTCGAGATGCTGTGTCACAGTAATTATTCTTTAGTTTCTCTTTTTCCAAAGATGTAATCACTTTACGGATCACAATGTTTAATTAAATGTGACATATATTTACTAAGTAAATACATGTACATGTACACGTTATGTTGTTATCTGACAGCGTCAATTAGGACTTAGTCAATAATATTTTTCAGCTTGTGGTGACCTTATTTACCTTCTAATCCGTATTATCTCTGGCAGATTAAGAAGGAGTGGCGTTGAACCCCGTCTTACGTTTGACATTATCAGATAAAATAAAATGTACTGTATGTGGGAAGGATTTTGACTATCCACGCTCTATAGCTAAATAACACACAAATTTTCTAGTTTTTATTTCTTGGGTTTCAAAAAAGTAAGGAGGAGTGTTGACCTCCTCCCGAATTACCTACCAACGGACCACGCCCTTAGGCGCCCCTCCATTTATCTTGTTTTCGTCCCTGACTGTATCTTACTTTTTTTTTTATCTATTCCGTGTTTCAGTCGTTGAAGATGAATGACAAATATGGATAATGACCATATCCCTGTATACAGCACAAAATCGATAATTCAGAAAATCAGAAACCGAAGGCATACAAAATCAGGTTAATAAGGAACCAAAGCAAACAAACAAAAACCTCCACCACATGAAAAGAAGCGATCCCCCGACATTGGATGTGTCCATGTATATAAAAACGCATGTCGTACATGTAATTATACATAGAAAAGGTCAGGATATATCCGAAGACTTGAAAATTGTTTGAGGTTTGAAATTGTAACCCCTGAAATGAAACGGAGTCATTCATATTTAGAAAAATAATCAACCATGTACTTCAAGGAACTAATTAGAATTTTTACTTTAGGATAGAAAATTACTGTGCCAAGATGGAAGTGTACAAACTGGTTACTTTCTTTAAGAAAATTTCGACCAATTTTAATACAATACATGAGCCCGTCTTCCACCGCAACGTCATAGGTTCCTTCCACTACTTTCCACTCTCAATATGACCTTGCCTTCACCCCATAGGTCCCATGTATTTTTCAAATTAATTAAAAAGGAAATTACATAAATTCAGATTGATGATAGGGATAAAGTTAGAATAACTGTTCTAAATTATGGCGCCAAAAATTCAAAGTAATCGCATTAAGTTGTTTTCCGACGTCATTAAACTACAATGACGTGACGACATAATAGGGCCGCCGACAGAAATCCTGTCGAAACTGGGGACCCCATTCGGATCAGCCTCGACCTTTTCCTTCGAAAAAAGACTCGGACGTCAGACGGCGCCATTTTAAAAATAGTTCCCCGTTGATCTATTAGTTTTGTTATAATCTATCGTTAAATACAAATTCCAACATTGGATCGTAACTGACAAATATGTTTCTCACAACATTATTCAGTCAAGTTGAAGAATTTTGAATGTTGAAAAAGTGCCTTTTCACTTTTACATCGATTTGATGTAAAACCTTCCACCATTGGCATCCGAGTCTTTTTATGCCGTTACAAATAAAGGGCGAGGGGATCCGAATGTGGGGACCCCTGAATCCAAGGGTACTTTGCGATGAAGCGTCGCGCGGGATGCGATGAAACCCTTGGTGCACCAAGATGACATGAGCCAGGCTCGTGTTTCGGTCAGTAAATCCTCAGCAGTGCCAAATTGATTTTCAGACAGCCAAATTTATTTTATAAACACTTCCTTGTATATTTAATAAATTTTTATTATTTGTGCATCTACATTTTTGTATGTATAACGAAAATTCCGAATACCAATTTTGACAGTTTTCGTATTCTAGGTTCGATCTCATGTCCATTGTGCGAAACCTTTTTTGAAATTATATGCCTATTTATTGTGATGCTTTGAATCAGGAGATGCTGACCCTTGCCGGGCACCTTGTCTCACTTCGGAATGTTGTTCATTCCGAGGTTCGGGACCTTTCCAATGGGAATAGGTGATTTTCACATTACCGCAGTTGACTTTTATTTTACACATCCTAAGACCCGACATCACAACATTTGACGTAGCTTTTAACTGTGACGCCGTCTCTGATTTATGACGTCACAATTAGAAATAACGCCAAAAGTGGTGATGTCGGGTCTTGGAGTGTCTAAAATGCAAGTAAAGCGATATTATGAAGAAGGTCGAGTATTCTAATGATTTTGCCTTGTTTTCTCGACTTCGAGACTGAATAACTGATAAGTACTTCTTTGATGTTTATTTGATTCTGATTTTCCATAGCTTTGACTTTCATTCGCTGTAGATAAATATTCCATTAAGAAGACAAAATTTATTCTCAAAACCTGGCCAGGAATTGAATATTTTCCCGCCCCTTCTTACTTATGTACATGTAGAAACGTCCAAATACCATCGAATCTATACGAAAGCTTACAAGTGATATTACTGTGTACATGTATGTATGACTGTACCCATTCCGAAGTGCGCCCATGTGCCCGGGAAGGGTAAGCGTCTCCTTATTCAAAGCACCACAATGAATAGGCATCCGATTTTTAGAATAAAAGTTAAACGAGGCAAAGATAGAGAGGGAAACAACAGTGAAATTACCATCCGGATCGCACTCTTCTGAGAAGATAAATAATTTAACCATGATAATAGATTATATATTAGTTTACGTGTATTTCTGCAGCTCAAAATGAGACAGGAACCTTGCCACCACCGTATCCAGGGAATCAACAGTTTGGACAACCAAATCCAGGGACGGGTCAGCCACAGCCGTATGGTGCTCCGTATCCACAGGGAAATCCAGGGACGGGTCAGCCACAGCCGTTAGGTGCTCCGTACCCACAGGGAAATCCGGGATACCCATCAGCCCAGCAAGGGTACACTGCTAATGTTGTAAGTATAGATACCCACTGTCAACGTATACTAGTGACATGTAGCCTTATTGTGTTGCAATGTTTTGTTATTCGTCCAAGTCAATTTGTTAAGTACCCTCCCTACAGAACACTAAGATCGAGTGAATATTTTATTTCCATTAGAAAATAGTCAATTAAGAAAAGATTAATTAATCAACATTATTCTTATAAACAAAGTCAGATATGGCTCAACAACATGATCTTTATAAACAAAGTCAGATATGGCTCAACATCGTTCATTAACATTACAAGTGTCTGACATGTCTGCCATGTTTGTTTCTTTACTCATGGAAAAAGTGACATCATTTTCCATATTTGCCCCGTTTTTTTCCATATTGGCTCTGTTTGATTTTTTTGGGGTTTTTTTTGTATTGGCCCTGTTTTTCCATATTGGCCCTTTTATCTATTGTATATGGTACAGTCTGTTTTTAACGTATTTGTTCAATATGATGAATATCACGTCGATAAATAATATCATTTATTTCAATTACAAATATCCGTATTTAAATCAAAGGTAACAGTTCAGCCTTACCCACAAACAACGGCAGTGGTCACAGGGCCACGACCAACGAATTGGATGGTGCCTTCCATATTAGCATGTATTTTTTGCTGTTGGCCAATAGGAATCTGTGCTATTATTGCAGCGAACAATGTAAGTTTGCATTAAAAAAAAAAAAACAGAAAATTTATTTCTAAAGAAAACCTAGTATTGATAAAATACCGATGCAAAAACACAGCAAAGGCTCAACTAATATATCGTGACAGGTCTTTACCATGTTGACAATGGTTTCCTAAAAAGTTCTTGAGTCTAAAAAACTATTAATATAATAATTTCTTTTTTTTTTCTGTGTTTTAAATTACTTTTTATTATAATTATTAATTTTTTTGATTATTGTTTTCGATCTTAAAAAAATACAAACAGATAAAAGACAGCGCACATTCTATTCACACGAATCAATTGTTATAAATATATGTTCAGAATTACAGATATATTCTTGCATTTTTACATTTTCATTTTCAGGCTAACGATGCAGCAGCCCGAGGTGACACGATAACAGCAAACAGCAAGGCCAAAATGGCGCGAAATCTCACCATCGCCGCCATCGTCTTCGGAATCATCATCATTGCTGCGACCACTGCCTATCGAGTAACGTCGCTCAACTCCACCTACAAGGATAGATACTGATACTACATAGGAACTTAACAGACATTGTTCATTGGCCTCGGTCCTCGCCCTACACACTTCGAACATTGAAAGGATTGTGTATATGCAAAAAAAAAGAAAGAAATTAAGAAGGGACAATGAATGCATGATGTTGTCTAAGAACATCATTAATTTTCTTTTTTTATCTGACCAGATAGGAAAGGGGCTAAAATCCCCACTTCTTTTACCTCTTTCAACCGCCCAAGACTTCAAGTCCTTTATAAGACCTTCGAAAATACGTAGTGCAAAGTGCCAAGTCCGAAGTTTGTTAATTTGGAAAATGTTCTTTAACTCATTTATGCATTGATCCTGATGTCTATCTTTGGATCATACTTACTGTACTCAGAATGTTCGCTATGAGTCTAGTAGCAAGGTTCTCTAAAAGAGAAACAAAAACACATATGCGACTCTTTTTTATTTTAAAATTTAAATTCGAAATTGGGGTGATCCTAGATTGTTCTGATTCCAGTTTGACTGCCTTGATCTTGCATATAATGCATCATTAAAGTAATTGAACCATATACTTGTATCTTTGTTCAATGTACAAGTGTTAACAAAACTTGAACAATTTGTACATATTGAAGTACATGTATATATTATTAAACTCTTGTCATGATGTTTTTTTAGACTGTTTCACTGTGGCGTATCACGTGATACACAAATGATATGTTCCACGGGAATCCCCTTTGATTAAACTAAGTAAATACTGTCTAAATCTACTTTATATGAATTATCTTAGGCCTATCATATGGTCATTGTTATTAATTATATGATGGTAATTTATTCTGGTCAAGAATAGACGTATATTTGGAGAACACTTAAACAGAAAATTTTGTATCTGTCCGTGCACCATATCATAACATGTGGTGATCAATGAAAAAATTCTGTTTAAGTGTTCTCCGAGTACACGTCTATTCTTGACCAGAATAAATAACCATCATATCATTGATGATAATGGCCATATGATAGGCCTAAAGTAAAATCATATGAAGAAGATTTTAACAGTATTTACTTGATTTAATCAAAGAGGATTCCCGTGGAACATATCATTTGCGTATCACGTGATACGCCACAGTGTGTTTGATTGCTGTGAAGAATGAAATTGTACATAATGTGTACTCAAGATAAAGTGTAGAGTTGGTTTATTTTGTTTGATTTAAATTCTTACGATCTCATCTTATTAGAGAAGTTTAGTTACAAGTTTTAGAACGTGTACGTATGACGTCATCGACTCCTGTGATCTTTGATCACATGACTTCATGACGTGACGTTTAGCTTCACGTTATGGATGACATTGTATAAACGGAGCGTTACACAAAAAGATGGGTACTATGGAACATATATTTCAGTATTGACAAACGTAACGACGGATCAGATTACGTCTCTGAAATGTTTCCACACTTCTCATTGATCTAATTTCCAGTTTTCGATATAAAAAAGCACGTTTAGGATTCTAACTTTCCTTTCGTCGAGGTTTTACGAATTTCGATATCCAATGTGACTAAGAATTGCAGATTAAACTGATTGAAAAGAAGCAAGATACACGCATTCCTTACTACATAGCTATACCTAGACCTACTCTGATTTGTGCGTATCACTAAAGGACGTCTGTGGATTCGGCGTCAAGTGATGACGTGTGCCATCTCGCACGCAAGGAAACAAAGTAGACAAGCAAAGTATCCTTGCCTGCAGCTATATTCTCTTACGCGGACTTTAGTCTATGACGTCATAGACGCGCTACGTATCAAAAGGCCGTTACGGCGTCTTTAGCACTGTAAGTGCCTGTTAACGTAAGATATGTGTGTTCGCTACGAGAAAATTTACAAAATTTATAATGACTGTAAGCGTTTTATCTTCACTGAAACAGTTTTCAATTGGATTATAATAGAAAAGAAAATCTGATCAGAATATCTTTATTGATGTATCTCCGTTCCTGAAAATTATTGCAAGATTCTTGCAGAAAAGTATTTCGGCTGACGGCAGAGGTACTTTTCCAGATGGAGTCCCGCACGGAATAGGAAAATACCGAAGTGTGCAGAATGGACGTGTGCATGTAAGTCATATGTACACGTTGAAAACGCTTGTAACAAACCATCTCTATTATCAGTGAATGGTAGAAACACATGGAAATTATGGAATAACTGTGATATTTTTTGGTTGATCGAGGTATCAACACCAAAAATTGAGGGAAAACTGCATCGTGCGCATAGCATAAGATGCATATTAAGTGTTCTCTTAATTGTTGTTGTAGATACCTCGATCAACCAAAAAATATTACCTTGATTACTTATTGTTTCATTTCGTCGCTGTTCGACGTTTTTTTGCAACTCTAAAATCGTGTTGCTAACGACGTTGCTTATGACGTTGCTAAGCGCGTACATGTACATCCGTTTTGTGTTGATACATGTACAGGTATCAACAAAATTCTCGGCCAATCAGAATCGTTGTTCCTTAATCATGTTAATCGTGGTTTGAAGTTTTCTTCAAGGAGGTATAGAGTTGGAAACTTCCGTATTATTAATAGTAACAATGGAAATTAAATGATAATAGTGTCACCCTCTGCTACCAGAGAACAGCCATCTAAAGGCTGTGCATCAAATATACATGATTCGGATAGTTGTGCATACGTATACAGGAAAAATGATAAAAAAGTTGAAGAATAAAATTAATATGGCGCTACAAGGTTTAAAGTCTTAAATTTTGGGAGATTGAGCGGCTCCGAATTTTGTGTAGGGAGAAAAATGCAGCTGAAATTTAGATGAAATATGTTGGGAAAAGGGTTTCTTTAATTGTAACAAAGTCAAACTACTCAAAGTACGTACAAGTCGATTTTCACAACTGTCACTCTAATGTTAAATTTTTGTTACCTATCTATTTGTAATAATGGTATTATAAAGGTGTCAATTTAAGTGGGATTTTGTTGTAATCCAATAGTACATGAAAGTTATAATCGTAGACTTCCGGAAAACTCGCGTACAGCCATCTTTCTCAGCGTAAGAGCAGAAGTTTTCCGCGACACACAGCTTATTTTTAAGCCACTCAAAGTTGGTTCCGGTTCTACATTTGTCTTCCTTAATTTCTGCATTAATTTGCCATGTTTGCTTCCTTTTTGGTGCGACTGCTTTGATCGTTTGTTGGATCATTCGGTTCGATCGGATGTCGTTGTCTGTCTATCACCTGAAATCCCTTGCAACTTGTACCTTCCTGCGTCTCTTACTTCAGAATTTGTACAATACGCATGTCTTTGTTCCGGAACTTTCTACCACCAACATTTATATAAAAGCAATGAAACTGTCCCTTATATTCTACCAAAGCACCGGGATGATTTTTTTTTCATTTCAACTCTCAATTTCGAAATCAGACGTACCAACTGTTTACTGTCTGCCCAAATGTCACAAAACTCTACAAATTTCGATTTATTCCTAAGTCGAGCAATTATACTTCTACATCTTAGCTTGCTAGGGGTCCGTCGATGCTGAATTAAGTTCTCTATTGTGAATGATGTTGAGATTATCGTCAGGATCTTCTTTAACTATTTCTACAATTCTCTCTTGGAATATGACATCAGCGTTAATGTAACCACATGGTCTCTCCCCACAACATCATTTTATGTTGGGGAATTGCACCCTGTAGAAAGAGGAATAACTCTAAACTTAATCGATGCATTTATCAGACCACGAATGTTAATTACATCCCTTATATGAAAGAGGGATGATGTTTAATATTAATTCACATAAAGATATTTGAAACAAGATTAGAAACAAATCTCAGCTAATCAGTTTATCTTAAGATTTTAAGGGAAATATTTTATCAACTTTAAAATGCTTAATTGTAATATTGATTAAAGTCCAGAGCTTGATAAGAACTTAAGGTATAAATTGGTTTTATCTGAGTTGGAGAAATGATTGTCAATGCTACACGTGAAATACAATTATTGTATCTATATTGTCATGATTTATTATCTATGTGCTGTATCATGCATTCGATCAATAAACTATACTATACCAGCATAATGAGTTTATTTACGTACAATCCCTCATAAAATCAGATGCTTTTGAAGAGTTTTTTTTCATCTGAGCATAGTGTATTAATTACTTCTTTCCAGCTCTGTCACCTGAAAGAAACTTTGTTTTGGCCTTTTATCAATGTGACATCATATATATATATATATATATATATATATATATATATATATATATATATATATATATATATAGATAGCACAAAAGAGGTGAAAACAACCACGTTCACTATTCATACAATGTCGGATCAGCCCAACAAAGGGCGAATGCACGTCGCTTGGAAAAAAAAGATATAAAAGCACAAAAAAAGGTACAAGCGACCACGACACTAAACGTGTTTAAACCCAGCGGAAGGGACAGTACATCCCTTGAGCCCTCTGGATACACGAATATCTTCGTGCTTCGAGCTTCAGTATAGTACAGGTTCTGACTAGCATGAGAGTGTGTGTATGTTTTTTTTTTTATGTACTTGTGTCCGAACGGAATGAGGGACGTACTGAGAGATGCTTACTCTTCCTGGGCACCTGGAGATGCTTACTCTTCCTGGGCACCTGGAGATGCTTACTCTTCCTGGGCACCTGGTCTCACTCTCATATCGGGAGTTCGCTTCTTTTCATATGGTGGAGGTTTTTGTTTTTGTTTGCTTTGGTTCCTGTTTTGTCCTGATTTTGTATGCCTTCGGTTTCTGATTTTCTGAATTATCGATTTTGTACTGTAGACAGGGATATGGTCATTATCCATATTTGTCACTGTCCCTTGTTCCGTCTGGATACAAGTACATATTCGTGTATCCAGAGGGCTCAAGGGATGTACTGTCCCTTCCGCTGGGTTTAAACACGTTTAGTGTCGTGGTCGCTTGTACCTTTTTTTGTGCTTTTATATATATATATATATATCGTACTAATTGGGTGTTAATGTACTGTTTCGTTTGTGCTTTCTGTTTATATGTATTTCAGTACTGCATTACCCTAGGGCGATCCACCCATTAGTACATAGGTAAATCCCGAAAGCCGTCGACTACCGAGTGATCACGAGTCCGATACGATAGACCCTTGCCATCAAAACTTCATTTTTGTGAAGTCGAGATGGTGTAGTGGATAGCGTGCCGGACTCGTGATTGCCAGGCGAAAGGTGCCGTAGGTAGTAGGTTCGAATCCCTGGCAGGGAAGAATAGGTAAATAGGGTACCTTGTTATATACATGATTTTCTTGTGCTTTGTATATATATATATATATATATATATATATATATATTGTTATTTCGGAAACTAGCCATTTCACCGATAAATATCGAAATTAAAAGAGTTTAACATCTGAGCACCATCCCTCCAATGCTATTTTGAACTTACATTTTATTTGGATATGCTACTGAATCGACCCTACAGGAAATTTGGAGCCTCGCACTCTCTGTAATGTACAAATCTAAATTCAAAAAATTAAAGAGGGCGTTACTGAAATGATTTTTGGTGGCTCCGCTAGAAGCATCACTGATGAGAATTTAATTTTCGAAACACGTGTCTGGTGCATTGAAATTTTCTTCAAGAAGGTACAGAGTTGGATCCTTTCGACATTATTTACACTACAATCCCACATTCTAATTAAATTGAAAGAAAGGCTCGCAAAAATTATAAGTAATGCGTTAACAAGGAAGAACGGCAATCGCAAATACAAGTTTATTGTTGTTAACTATGACAAAACCTACTTTGTAAAAGAAAAGTCCAATTCTGAAAGTAATAATGTCGAAGGATTCCAACTCTATACCTTTTTGAAGAAAACTCCAAACCAATTTCCATGCACCAGACACGTGTTTCGAATATTAAATTCTCATCAGTGATGCTTCCAAAAATAAAATCAGTAGCGCCCTCTTTAATCTTTTGAATTTAGATTTGCAGAGAGTGTGCGGCTCCAAATTACCTGTAGGGTCGATTCAGTAGCATATCCAAATAAAATCTATGTTCAAAATAGCATTGGAGGGATGGTGCTAAGGTGTTAAACTCCTTTAATTTCGATGAAATTTATCGGTAAAATGGGTAGTTTCCGCAAAAAGCAAAAAATAAAACATCAGGCCACGGGGAAGGGTTCAAAATCTATACCTTCTTGAAGAAAACTCCAAACCAATTCCCATGCACCAGACACGTGTTTCGAATATTAAAATATCATCAGTGATGCTTCTAGCGGAGCCACCAAATAAAATCAGTAGCGCCCTCTTTAATTTTTTAAATTTAGTTTAGCAGAGAGTGCGCGGCTCCAAATTTCGTACACTGAAACATATATTATTCAGATGTTCAAACTTTCTGATCGACAACATTTTTTGTGGTGCTTCGAGGGAAGATCTTCCAGGATATTGTCGGAATTCCAATGGGGACCAAGTGTGCCCCACTCCTTGCCGACATTTTCCTTTACTCGCACGAAGCTGAATTCATTCAATCTTTGGTATCTGAGGGGAAAAGATACTTAGCTTCTTTGCGGTTTACCTCAGCAGGATCTATCCTTCGGAGCTTGAATAAAGAAAAAAACTAAAAAGACAAATAATTCAGCATCCTATTTGGACATTATATTGTCCTACGACACTGATGGTCACATGAACACCTCACTCTATGACAAACATGACGAGTTCAATTTCAGCATTACAAACTTTCCATCTCTGAGTAGCAACATCCCTTCGTCGCCTACTTATGGCGTGTTTATATCTCAGTTGATACGCTATGCCAGAGCAATTACCAAATATACGGATTTTGTTCTGAGAGCTAGGCGTCTTTCAGATAAGCTTCTCAGCCATGGATATGTTTGTGACCGACTAACATTGTCACTGAGGAAGTTCTACGGTCGATATTGGGAACTTGTCATATACTTTGATGTCCCACTCCCCAGAATGGTGGATGATATTCTGTCATAGACCATTTAAACCATTCAACCAAAGATTGTACTCTATGTCATCCGAAATGGAAGTAACCGGAGGTGACAGTTTTACCGAATTGAAGCGGCGGGTGTTGCATGCAAGCAGGAGATGCTTACTCTTCCTGGGCACCTGGTCTCACTCCCATATCGGGAGTTCGCTTCTTTTCAATCTAATTAAAATTCGACGTTTCTGACCCGTTACTCCGAGTAGAGTAACGGATCAGAAACGTCGAATTTTAAATAGATTGGCTTCTTTTCATATGGTGGAGGTTTTTATTTGTTTGCTTTGGTTCCTGTTTTATCCTGATTTTGTATGCCTTGTTTTCGGATTTTCTGAATTAACGACTTTGTGCTGTATACATGGATATGATCATTATCCATATTTTTCATGCAATCAGGAGACACTTACTCTCCCCGGGCACTTGGTCTCACTTCGGAATGTTATAATTCTATCCGAGGTTAGCAACCGTTCCTATGGGAATTCTAATGATTTGGCCTTGTCCTCTCGACTTTTAAACTGAGTAAGTGATAGGTATTTCTTTGATGTTTACTTGAGTAGATAATTGTATTATTTTTCTTCTTTGAATGTGATATTTGTCTTTTATGGTGATATGATAAACAAAATAAAAAGGATCAAAGGTAGGCAGCATAACCATCGAAAATGCGTCAGAATCATCAAACGCCTTTTATACCGTGGGTATGATCCTAATGTCACCAGACGGACACTAGGCTTGGTACTTGACCAATCTACAGTCTTGTACAAGCGCATCCTTGAGACTTGCACTCTGACTGACTGTGACGACGGGACTCCATGACGGGCCCTGTCCAAACCTCTTTAGAGAAGACAGGGCCCCGACCACCTGTCCTCTCTGAATGTCAGTCGGACTCCTCGGGTGATTACATACATGAGCTCGCTACAGCCGGCAGAGCACGGACTGTATTACGCATGCCCTCTTTTTATATCCATTTACATATTCATCTGTGTCTATGGGGCCTCTGCGTTTCGCGGTCTTGTTTGTGTGATGTCATCTTACAGTGAGGAGGTTGTTTTTCACCACAATTGTACGTTCTTCGAGACCTCTGGGTAATTGGAGAAGTGAGAGGGTTGTGCGCACGTAATCCAGGATAACCACACCATTTGCTACTTGCGTGACAGATGGCCGTCCAAAGTCGGCACCGGTTACCCATTGGTCTCGTCGGTTTATGTGTAGTCTTTTGTGTTTGATGTTTACATGTCGTGTGTCTCTTTTCCGTCTCGTGCTGTACTTGTCTTTTGTGTTTTTGCATCGGGTGTTTTGGTGTTTTACTGTTGATGCTGCAACGGGGTCTTGTTGGAGATCTCCTCCCTTCTTTGTACATACATCATTCTGACATGTGCTCTTCGCTGCAGCATCTATTCATCTGTACATGCTGTTCTTTCCTTATATTAATTACTTGTTGTGATAATTATTACTCTTTAAAAGTCGCGATAATTATGTTCATCAAAATTTGTGTTAATGGCAATTACAAATTTTGCCGAGGTACCAGATATTCATCTCATCAAGTCGACATAAGTCGATTATCATGGTACATGTAAGTCAGGTCGACTAGAGGAGATTCAAGTGGTTAACCTCGACATAGCCTGAAAACTATGTTAAATGGTCGAAATTACAATCGTGAATTAAATAATCCTGATTTTTTGTTAAACTATAATCATACGGAAATGTTCCAACTCTTCACCTTCTGAAGGTGAATTTCAAAGCAATTTACTATGCACCAGACAGGTGTTTCGGATAGGGAAAATCTCATCAGTGATGCTTCCAGCCAAAGCGATTTTCTGAGTAGCAACATCCCTTCATCGCCTGCTTATGGCATGTTCATATCTCAGTTGATACGTTATGCCAGAGCAAGTACCAAATATATAGATTTTGTTCTGAGAGCTAGGCGTCTTTCAAATAAGCTTCTCGGTCAGGGATACGTTTGAGGCCGACTAAACTCGTCACCGAGGAAGTTCTACGGTCGATATGGGGAACTCGTCATATATTATGATGTTCCACTTTCTAGGATGGTGGACGGTATTATCTCTTAGACAATTTGAACCATCCAACCACCGAATATACTTGTATCTTCCGAAATGGAAGTAACCGGATGTGACATTTCTACCGAATAGAAGTGACGGGAATTTCATGCAAGCAGGAAATGCTAACTCTTCCTGGGCACCTGGTCTCACTCCCATGTTTGGAGCTCGCTTCTTTTCATATGGTGAAGGTTTTTCTTTGTTTCGATTCTTGTTTTACCTGGCTTTGTATGCCTTCAGTTTATGATTTTCTGAATTCTCGATTTTGTACTATGTATGTATCGGATAAAGACCTCGTTGAGGTCTGTATGAAGGTTAGATGCCCAAGGAGAGAACATGGTGGTGTTTAAAGACCGAGGCCGAGGTCTTTATCCGACTTACAAACTGCAGATTTTCTTCAATTTTCCGAAAAATAAAAATCTAAATATTTAGTACACCCCTGCTTTTCAAAATGAAATTAACCATACTAATAATCGGGTGAAAATATGCAACGGTAACGATTATTAGGCCATAGAAGTAAAATGATTTGTTATAAATACATCCCGATAATTTTCCCTGTTAGGTTCCCTGTATTCGGTCATTTGAAGAAGAAAATGATAGTGTAACAATGAGTTCTATTTCCATTAAAGTTTTTAAATAGTGACTACATTATTACAAATAGAGATAAGGAAAGATTTTCTAATCAAGTGAGGATAATATTTCTTTATTCATCAAGTTCCTCTATATACATGTATTTGAAAAGCGTTTAGAATAATTGGTCTTCAAGAATCGATATAGGAATCTAGATTGATTTGAAACGGCATTTTGGGGTTTTCAGGATAGAAGAATATATTCTTCTTCTAACATTTCTTATAAAAGGATGTCTTTAGCGGACTTGAAACACAATATCTTCTATACATTTAGACACTTATTTCAAGTTGCAGTGTGGAGCAGTTAAAATCGTTCCCCGTGGCCTGATGTTTGTCAAGTGTATTAATTGCTTCTTGAAACACAATATCTTCTATTAATATAGACACTTATTTCAAGTTGCAGTGTGGAGCAGTTAAAATCGTTCCCCGTGGCCTGATTTTTGTCAAGTGTATAAATTGCTTCTTCCCAGTTCTGTCACCTGAAAGAAGCTTTGTTTTGGCCTTTTATCAATGTGACATCATATATATTTTTTGCTTTTTCGGAAACTAGCCATTTTACCGATAAATATCATCGAAATTAAAGGAGTTAAACATCTTAGCACCATCCCTCCAATGCTATTTTGAACATAGATTTTATTTGGATATGCTACTTAATCGACCCTACAGGAAATTTGGAGCCGCGCGCTCTCTGTGATGTAAATGCAAAAATCTAACTTAAAAAAATTAAAGAGGGCGCTACTGAAATTATTTTTGGTGGCTCCGCTGAAAGCATCACTGATGAGAATTTAATATTCGAAACACGTGTCTGGTGCATGTAAATTGGTTTGGAATTTTCTTCAAGAAGGTAGAGAGTTGGAACCCTTCGACGTTATACTATGGCCGAATATTCATTATAATCAAAATAATTCACACCCGCGACTAAAACGATTTTCTTTTCTCAGCCCCTCATAGTTTTTATTGACCTCCACACTTCATTGAACGTTCATAAAACCTTGTATATTTAGAATCGTCCGCGGTCTTTATGAAATAAAATGACCGATGAATAACAAAAGAATCACATTTGAATGTTTGTAAGTAACATAATGCATGCGATATTTGAATGTGTCTAAATTGAACTAATTACTACTTGAATTAATTTTGATGGCCTCTGAAAATCCCTTTGACTAGAAGCATCACTGATGAGGATTTAATACCCGAAACACGTGTCTAAATTTCAACATACAAATTTCAAACATACTTAATTGGTTCGAATTTTCTTCAAGAAGGTATACATGTAGATGACACTAAAACTAAACAATGACAAATATGGATAATGACCATATCCCTGTATACAGTACAAAATCGATAATAAAGAAAATCTGAAACCGAAGGCATACAAAATCAGGATAAAACAGGAACCAAAGCAAACAAACAAAAAACCTCGACCACATGAAAAGAAGCGAACTCCCGATATAGAGTTGGAACACTTCCGTATCTGTTGCCTGTAATGATCAGAATTTCAAAAGAAGTTGACAATGTTTTTTTGTAAAATTTCCAAAAAAGTTCGTTCAACTACGGTTGATCGTTTCATCCACGCATTCGAAAATTTCTGTTATCAAAATTGCTTGAACTTTCTAAAGTGTGGGTTCTATAGCATCATATCCCACCCATCCTGCAACGTATTTCGGTACATTTTGAACATAATATCTTTCACACTCTTTGGCGATATTACATTATTAAGATTGAGGATCATTGACGAGGGGTAAGTACCCGAAACTTGCATGTCTAGCCAATGCTGCAAATTTATCTGTTCTCAAATGATGCTATTGAATATGAATACATTTAATATTTTATACATTTCGATTGTAGCATTTGGATTCTGGTTTCGGCTATTGTGTTTGACTTTGATGAATTCACTAATTGAAGCGATAATTATATTTTCATTTCAAACATTAGTTGAATGGCAGATATTTGCTACCTTATGAAACAAAACAATTGTTACATGTAAGTATAATATGGTACAACAACACGCATGCGTGACCGTTAGTTTACCTTAATGTATCTATATAGGCTTGTTCGGTAAATATCCTCCCTGAACTTTAATTTTAGAAAAACTGTTTCATTAATTTAGTATCAAATGATGGATATTTATCTGACACGCGATGAAAGGCTTCTACTCTAACATATTGGCAAGATATAATTTCATACAATGTATTACAAAAACAAATTAAAGACGTTGACCAGTATACGTATAATCATTCAAACACGAAGACTAACATTAAACAAAATAGTGAGCATAGAAATAAAATGTAGGGGTAAGATTGTTTACATAGATACAATTTCAACCATATCCTTTTCAGTTTTTATTCAAAGAAAAGAATTAATTCAAAACAGTCCATGAAATTATGTTCTGAATTTACAGAGTAGAAATACATTATACAAAAGCCAAAGGAAGCGAATACTGATTTGTGGTTATCTTTTACTTCAGCATGTTCAGAGACAGAAAGGATTGGGATTTCCAGGTGTCGAATTTAAACCCAACTCTCTATCAGGGCTGCCAATAAAGTACTTTTTGCAAGTAAATGTCTAATTATTTGAGGCTTTTTCTGCTGGTGTGATGACATAATGTTCTTGGAGGTAGGTAAGATCAGCCTGTGATAACACCAGGGTCCTTAAAGATAGACTCGAATCTGGTGTTCACAATAGATTGTAGATGGTAAATTCTAGATAAAAGTAACCTCTGATGGATACAGATAGGAATCTAAAACATCTATTTTTTTTTTCTCATTCACTGAGATTAATAGTATACAATATCGCCGAGCATTACCTAAAGTGAGCGTCACGATGTGCGCTACGTCACGTTACGCTGTCGGTGCGTAAAAGCGCTAAGTGCTGGGAAAATGAATAAAAAATTTGGTATATTACATTGCTTAGATTTAAGGATCACTGACGAGGGTTAAGTACCCGAAACGTGCATGTCTGGTCCATGTTGCCAATTTATCTGTTCTTAAATGATGCTATTCAATTTGAAGACGTTTACATTAATCAGAATATCACTCAAATTTTTAGTCTGAAGTCCAGATTATAAGAAATCTCAGATAAAATGTATAGATATATAACAACTTTCCATTTTCAATCATACACAACGGATTTACATGTATCATATCCAGAGGCTTGGTCAGAGGAATTCTAAGCTAAATATCTTTAAAACGGCTACACTGTTTTTTCTATAAATTATCTATTTATCTTTGGCATGTATCACTAGATGCCAACTACTTCGAAAATTGATGTTTCTAAACTTTTCATACAATTTTTACTGTCAAAAATAGGATGAAATAAATGTCCTTCTCCAGCATAGTTACCATGGCAACAAAAATGGTTTTTTTTACGAAAATGATAAAATTACTTCATTTGCTACGTCAATGGATAAAAATTTACTTCGTAATGTGATATGTTGATTTTCAAAATAAAGTCCAAAGTTGAGACATTGTTTTAGAAAGAAAATGTGCAGAGTTATCTCCCTTTTTTGTCGGTATATAGGGACAAACGGCTACACTCTTTTTTTCATGAAATATTGCAATCGATGAAGGAAGGGATATTCTTTTATATGTAGACAATTATTTTCAATATATATTATTCCTGAAAATGCAGTTCACACTCATACCACTGCATGAATCGTTTGTAATTGTAAATCTAAGATGCATCTATTGGTGTGTAGGTATAGGAAATACAGTTTATTTTCTTTTAAAATATGATGCGATTATTTTGTTTGGCAATTTTGTGATTGAAAATTTGACCAAGATTCAATTTATCAAAATCTTTGTGTGCAAATCTTACTGTAATGAAAGGGCCAAGTGTCCGTCTGGTGACAAAAGGAGTATATCCACGGTACAAAAGACGTTTGATAATTCTAAAATAATTTCGATGGTAATCTGTGTACCTATGAACCTTCTTATTCTGTTAATTATGTCACCATAAAACGCAGGTTGTGAAATACTCAAAGAAATATACTCTGTTTGTTTCTATGGGTCCAAATTTCAAAAGAAGTTTACCAACATTTTTGTAAAATTTACAAAAAGTCTTTACTAGTTTATGAAAGCGAAAACCTTGACCTTCTTCGTAATTTGTAAATATCTATTATAAAAATCAAAACATCAGTACATGCCCTAGCACACCGGATGAGCCGTTGTTCAAAATCATGATGACAGTCGGTAATTAGCGCATAAGAGCCAAAGTTTATATTGTTGACATGTCCAACTCTTAATAAATTTTATTTGATTGGATTTAATATAAATGACATTAATAATACCATTATTTTGTTTGAACAGACCCTATATAATCATCTAAATTAAAAATTAGAATGGGAATTTGAATGTCCTTTAAGCATTGAGTTAATATGTTCGTCTGCTACTGGCGAACGTGGCAGATGGCCGTCCTAAATCGGCACAGATTGCCCATTGGTCTAGTTGGTATATGTGTTGTCATATGTGTTTGATATCTCTATGTGATATGATGTTCCTTGTACCTTTTGCGTCACTTCTTGTGCGTAACTGCCCCTTGCATTGCGTGTTTTTTTTGGGGGGGTTTTACTGTGGGTGCTGCGACCGATTGTTATTGGAGATCCTTTTTTTATTATATATTTTGCAAAAGGTTCACAACACAATGTTGGAAAAAATCGTTGCATGTTGATTAGATACTACCACAACTGTTAAACGTCTTCGAATTATAGCATCATTTAAGATCAGATTCATTTGCAGCATAGATAAGACATGCAAGTTTGGTGTACTTAACCCTTGTCAGTGATCCCAAATCTAAACAATGTTAAACGTCTTCAAATTCAATAGCATCATTTATGAACAGATAAATTTTTAGCATGGACCAGACATGCACGTTTCGGGTACTTAACCTTCGTCAGTGATCCTCAATTTCGCAGCTACGTTAAGGCACTCCTCAGAAATGACGTCTTCAAATATGGCGCAAAATGACGTCAACCTCAGATTTTGACGTCATCAACACGGAGTGTACTGTCATTTGCAAATTTTAATACTCTTTATTGTCATTTATCATCGAGTTAGATCTATATACATGACTGAATTTTTTGCTGAATATGTTATAACTTTTAACTATAGTAAAAATACTTGAATGGCATAACGTACTATACAAATATTTGATGAAAATGCTTGCCTAGCAACCACGTGCGAATGTTACTCAAAGTCTTAGAAAAGCTTGAAGTCTTTATGGATTCGTTTTTTTTAAATGACGTTAAACTAACTGAGGATACAGCCTTTCAATCTAAACAAAGAGAAAGCAAGGAAATAATAATGATAAGATCATAATAAATTCTCTATATTATATTATATATTATTCTCTATAGGCCAAATTTAAATACGGGAGAGAAAATACTACCGACGACAACTTGAAAAAAAGGGCTTAAAAAATTAAAATGCTGGAAGTTACTAAGTAAGGTGGCGTGCGTAACATTCAGATTGGACTTTGTCGACTATAAATAATTGTACGACATGCATTTTCTTCGTGGTATTCTTATAGATTGTAATTAGAATGAAAAAAAAAATGATATATAAAATTTTCACGTCTCCCTGTTCGTTTTTTTTTTCTCTCTCTCTCTTAGACCACGTAAATTGAATATCACAAGCTAAAATAAAAATTATAATTTATATGTTAGTAACGAAATGTTACAGAATTAATCATCTCTTTCCTGATATCACACATTTTATCTGTACTGTACAAAGCTCTTTTAATATTAAAGTACAAGCATATACGATATACGGAAACAATGCCTATTGATATCAATGGTGCCTCTGACCGAGTCAACAATTAAAAAAAAAAGCAAGATCTTCGTAAAAATTTTGAAAAATAAGATGATTTTTTTGCCAGGATCGAATTCGCGATCATGAATTTTGCCGTCCTGCGTCATCACCACTACGCCACCGCACCGTTGCGTCAGAAGGATGAAATTATAAACTTGATTTCACTGATTGCCAAAGATTTAATCTTTTCATTTTTTTGATTGAAATACGATGAAATTTTCCTCAATTAAACAACATAGTATTTATTTCATCTGCTCAGGTAATCATTTGTGTTTAAAGGCCACAAAACTATGAGAACGAAATCGGCGAAGTCGACCTTGATTGTTATAAACTACGAGTTGCTTCCCTTCGGTAGTCACATATACGTTTGAAAAAGATATCGTCGTAGGGTGATGGTATAAAATTGCATGGCGCAGGCTGAAATTACAATGTTATGTATTGGGGTCGCGTTAAACTAGTCCGATAGATGGTTGTCCTCCATGATCTAAGTAGGCACTTTGTCGATTCTATCTATGACAATTAAGATATATGACAATACTGGGAGTTTAGTGCTGTTCTAGTCATTTTTTAGATAAATATCGTCTTTTATTCCAAAACTATAAAAAAAGAAGAAAAGTGCGCACTTGAACTCATAAATGGCAATACCTACAAGGTATTTTGGTAGTAAGCATAGGACTGTAACTGCAGGAATGGCGTTGCGCCAGCTCGTTTTTTTCAATTCATTGGTTGCATGTTATAAATAGTTGTCACGTTACTTGTGATATGGCACATGACATCACTATTGGCTGAATGTGCAGTACAAGCTTAGTGTTAAACACTGATACCAAATACATAAAGAAATTTTATTGGAGGATGTCCTTTTTTCATTATTGAAAATGTCTTTTAAAAATGTCACTAATATTGCAACGTAAAAACGAGGAGTGCCTTAACGTAGCTGCGTTATACAGGGATATGGTCATTATCCATATTTTCTTTTAAGATTATGAAGTATTCTTTGAATATTCCAATGTCATCAATTTTATCAAATTATAAAAAAATTGAAAACAAAGAGACCAGATGTCCATAGGCCACATCATTCAGTGTGGCACTGGGATTTAGACGGACGACTGAAGGACGAAGAAATGCTCAATTGAATCTTAGGCTCAGGTTTGATAAAAAAAAAATAGACATTTATTCAATTTTCATACTTTCATTTAGTAAAACCTTGATCTTGTAGCATCATATCCCGGCCATCTTGATATGTCTTATGGTATGTTTAGGACATATTTCATTGTTTAAATTGAGGATCATTGACGAGGGTTAAGTACCCGAAACGTGCATGTCTGTTTTATGCTGCAAATTTATCTGTTCTTAAATGATGCTAATGAATTTTAAGACGTTTAACATTAGTATTCATATTTCCCTTTCTTTGTGCCCTAAAGTCGTCATACGAAGCTTAATGCCAAACAAAATTTTTCTTTTTATCCGTTCTGTGAATGTTCCTTAAGATGTCAGGAGGCTTATAGCAATGCCTTAAAGCTAAGCATTACGGAATTAAAACATCAAAATAAGCACAAATTAATAATTGTTCCCTTAAAATGCCTGAAACTTGTGAGATCAGGTGTATAATAAGGGAGCAGGTGGTTAAAATTCTTTCTTTAAATATTAAGTGTGGCACATCAAATCAGGGGTTTTGAGGGTCACCAAACCCATTTCCGATATCTTTTTCACAATTTGAGTTCATTCAGGACCAAACAATGAAGATGACCACCAAATGTCAACCTCATTATGGTACAATGTGTATATTTCAATAAAAAGTTCATGTTACACATCTCATTTGTAGTTGCATTGATTGAATGCATTTATTTTGCTGTTTAAGTTGTTTTCAGCTGACGTATGCTAGTGGGATACCTCTGTTTATCGGGGGAAATTCAAAATGGCCACCAAATAGTATCTTACTTCTGTTTAAAATGTGATGATTACTTGAAATATCACATGTAGTACATCTAATCAGGGGTTTTAAGGGCCAAGAAGTCCATATCTGGTGTCATTTTGCTTATCTATCAAAGGCTAAACATGAAATAACGCCCCACATCAATGTTAAACGTCTTCAAATTGATTAGCATCATTTAAGAACAGATAAATTTGCAGCATGGACCAGACATGCACGTTTCGGGTACTATACCCTCGTCAGTGATCCTCAATCTAAAGAATGTAATATGCCCAAAAAGTATGAAAGTTACTATGTCGAAAAAGCGTACAGGAATATTAACATTTCAGGGAATAAAAGTCAATCATAATAAAACTAAATACAGAATCCAAAAATTCAATCACTTGATGTAAAAATTCTTGAAAATATAGTTAAAAACCAAGACAAGGAGAAGATACCAAAGAGTAAAAACAGCTGAACACATTTTTATGAGTCGAGAAAAAACGGAGAAATTGAAGGAGAAATTAACATTACATCACAGAGACATGAAGGATCGATAATACTAACATGATCAATAACAATGTTTTCCTTCACGTTAAGATTATGTGACTCAATGGTTCTCGTTTCGAAACTTTGTTTCTGTTTGTCGTCTCATTGGTGTAAAATTATCTTTGCTGCTGAAGAACAATTCGATAAAAGTTTTCGGTTACACAAATCATGAAACAATCCAACATGTTGCTTCCTTGACATATTGGGAAAACTTCTGATCTAGTATACATTTTCTTTCATCATAAAGTAAAAATGAAATACTTGCCAATAGCTACCAGATTTTGCCATCTCCCATTGTAAAATTAAATAAAGAAGAAAATGATGGAAAATCAACACATAGGTTTTAATATGACAAATATGGATAATGGGCATATCCCTAGATACAGCACAAAATCGATAATCCAGAAAATCATAAACTGAAGTTATACGAAATCGGGATAAAACAGGAGCCAAAGCAAACAAACAAAAATCTCCACCACATGAAAAAAAAAACGACTCTTCCTGGGCACCTAGCCTTACTCCTTTATCGGGAGGATATAGGAGTAAGGCTAGGTGCCCAGGAAGAGTCAGCATCTCCTGCTTGCAGGCAACACCCGTCGTTTCAATTCGATAGAATTGTCACATCCATTTACTTCATTTTGGAAGATATAAAGTATAATCTTTGGTTGGATGGTACAAATGGTCTATGACAGAATATACTAAGGGAATTGTGTTGCGAGAGGGATAAAAAGAAACTGTGCATAAAAAGCAGACCGCTCATAACGCAACACCGCGTCTGCTTAGTATACCAGGCGAATATATGATTGTGTTCTTTTTGGGACAAGGTTTTCGCTTTCACAAACTAGTAAAGACTTTCTGGAAATTTTACAAAAAATATTGTCAACTTCTTCTGAAATTCGGACCAATACAGGCAACAGAGTATATTACTTTGGGTATTTCACAACCTGTATTTTATGGTGACATAATTAACAAGATAAGAAGGATCAAAGATAGACAACATCACTATCGAAAATGCGTCAGAATCATCAAACATGATCATAATGTCACCAGACAGACACTAAGCTTGGTACTTGACCAATCAACAGTCTTGTACCAACGCATTCTTAAAACTTGCACTCTGACTGACTGTGACGACGGGACTCCACGATAGAGCCCTGTCCAAATCTCTTTACAGTCGGCAGAGCACGGACTGTATTACGTACGCCCTCCTTTGATATCCATTTACATATTCATCTGTGTTGCTTTGGCCCCTGCGTTTTGCGGTCTTGTTTGTGTGTGGTCTTCTGACAGTGAGGAGGTTGTTTTACACCACAATTGTACGTTCTTCGAGACCTCTGGGTAATCGGAAAAGTGGGAGGGTTGTGCTCACGTAATCCAGGATAACCACATCTTCTGCCATTTCCGTGGCAGCTCGCCGTCCTAAGTCAGCACCGGTTGCCCATTGGTCTCGTTGGTTTATGTGTAGTCCTTTGTGTTTTGTGTGTCTGTGTTGTGCGTTGACGATCCTTGTCCCTTCTGCGTCTCTTTCTGTGCTTATCTGTTTTGTGTTTTTGCATTGGGTGTTTTGGGGGTTTGCTGTGGGTGCTGCAACCTGGTGTTGTTGGAGATCCCCTCCTTTGTTCTCAAGTAAGGGATAAAAGCTTCAAACTTTCGAATTACCCTAGATGAATAATACGGAAGTGTTCCTACATTATAACTTCATGAAGAAAATTAAGACCAATAGATAATTTACCGGTAGATCCATAAGCCGGACAGACACTATACATAACAAAATTTTGGCGATATTTTCATTGTGACGTCAAAATAGAAAACATGACAACGTATAAAGTCAGTGCGATCACACATGACGTCAAAATTCAAAATGTTGTCAAATGATGCGATGTCTGGTGTCTGTACATATAAAACCAGTGTCCAAAACGGTCATAAATGTTTTCTGGAAAAATGGCTATTTATTATGCACTTGACACGTGTTTCGGATATTAAAAGTTTCATCAGCGATTCTTCCAGCCAAAGTGATTTTCATAAGCCGAAGTACGTATTTCTGTCATGAACATGATGAATGGAAATGATAAGTTATTTGTATGACAGATTGAAATCAGTCATACCGGAAACCCCTCTTCTTACCTATGAATATTTCTTCCATTGAATTTTATCAATTGTGGCATTTTAGCTTACTTTCAACAATATTAATTCATACATATTCCACTTAATACAAAATACAAATGAAGAAATAAGATAAGATTTGATTGGATAAAGCTACCCAATGAGAGTAGTTATCTCAAACTCTTAGTATAATCTTCATGTTCGAATAGACATAAATGAATATATCGACTCTACCACAAGAGATAAAACTTCAAACTTATTGAGAAGTATCATCCTTCTTGTCCAGTTCGAATTCTTTTTCATTGAAATTTCATATGCATGAAATGTTTAACGTCTTTAAATTCAAAAGCATCATTTAAAACCTGATAAATTTTCAGCATGGACTAGACATGCACGTTTCGGGTCCTAAACCCTCGTCAGTGATCCTCAGTCTAAACAATGTAATATGGCCAAAAAGTATGAAAATCATTATGTTAAAAAAATGTACCAAAAGACGTAGCAGAATGGGTGAAGTTAGAGTGCTATCGTCATAACAAATTGCTAGATTTTTCTTTTGTTTTTCATTTTTTGTTTTGGTTTGAGAAAAGGAGTTGCTGTTGAAAATGAACAAATTTAAATCTATTTTCCATAGTACGTAACTGTAGCGTATCACAAGGTATGCAAATAATCTCTAGCCCGGGAACTCCTTTCGATTAAATATGGTTAATACTGTCGAAATCTACTTTATATGAGAGCATTTCAGGCCTATCATATGAGCATCACTTCCATCTATATGCTGGTAATCTTTTCTGGTCAAGAAAAGAGGTATATTCAGAGAAAACTTCAACAAATTTTTTTAATATTTTGTTTACATGTTATGATGTGGTGCACGAATATAACCAAACTTTTCTGTTCAAGTGTTCTATGGACATAATTCTATTCTTGACCAGAATAGATTACCATCATATAAATGATAATGATACTTGTATGATAGACTTGAAATAAATTCATATAAAGTAGATTTAGACAGTATTTACCTGTTTAATCAGAGGGGATTCCCGGGGAAGAGATTATATATCTGTCACGTGATAAATTACCGTGTTTTCAGTATTATTTTTTTTCTAGTTGGGAGTTAATTAAAGTAAATTATTCCCTATGTCAAACATAATTTCTTACATCTAAAAGGACAAATGAAGACATGATTGATATAATTTACATGAAGTCAAATGACTCAATAGGTATGATATTAAGGCTGTAAACCCATAACTGCATACTTCCAATCAAAATTACGTAGTTTGCCGATGACAATTGATATGCTCATGATATACTGGTATTCGACAGAGATCGGTAAACCTTTGAAGTACCGACAAACTCAGCTTTAAAATAGAAATTGTTTATTTCAACATTTTTGGCATTGCCTATACATTTTAACCTTAATTTTTTTATTCTAATGTTAAACGTCTTCAAATTCAATAGCATCATTTAAGAACAGATGAATGTGCAGCATTCTGGTTCCTCAAAATGTTCAACCAAATCTATATCGATCTTACTCACCAAAGTTCAAATCAAATCTGGGCTTCAAAAATATAGTAAAAGTATATTGCCGAAGCGGTATTAACCAGATGTGGATTTTAAAGAATTCCAAGGAACTTTTAGGCAATCTGAAATCCACTCATTTCAATAGAGTCCATTCGATCAAAGCCTTTGATTTTTCGAAACTTTACACAACAATCCCATATTCTAAATTGAAAGAAAGACTCGCCAAAGTCATAAGTAATGCGTTTACAAGCAAGAATAACAATAGCAAATATAAATTTATTGTTGTTAATTATGACAAAACCTACGTTGCTAAAGAAAAGTCCGATTTTGAAAATAAGTACCTGAAGCAGATATTATTCAGAACTTCCTGATTGACAACATTTTTGAGGTGTTTGGAGGAAAGGTCTTCCAGCAAATTGTCGGAATACCAATGGGAACCAATTGTGCCCAAATCCTTGCCGACATTTGTCTTTAGTCGCACGAAGCTGAATTCATTCAATCTTTGGTCTCTGAAGGGAACAGATACAAAGCTTCTAACTTTAATTTCACTTACAGATACATAGACGATGTGCTGTCCATTAATAATTTTTGGAAAGTACAGTCGGCCAAAAAATGTTCAAATAAATGTTTTACAGGGTTGAAATGATTTTTTCTATTCAAAAGGATAAATTGCTTGTTTTAATAAAACTAATACAATATACCACACAATTAGTAAACATAAATACAAAACCAATACATAACAGTCCTCAATGTGAATGTATTATTTGATTATCGTTTGAAGAATGGAGCATTGATTTCATGGGAAATAATATTTCAAAGTTTGTATAGAACCTTTCCTTTCGGTTCAATATAATAATGAAGAAAAACGTTCGTTACCACAAGAGGGAAAAGAATTACATCACTATTTCAAATTGGGGCAATTAGAATATAACTATCTACCATATGTTGTCATGTGGGATGAGAAAAAGCCCACAAGAGAGGTGTGGTTTCTGGTCAGGAAACGAGGATTGCCGAGTTACCTGACCAGAAACCAGACTCCAAGGGTGGGCTTTCTCATCCAACATGACAAACATATGGTTGATCGTTTTTCTCCCATTTCTATGAGCCTTTCTTGAGAATCCACAAAATCATGAAATCATTAACATTATCGAATTCGAAAAATATAGGAATATTCGTTTTCAGCTCCCTCAAAAATGGTTTATTGTATAAGAATAAACTGAAGACCTTAGCCTTAATCGGTTTAATAAAAATAATGTTAAAACGACGTATTCATTGAAACGTCGCCGCTTTCGATGCAAAAATTATGACGTCACAATAGGGTAATGACGATGTCACAATATGGATTCAGCCCACGTGAAAAGTCACGCTAGGGTATATGGGATACAGTGACCCTATATGACGCGCCGCTATGGAAAGTATATCCCACATCGAGGCAAATGATAGAATTAATGTTCTATAAACTTATTATTCAATTTGACACGCGCACTTTCAACGATAAAGCTGGCTGATATTGTTTCATGATTCATTATTTCCAGTATCGATGCTGGGCAAGGAGGATGACCCGAATGGTGTCACATCGTTGATCGCAAAAAGTGACTGTGACGTCTGGGTGTAATTCGATAGAAAGTGACGTTCTTCTGTATTCTTCATGGATATCATTGCATCTTCTGGTGTTGAGGCAGTAGAGGAATCACTCACATCACATGCCGATTGTACTTGTAATTGAAGACCATCTGAAATGGTAACCATTCCGCCTCTCTGTATGTTTCTCAAGCACTTGAACATTTTGGTAGCCTCTATGCGAATTTCTTCCTTTTGCCAAGCATACAGAAAAGGATTTATATTGAAGTTGAGGAGTCCAAGCCCACCAGTTATCATGATGATAGAAGAGTCTGGTTCGAATTCCATACCGAACTGGTACTGATATACATGAAACGGCAGCCAACATATAATAAATGCTAAGGTGACAATCCCCATTGCGGTTCCATTTCTGATTGCACGCTTTCTCAATTTTACACGCAGAGTAGCTGCATTAACGCCATGGATTTGGGCTGGTCGAAAGCGGCGACGGAATTCTATCGCTTTTTTGAGAACTTGAATATAGACTAGCGATGTACTAGCCATCAGAAATACTATAATTGTTGAATTTGTTAAATACACCCATCTGTGTAGTAAATTTGGATAGCTACAGGTAATATCTGCTTCCCAATTGTTGAATCCTATAAATTCAATCAGTGCGATCGGAGCAGGCAATGACCATGCGAGGGCCAACATCTTGTGCAGCGTGCTTTCTGTCATCGTCTTTGGATATAAGATCGTATGGCAGATAGCAATGTAACGGTCGAAAGTCGTTATCAGAAGGACAGCCTGGGATACGAATATCATGTAGATTTCTATCATCAAAACGGTGAAACATCCAATCTCATGCGAGATATTTCCTAATATGAAAATGGCGTCTAAACCCACGGCCAGTGCTGTACCGAGATCAGTTACCGCTAAATGTGTTATTATTTTCATGGTAGTATCATAGGTTTGGCTGGATCGAAGAGAAAGATAAATCACACACCCATTTTCCAGAATTCCCGACAAGGACAAGGCTGTCAAGATAATACCAGTATAAATGTCAGGGAGTTCAGACCTTGAGGTGAACGTGTCGTTCGTCATTGTTGTACCCTATCTGAAAAGACAGAAACGTTTTATGAGTTGTTTTAGAATATTAAAGTCAATGCATAATTTAGAAAAAAATTGAAAGAAAGGAAGAGATCTCCAACAAGACTTGGTTGCAGCACCAACAGCAAAACACGCATACGCAAAACTACAGTGAAAACGGGCACTGCAAGAGATGCAAATATGACAAAGAACACCATACACGAAGAGGACATTAACCAACGATGTCAGTGGGAAATCGGTGCCGACTAGGGAGGGTCATCTTCCACATTTGTTGCAAATTGCATGGTTATCCGGATAATAGACCTCACCACAGGGACCGAAGTTACATAAACATGATAGAAATGGATATCAAACGCATATGACTTACAAACACAGCCCCTGCCTTGTCGGCTAGAGCGAGCCAATGCAATCACCCGTGACGTTCGACCTTTATCTGGAAGGGACAATTAGTCAGGCCATGCTTTTTTTCTGACAAGGTTTAGAGACTGCCCACCTTTAAATCCAAGCATCGCAGTCATTCAGAATGTAAGTCTTAATAAAAAATAGTGCAAGGTTGTAGATTGGTCAAGCTCTATGTAGATTACCCTTCTGGTGACATCAGGATCTTATATAGGGTATAAAGGGAAATTGATGATTCTGATGCTTTTTCGATTGAAAATGTCAAATACGTTTTTTTGATATCACTTGCATTTGCTATTTCTTTTGTAATGCATCGCATTTTTCGTAGTTTAGCGGGAACACCCATACACTATCATAACATCATAATCAAATAAAGATGACTGATAATAAGTTAAATTTAATCATTTCAAATTATGTATACATATTACATTAAGAAGCAAAATGAAATCCTTCTGAATAAAATCATATTTATATTACAAAAAATGAAAATGTCCTTCTTACCTTAACGATGATTTGATAAGGACTTCTGTTTGATGTGTAGAAATGCGGTATTTCTTACCTACAAGCTTATCGATCTGTAAATTTATATCATTCATAGTAGAATAAGTCAAATAGAAAAACAGCTAACGATTAGAAGATTGTATATATACGGTTCATGTTTAGAATTCTCATATCCCTTTGTCTGGTTTCATTATGTCCATTGTCAGTTTTTCAAAACTTCCTCATATTCGTTATCTCAATTGAAACAAATGAAAATAACTCGACGAAAGCATACTGTAAGCAAGAAATCAAGGTATTCAACGAAGTTTTTGTTGTGTGTGTGTTTCGAGTCGAAAATAAATAAGACCACTGAGTTTTATGTTTTGTTGATGTATTTTCAACCGCTGCAAAATATTTAAGGTCCACTTTTAAGTATGTATCTGTTCAAAGCAACTTCTTTATAATCCCAACAATATCACTTATGGCTCTGATTGACTGAGGTATTTTCGAGTGTCCCGCAATTCACCCTTCAATAATTCCATGTATGCTTTCCGAAGCGACCCGTACACAAAAATGGCTAGTAGGGGTTCTTAATGGCTGACGCATTACCATCGCTGCAAAGAATTTCACGAAACTTTACAGGAAGAAAATTCTCAATCATCCACAAAAGTAGTATTTGTGGAGCAGATCCGTAAAACCAAAAATATTTCTTGAAATTTTTTGAACAAAGGATTCTTGAAATTTCTTAAACGTGGGTCCTGTTGCGTCATATTTAACCGATCCTGCTATGTCTTTCCATATCAAATTTCACACTATTTGGCCATATTACATCATGTAGATTGAGTATAACTGACGAGGCTTAAGTATCCGAAACGTGCATTTCTGGTCCATGCTACAAGTTTATCTGTTCTTAAATGATGCTATTGAATTTGAAGACGTTTAACATACAACATGCTCGTCGTAGACTTCGACTACATAAATTATTTTTTCGAAAAACGAAGTGTCCAAATTCTACATTGAAAGGATCCCAGACCTTAAGGAAAACATAGGGAAATCGAAAGTCGGAATTTCCAACTTTAAAGTCGGAATTTCCAACTTTAATCTTCGTAACTACAACTTTTGTTGTCCAATACAATTCCCTTCATTCTTAATACTTTATATACTTTATATGCCCCTGATCTTTATACCAAGGGGGAATATTGCGCTGGATTCGTCCATTGGTCATTCCGTCCGTCCGTCAGTCCTTTTCCCTTTCAATAAAAAGGCATAGAATTTTAAGTTGAGATGATAGGGCGTTCATATTTTGCATGTGTAAGCATCTTGAGAGGGCACATCTGACCTTGTTCTTGACCTTTAAAAAAAATAAAAGTAAAAATATTAAAAAATCATCAACTAGTATTTCTCCATGATTCGCCTCCAAATTTTGTACAGTTCGAGTGATGCATATGTTATGTTGTTTATATAACGGGTTTTTAGACATTTTGTCATGCTTTTGCGATATCTCAACGAAAGGAAAGGGGGTGCAAACTAATAAGTTTAAACGTTGGCTTAATCGCGTGTACCATGAGTGGTAGAGCTGAAATATTTCACATGTAGATAACTTATGACAATACCATTCATCTTAGACCATGACCTCTTACAGTGTGACATTGACCTTGAAATTTGATCTTCTTTTTTTCAAATTTTAAACTTGGTATAACTTTGGAATAGTAAATGATAGAGCCTTTGTATTTCATTTATGCATTCATTTTGGAATATCCTTGCTATAAGTATCAAAAGTTTGACCTTGTGACTTTGACTTATGATTTTAAAGACGCAACATGGGGTATAAATAGCGGCCAATCAGGGAAAATGGAGGAAATTTCAATTTTCTAGTCACGTTCATATCGGAGACACCTTTTACTGATAAACGTCTTTAATTAGCCCCAATTCGCTTTGATTTTTGTCATGGGCGCAGTTTGCAAGATTGGTAAAATGACGGTCCTATTTTTGTTCTCATCAAAATTGTGATACCGACATAAATGACGAGTGAATTTATGAAGCGGAGATATTTTTCCAGTTTGAATAGTAATGATTGACGTACTGGGCGTTACCTTGAGCTTGTATGTTTATACCGGATGTTTTCAGTAACTAAGCTAGATACGTAAACACTTGCATGCACGGATGCTTCAACTTACCCCAAGATTCAGAGATATTTATATCCGTTTATTGACCAAGCGCTGTTTGTCTCTTGTCCACACAAAAAATCATAACATGTTTTAAATGTGTTTTATAAAAACGGTATTCAATATCCACATTATTCCCACATATGTCCCATGTAAGGCACACCTACTGGATTCGGAAACCAGCTCCTCACCATTTCTAAGACACATTTTGGTAAAATGTCCCTACGATGCCATAGCAAATTCCTGCGACGAGGATCACGTTTCAAAGCTTCTTCTTTTATAGCCATATACCGTGGATCAAGGAACACACCTCGATGAAATAACATCGTCCAGAAATTCTTGTATTTTTCTTTTCTAAGTGCGTGGTTGTTTTGCCTAGCCGCATGATTCTCTGTTTCCCACCACATTTGACGATTTCTTTCATCTGTAATACAAGGCTTACAGAAACAGTACACACACTCAGTACTATTGTCATCTTGGGGGATTCGAAACGGCTCATATCCACTGTCAACTTCCATTGGAGCAGTGTCCTGTGATTCCGGTACCTCTTCGATTTCCCATTCATTTTCTTCAAATAGTTCAAAGATTCTGCTTTTCTGTTCTTCGGTTATCATAAGAGAGACCTTAAATTTTTCGCTATGACTTTCATTGCCTTCCGTGTCATTTTGTTCATGTAAATCTTCAATTTCTTCACCTTCAATTTCGTCTCGGGCAGCCATATTTTCACTTCATAAAGTGGGTGAGCGGGTTTCTTATTTCTTGAATTGTTTCAATGGGGCCCCGATTGGTATGTTGATGAGGACATAATATTAACCAGATAATCTGTTGTGATAATTACTTACTTGTTACGACTGTCTGACATGTATACGTTAATCTGTTCTTATATCAAATATGCAGAAATGATAAGAGTGATATTTTAGACACATGCTCGATGGGAGTTCCTTTATCATTATCCCTGGGGTGCCTTCATCTGTACTCTGGCATCTTGACCCCTGATAAATTATCCTGATATTTTGGCGCAATATTTAGCAGATTCCATTCAGAATTTCTTAGTCATGCAGGTTCTAAATAAATTTATTAGTTTTCCCATTCATTGTCTTCATGTATTACTTTGTTTTTTATTCGCTTTTATTCAAAATGAAAAGATAAAAAAAAACCCGAAAACTTAAATTCATAATATATCATATGGAAATAAATATGTTACTGACATGACGTACAAAATGTACACCCTAAACACAAATGGACTATCCTAAAAGATGGAAATCATGCACATGTACATCTGTATAGGGTTTATAGCATATTCGCACCCACTTTGGAAAGTTGTCATTTACCAAGATATATTCAGATTCACATTTGTTGCGTGGCATCGCAAAGAAGTAAACCACCGTCTTTTAGAATTGAAATCCCCGGAGACAGTGAAAAAAAGGTTGAAATTTCGGAGAAAATGCAGAAAGTGAGGAACGACCTTGTAAAAAACTTCAACAGACCCGTGAACAACTATGACATTGTTGGATTTTTGTTATATAACTACCTAGAAAAGAAAGAAAACAGGGAGTCACAGAACGAGCAAATGCCGCCAACGTTCGTGAATGCGACGGAAAGACAGACGCATGCCCCGTTTTTTGTGACCACTAACCAGTCAATTATGCGCCTTGTAAAAGTTGCGACTCAGCACGGGAGACAGTGTAAAGGAACGCTTATCCTGAAAAAGGTAACCAGGAGAGGACATGTGACATTAATGAAACTTGCATGCAGTAACCAAAGTAGGGCCAGACATACTTATCTATGGTCTTCATCTCCTTACTTGAAAATGGGGAAGTATCTTGTCAACTGCAGGATAAATCATTGATTTGTATGTAGCGGAATGTTACCCTCCCATTATTCCAGATTTTGTCGTGGAGCAGGCATAGGGACGCTTTCTCTCGAGGCACGAGATGCTTTCTTCAAGACTCACAGAAAGTCTGTGCAAGAAGAATATGAAGAATCAATCACCGACGCTATGCATGAAGAAATTGGTCTTTATGAAGATCTTTCTTCGGGGATTGACATAATAACGGACGCACGACATGGATGGAGGAAAAATGCATATGATACCAGTGTTGTGGCAATTGGTGAAAGAACCAGTAAAGTAATCAGTTGTCAACATATTTCACAGAATGACGATCGTGTTACCCAGCGTCATGAAATGATAGGTACGAGACGAGTGTACCAAAAACTGGCGGAAGGAGATGTTTCTGTTCGTGTTCACACTCACGATAGGAACATGTCTGTGAACAAATACGTACGGGAGGAGCAAAAAGACACAATAAATCAGAATGATACATGGCACGGTGTTAAATCATTGAAAAAGGCACTTACAAAAATATCATCAGGCCCTCGATATACAGAAGGTAAAATTTGGTCGGAGCAGCTACATGACAAGGTGGAATCAGTATCTACTCATGTTCACTGGGCGATTCGCAACTGTAGGGGAGACGCGACGTATCTGCGGGAATCCATCTCAAATATCGTAGAACACTACAAAAATGACCATGCAAAATGCTATCCATCATCTCGGTGCAGGTCGGATGAAAATTACGAACCGCGCAGATTGGTAATCAGAGATCCGGTGGCCGAAAAACTGTTGAGAGGAGTTTTATTAAATTCCGTAATTTATAAGCACCCAGACGACTTTAAGTTAGGACGGGATACCTATGTCGTTGAAACTTTTAACAATGTGCTCAACATCTATGAAGATAAAAGGATAGTTTTTGGTCGCGATCAGTACGACAGCAGAGCACAGCTTGCGACTCTGCACTGGAACGAAAATGTGAAAAGGGAATTCACGTCAGTGACAGTGCGACGCGATCCTCATGCACCAAGACAGCGCACCGGCAGAAAAGTGCTAAAGAGACCTACCTACAACTTTATTCGAAACATTTGGAGTAGGTACATTAGAAGTGTATACAGGGTCCGTCGTGTGCGCAGAGTCTAAACACGTTTTCTGGTTTGTTTTGTTTGTTTTTCGGGTTTTTTTAACTGACATGTTAGTAAATAGATGTAAATTATACATACATTATAATTATATTTTATGTTTGTTTGTTTAAATATGTAAACTTTGTGAATAAATCCTATTTGTAACTTCAACGTCGTTATTCACGTGCGTTTGTTTATAAACATCTCTACATCTGTTATAAATAGCGAGTCTCTCTATCAGGGGGCAATGTGGGCGGTGCTATCGCTAATGACTATCCGGTGGGATATTTATCTAGGTCATGTTGCGCCTTTAACCTTCTGTTTGGAAAATAGGTTAAATATACATATGTATTCTCAAAGCTGCCGCCGGGGGCCTTTATATGTTTCACAATTAAACAGAGCTAGTATTTTCGTCATTATATCTCGACAGTCTAGACTACGTTGGATTGTCAATGCCAATAAACTAAATTGAGGGGAGGGGGTATTGTATCCACTGAATGTCGTTTTAAATTTAATAAAACTTGTGTAATATGTTAATAATAAAATTATACTTAATTTAACTAATACATGTATGCATAGAACGTTCTCTCTCTCTCTCTCTCTCTCTCTCTCTCTCTCTCTCTCTCTCTCTCTCTCTCTGTCTCTCTCTCTCTCTGTCTCTCTTTCTCTCTCTCTCTCTCTTTCTCGCAGATGTTAGAGATATACATGTATACTATTTTATATCTTGAAAAAAATATTGTTTTAGCAGTATATCTAGCTACGTTAAATATAATACAAGAAAAACTTTCAAGGGACTCAGTATTTTTGGAGACTTCAAATTCATATTCATAAGAGGGGATGATTGCATACAACGGTTTTAGATGTACTTTATTGTTGAACTTTTCATATGTTAGCTGGAGAGCCTACATGTAACGAGCTGGAAAGTTTTACAATGGAAGTTAATTAATAAAAACCAATTAGAGTTTTATTCTACAACCCGGTGAGCGGAGTGGGGCTACTTTCCTTCTCCCAAGACCCCCCCCCCCAAAAAAAAAATAAAGAAATATGAAAGAAATTAAGATCTATAAAACGATCGATTGATGACACTAAATGGACGGACAGAAGAGGATTTCTCTCTTCAACGAGATCACATTCTCTCGAGACCTCTTGGGTTTCGGTGTGCAATATTGGGTCCAACCAAGAAGAGAGAATTTGACTCTTAGAATAAAGAGTAAAGAGAAGTACTAATAAAGCTCTGCATGGCATTCATAAAAAATGGATACACAGTAAAAACTTATGTGTTGATCATTCTGAAAAGTTAGAAAATAGGAACATTTACACTAGGCGACCCAAGATGCAATTGATACTCATCATAGTCATTAATAAATTCCTTGGCCTTGGCCGTAGGAAAATTCCATTATATAACACAAATTAACTTGACCAATCGAATGAAAGTCTTTCTGTATATACATGTATTCGCGGGAAAAGCGAAATAAGAATTTTCTGGGAATTTAGGGAGACTTCTAAAAAGATCCTATTAAATTTTGTGACTACGCACAGGCTGCTTTTTCAAGTTATTGATTTTTTTACCGCTCATTAATTTCTTTCTTGCACTTTTTATCAATTTGTCTTTGGTAAGAACAAACAAAATGATATATTCTCAACGAAACAGCTTAGCTCGGTGAGAAACTTGCTGTACCAAAGCATTGTCATGACGACATGACCTATTTTTGTGAAGTGGATAAAGTACGAGAACACCGGAATGCCTGTCTCTGGTCACGTCTTTTTCGCTAGTCACGAGAATGCTTCTTTCGGTCAGATAATTGTCCTTATAGCAATGTTGAATCTGATGAATCAATTCGCAAGTTGATAGCCTATAAACATTCAATACTAGGTCGATTTCATGAAATCGACCGATAATGTCTAAGAATCAATTATTTCCATTGCATTACAATCCTGATTATTATTCTGATTCACCAGGGATCCATTCGAATACAATAGCAAAAAAAAAAAAAAAAAAAAAAAAACCCAAGCAAAAAAGATAAAAAAAATGTCAAAGCAAAAACACCCCAAAAACAAACGAAAAAAAAACCATCAACAACAGCAAACAAACAAACAAATGCACATACAACGCAACAGCACAGAAAGTTGAATGCAAAGGGTGCATTTTCATTAATTGATTAGTTCATTCATTAATTGTGTGTTTAACACACTATAAATGAATTGGCTAATTAAGTAATGATTTTACACCCTTTGGCTGAATGCATTGTGAGCTATCAAATCAAACATGAAATATTTTCCTCAAAAGTTTAATGCTTAAAACACACACACGCTCAAAGAAGAATGTTGAGTCAACTCTGGGTGGAAAGGGGGGCTCTCCTCCTTTAAATCCCTCGCTGATATTTGACACCATATGAAAAGCACTTTGGCTGGACGCATCACTGATGAGGATTTAACATCCGAAACACTTGTTGGTGCAAGAAAATGGGTTTGAATTTTTTCAAGATGGTATAGAGTATGAGCACATTCGTATTATTAATTTAAACACTTATTTCAGTTGCAGTGTGGAACAGCTAAAATCTTTCCCTGTGACTTGATGTTTGTTAAGTGTATTAATTATTTCTTTCCAGCTCTGTCGCATGAAAGAAGATTTGTTTTGGCCATTTATAAATTTGACATCATAAACATTTTTTTGACTATTCCGGAAACTTGCCAATTTATCGAAAAAATTATCGAAATTAAAGGAGGTTAACATCCTAATGTTTTTTAAAACATAGAATTTATTTGGATATGCTACTGAATCGATCCTACAGGAAAATTGGGGCCGCTCATTCTCTGTAAAGAAAAATTAATGCGGAAATTTTACAAATTCTGAAAAAAAATCAAATGGTGTTGGTGAAATGAATTTTGGCGCACTTTGTCTGGAAGCATCACTGATCAGAATTTGATATTCGAAACACGTGTCAGGTGCATGAAAATTGGTTCGATTTTTTTTCAAGAAGGTATAGAGTTGAGACACTTCCGTATTATTAATGTAAACACGTAGTTCTTGTTGCAGTGTGGAGCAGTTAAAATCGTTTCCCGTGACTTGATGTTTGTTAAGTGTATTAATTACTTCTTTCCAGCTCTGTCACCTGAAAGAAGCTTTGTTTTGGTCCTTTATCAATTTGACATCATATGATATTGTTTGGCTTTTTCGGAAACTTGCCATTTCGTCGAAAAATATTATCGAAAATAAAGGAGGTTAACATCTTAGAACCATCCCTCCAATGCTTTTTTGAACATAGAATTTATTTGGATATACTAACCGAATCGAATCTACAGGAAATTTGGAGCCGCGCACTTTCTGTAAAATAAATGCAAAAACTTAAATTCTGAAAATTAAACAAGAGGGCACCAATGGAATAGATTTTGGCGCCTTATGGAAAGCACTTTAGCTGGAGGCATCACTGATTAGGATTTAATATCCAAAACACGTGTCTGGTGCTTGGAAATTGGTTTGAAATTTTATTTATGAAGGTATAGAGTTGGAGCACTTCCGTATTATTGTAAATATAATAGAAATTTGAATTTGAAATTTTTTATTCATTTGTCCTCAGCTTATATGGTACGCCAGGGCATGTTTCAAATATGAAGATTTCATTATTAGAGCCAGGTGGCTTGCACGTCAGATAATTATTCAAAGTTTTATTACACAACGGCTGAATCATTTAGGAAGTTCTTCAGTCGCTACGGGAATATAATAAATATAATCAGATCCCAATTTCCAGAATGATCAGTGACATTCTGGATTGTGATTGAATGACTGTCATCATCACTAAACAAGAAATATTTACCTGATCTATACATCAATATGTACATTGAGACAATCACCGAAGTTGACAGGTTTTCATGGAGCTGTTCTGTCGGGTGTTGCATGCAGTCAGGAGACGCTGACTCTATCCGGGCACCTGGTCTCACTTTGGAATGTTCCAATGGAATTTTAATTATTTTGCCTCGCCATCTCGACTTTAAGACTGAATAACTGATAAGTACTTCTTTGATGTTTAGTTGGAATGTTATTCACTCCGAAGTTCGCAACCGTTCGAATAAGAATTCTCATAATTTTGCCTTGTCTTCGCGATTTTTAGACTAAGTAACTTGAGGACATTTTTGTACTTTTATGATGTTTATTTAATGTCTTTTGAAAACTTTATTTATCTTACAACGTTTAACAAACAAGTTACACAACTTATATTAATGTCTCATTTTGGCTCAGATGTTGGCGTGAGGGGACCAAGAAGCAGGAGGAAACCGGAGTACCCAGAGGAAAACCTCCTACTGAGGCCTGGGTGGGGGACCACCTACCCTCCCACATAAGACCCTTCGCCGAATCTGGGATTCGAACCCGGGACCTTAGAGGTGAGAAGCGAGCGCGCTACCACTGCGCTAACCCGGCCGTATTTAATGTCGTTTGAACGTGCTGATCCTATTTCTGTATTCCAGGGCAATCATCTTCAATCTCTATAATTTGCAACTGATGTGTGAAACTGTTCTAAACAGGAATCATGTAAACTTATTTTGGTCTATCAAAATATCAGGAGATGTGATTGACAAAATGAAATCCAAAAAGTTTCAAGCCAATACGATTTCTTCATACGACTTTTCAAATATATACACCACGCTTCCTCATGACAAAATTAATGATCGATTGTCCAAACTCATTAATTAAATGGTGCTTTAATCGAGAGGGGAAAACTTATATTTGTACATCTGAATCAAAGGGTTTCTTTTCCGCTACAGTATACAAATCATACAAATCATGGACATGTAGTGACATTTGTATTTCATTGTTCCTCCTGGACAACATTTATGTAAGATTTGGTGAGAATCTCTACAAGAAAGGAGGGGATCTCCAACAACACCAGGTTGCAGCACCCACAGCAAAATCCCAAAACACCCATGCAAAAAACACAGAACAGACACCCACAGAAAGAGACACAAAAGGGACAAGGAACACCAACTCACAACATAGAAACATGAAACATAAAAGACTACACATAAAACAACGAGACCAATGGGCAACCGGTGCCGACTTAGGACGGCCATCTGCCACGCAAATAGCAGACGGTGTGGTTATCCTGGATTACGTGCGCACAACCCTCCCACTATTCCGATTTCCCAGAGGTCTCGAAGAACGCACAATTATGGTGTAAAACAACCTCCTCACTGTTAGATGACCACACACAAACAAGACCGTAAAACACAGGGGTCCAAGCACAACAGATGAATATGTAAATGGATATAAAAAGAGGACGTGCGTAATATAGTCCGTGCTCTGCCGGCTGAAGCGAGTTCATATATGTTATCACCCGAGGAGTCCGACTGACATTCAGAGAGGACAGGTGGTCGGGGCCCTGTCTTCTCTAAGGAGGTTTGGACAGGGCCCGTCATGGAGTGCCGTCGTCACAGTCAGTCAGAGTGCAAGTCTTAAGAATGCGCCCGTACAAGACTGTATGTTGGTCAAGTACCAAGCTTAGTGTCCGTCTGGTGACATTAGGATCATATCCACGGTATAAAAGGCGTTTGATGACTCTGACGCATTTTCGATATATATGCTGTCTACCTTTGATCCTTCTTATTTTGTTAATTATGTCACCATAAAATGCAGGTTGTGAAATACCTAAAGTAATATACTCCGTTGCTTGTATGGGTCCGAATTTCAAAAGAAGTTGATCATAATTTTTGTAAAATTTCCAGAAAGTCTTTACTAGTTTGTGAAAGCGAAAACCTTGACCTAAAAGTTTCTTTGTAATTTGTAGATTTCTATTATGAAAATCCAAAACATCAGTACATGCTCTAGCATACCGGATGAGCTGTGAAATGTAGATACCGTATGACGGTAATCTAGGGACATCACCGTCAAGCCAGGGGAAATTTACTATGTTGAATCCAAAATCATCTCGTTTGTCATATACACTTGTATGAATTTGTCCATTGACAATTTTGATATTTAGGTCCAAAAATGGTGTTTCAGTGTCTGTAAAGTTTGCCTTGTTTAGAGTCAATTCTTGTGGATAAATAACATCTTTATACTTTTCAAAAACAGGATTATCGATAGTCAGAATATCATCCAGGTACCTAGAAGTACCAATGAAGCATTTCACATCATCATGTTTTCTTTGCTTTTGAAGATTTTGAATAAATTCTTTTTCATATGTGTATAAAAATAAATCTGCAACAAGAGGCGCACAATTTGTACCCATAGGAATCCCTACAACCTGCTTGTAGAGATTCTCACCAAATCTTGCATAAATGTTGTCCAAGAGGAAGGACAAGGCACTACACAGGTCGCTACATGTCCATGATTTGTATGATTTGTATTCTGTAGCGGAGAAGAAACCCTTTGATTCAGATGTACAAATATAAGTTTTCCCCTCTCGATTATAGCACCATTTAATGAGTTTGGACAATTGATCATTGATCTTGTCGTGAGGAAGTGTGGTGTACATATTTGAAAAATCGTATGAAGCAATCGTATTGGCTTGAAAATTTCTAGATTTTATCTTGTCAATCACATCCCCGGAATTTTTTATAGACCAAAATAAATTTACATCATTCCTGTTAAGAACAGTTTCACAATATTTTGCAACGTGTTAGGTTGTAGGGATCCTTATGGGTTTAACTGGTACTTCTAGGTACCCGGATGATATTCTTACCATCGACAAACCCGTTTTTTTTTAATTAAAATGTTATTTACTCCACAAGAATTGACTCTAAACAAGACACACGTTATAAACACAGGAACAACATTTTTGGACCTAACTATCAAAATTGTTAATGGAGAATTTCATACAAGTGTGTATGACAAAAGAGATGATTTTGGATTCAACATAGTAAATTTTCCCTGGCTTGACGATGATGTTCCTAGATTGCCGTCATTTGGTATCTACATTTCACAGCCAATCCGGTATGCTAGAACATGTACTGATGTTTTGGATTTTCATGGTAGAAATTTACAAATTACCTAGAAACTTTTAGGCCAAGGTTTTGGCTTTCACAAACTAGTCAAGACTTTCTGGAAATTTTACAAAAATTATTGTCAACTTCTTTTGAAATTCGGACCAATGCAAGCAACAGAGGATATTACTTTTGGTATTTCGCAACCTGCGTTTATGACATGATTAAGAAAATAAGAAGGATCAAAGGAAGACTGAATTACCATCGAAATTGTGTTAGAATTATCAAACGCCTTTTATACCGTAGATATAATCCTTTCGTCACCAGACGGACACTTGGCTTGGTACTGGACCAATCTACAGCCTTGTACCGGCGCATTCTTAAAAAATGCACTCTGAATGACTGTGACCTCAGGACTCCATGAATGACCCTGTCCAATCCTCTTTAGAGAAGACAGGATCCCGACCATCTGTCCTCTCTGAATGTCAGTCGGACTCCTCGAGCTCGCTACAACCGGCAGAGCATGGACTGTATTACGTAAGCCCTCCATAAACCATTGACGTATTCATCTGTGTTGATTGGGCCCCTGCGTTTTGCGGTCTTGTTTGTGTGTGGTCATCTAACAGTGAGGAGGTTGTTTACACCACAATTGTTCATTCTTCGAGAGAGCTCTGGGATATCGGAATAGTGGGAGGGTTGTTCGCACGTAATCCAGGATAACCACACCGTCTGCTACTGACGTGGCAGATAGCCGTCCTAAGCAGGCACCGATTGGTCTTGTTGGTTTATGTGTAGTCATTTGTGTTCGATGTTTCACTGTGATTTGGCGTTTCTTGTACCAGTTGCGTCTCTTTCTGTGCCTGTCTGCTTAGTTTGTATTTTTACATCGGTCTTTTTTTGGGTTTTGCTGTTGGTGCTGCAACTAGGTGTTGTTGAAGATCCCCTCCTTTCTTTTACAATATTCACGTAAGATGAACTTCTATATAGACATGACGTCAGACAGTGCATGGATTATATATATTTTCATTTCCATGCTTCATAAACATCGACGGCGGGTGCGGCTAGCCAACAGGGGATGCTTACTCCTCCCGGGCACCTGGTCCCACCTCTGGCTTGCTGGGGGTCCGTCAATGTTTAATTTTGTGCTCTATTATTAGTGCTGTTGAGATTATTGTCAGGATCTTCTTTAACTCATTTCAGTCAGTATCTTCACATAAATAAGTATATAGTACTGAACTTAATAAATGTCGTAGAAGATCGAACAATGAACATGCTAAACTTGATCTACTATTGAATTAAAAATGTTATATCTTTTATAGAAAACCTAAGTACCCTAACTCTACTACCAGAGGGTCGACATCTGCGAACAAGAAGACAGGACAGTAGCAGTCATATAGAACTACTTCCAGGTTGAATCCATGCGAGGACCAACCCTAGACATCTGGGGCACATCTGTATACCAATATCTGGTCTTTGGTAAATAACGGAATAGAAAAATAGACAATATTGGAAAAAAAATATGGAAATACTAATGGCTAAAATATAAACAGTTACCACAAAAACAACGGCAAATACCATCTATAACTTCATCATAACGCCGAATTTTTTTGCGCCCTGCGAGATGTCATCCTTACCTGTCTTTGTTATTCAACGTGGCTTGTTGCTATGCAAATTTCGAGGCTAACTTCGTTATTTACAAGCTATTTCTCTATTTCTACATCACAATTTTTATTTAAGAAAATCGCAATAGAATCTTATCTCAATATGAGCTTCAAAATGCGTTTAAAACGTTGTTCATGCATTGCTGTTCACTGAATCTTGTTACAAAGGAAGACGTTGTTTTTGCGGGAAAACTCGTTAATACTTCGCAACGTAAACATCGTCATTATGACGTCGAACTATTTCCATTGTCTTGACGTTAAAGTTAACAGAAGTGAAGATTTCCCTGTATAATTCTACTTAGGAAAATTGACCGCTGAATGAAAGGATATATTGAAACAGGCTATATCCTCGAGTGCAAAATGAAGGGAGGAGTTCTCCAACAAGACCCCTTTGCAGCATCAACAGTAAAACACCAAAACACCCGATGCAAAAACACAAAAGACGAGTACAGCATGAGACGGAAAAGAGACATACGACATGTAAACATCAAACACAAAAGACTACACATAAACCGACGAGACCAATGGGTAACCGGTGCCGACTTTGGACGGCCATCTGTCACGCAAGTAGCAAATGGTGTGGTTATCCTGGATTACGTGCAAGTTGAGCGACAGTAACATATTAAGGTTGCTCAATAATCCAAGAATTCTTTGTCAGAGCAAAAAAAAAATCTGTTTATTTGATATTCCTATATTTATATTTGTAATTAAGATTACATATTATCGATCATTTGATTGTTTAGTGGTCCTCTGATTATACATGTGTAGACCAATTCCGAGATCTGTCGCAAAACAAGGAATTTGATAAATAAATACATGATATAGGGAAAATAATTCCACATTTAAAATATTCTTGTGATTATTTTCACCGTGATATAATCAAATATGTCTATTTCTTTATAAATAATGCTTTCAATAAGTGAAAAAGCTTAAAATGTCCCCCATTTTGTGCACCCCCACCCAAAACGAAAATTTGAAAAAAAAAAGTACCAAGACCCTTATTTGTCATCAAAGTGATAGGAAGTCTTTGTCAGAAGTTATTTTCTTTTACATACTTCTCAACGACAAACTCTGTTCTTCAAAACAAATTATAAAAAAGTGCATGTTTTCTTTCATCCTGATTCAAAATATTTTATTGTCATAGTAACGATTTAACAAAAAAAAGGGGGGGGGGTAGGGTTCCCAATAACGTTTAAAGAAGGGGGCGATTCTTAAATAAGTAACACAGAAGGTGACATTTCTACATATAGTTATATTCTAAAAAGCGTTAACAATGTAAAATAAGCGAAAGTACAACGATCGCCGGGTGTCGGAGATAGGGAAATATGAATAAGAGAAATAGGAAAAAGGTACAGGGAAGCGGTTTTAAACATTTTAACGTTCAAGGTCAATAAGTGGACGTCACTAACCTCCCTCGTTCTCGATAATGCGTGTACGTATCTGCAAAGTGGATGTATCTTTAAACAAAGCAGGGTTAAAACTAAAATTCACTCGCTCAAAGTTTTAAATAGGGAAACTTTATTCGATAACAGCTCGCTGCAAAGTACGAAAGTTGAAAAAATTGAAGAATAATTCTTTAAACAACAAACATTTAGAGAAACAATTTAAAATATCTTATCTATAATATCGCTAAAATTTCCAAGAAAATTCTGATTGATCATTGACATAAATTTACCTACTTCAATTCATTTTGTTCCCAAGCAACAAGCGGTTGAATTGCCGATGATGACTTTATAAAAATAATACGTTTACGGCAGTAGCCTGGGTGTCTCACTTATGGGATATTTTTTTAATATATATATAGATTTAACGATACATTTGACTATATCTTTATTACACTAGATTATAGATGATAATTTTCTGGTTCCATCGATACCACACTCGTCGAAACCGTCATGAAAAAAGCGAATTAGATGATTTGAAGACCGATACTGCACTCGGTACTGTTCGAACCAGTATTGACGCCGGGAATATGATGACGTCAAACGATTATTGAGCCTCATTAAGGCACGAAAGTTATCCCGAGGAAGGAACTGAGATCAGGTGCTGAGAAATAGTATACAGTCACATCTGTGTGATAGTAATTGGCCATGCTATGGCAGATTTGAAAAGCTATATTAAGTACCTACCATACATGTCTTATTAATATACATGTTTTATCTATATTTACATCAATGTTATCAATGTATAGAAACCAATGGTGAAAAATGATTTTATTACTGCGATTGATGAATACAATGAATACAGAAATTCCAATTTATCAGTTCTTAAATAATGCTATTCAATTTGAAGACGTTTACATTTATACTACTTGGTGAGTTTCACTGCTGGTAGACCAGGAGTCACCGAGGGCACATGTAGCCATGTTCGATCAATTTCGGTTGATCGTTTCTTCAACGCATTCTAGAATTTCTGTTATCAACATTTCTTGAAATTTCGAATACCTGGGTCCTGTAGCATCATATCCCATCCATACTGCTACGTCTTTCGGTACGCTTTTTGACATAGTAACTATCATACTTTTTTGGCATATTACATTGTTTAGATTTGAGAATCACTGACGAGGGTTAAGTACCCGAAACGTGCATGTCCGATCCATGTTGCCAATTTATCTGTTCTTAAATGATGCTATTCAATTTGAAGACGTTTACATATAAAACGGTAAATGTACTGTCTCGTATATATTCTCATGTTATATTCTTTATTGCTCGATTTGATAACCTATAAGAAGGCGAAAGAAAAATACAATGATCAGATTTTGAGATTATTCTTCTACTATGGTTTTTAAAAAGCTTCCTTAAGGTTCGCTTCATATGATCTTTATTGATCTTACAAGGACGCACATGAAACTGAGTACATCTTAACTGATTACCCACACTATATCATCTCTTTCCTGACTTACTAAGCATGGCTCTTATACGCATACATTTTTTCGACATTTTATCCGCAACCGCAGCATACGATTTTCATGAAGATGGAACGGTTCCTCATACAATGTATTCGATTTCTTAAGATTCAAGAAGAATATATTGCTTAGAGGATTTGAATATCTAATCTTATAATTTTGTAAATCCTCAATAATTAGATTACATTATTTCATAAGGAAACTACTCAATATTCTCTGCGACATCTCGTGAATTGCATCCCTCGATGTTCCTGAATAAAATTTGTCTTTTGATGAGTTGTGTATTTCCATAATTTGATATTTATTTTAGAAGTCCCTGAATTGACAATGTTCAATTAACTTTTTGATAAGTTGTGTTCTCATTCGGAAGATGCTTTCACTTTCCAGGTGCTTGATCGCACTCCCTTACCATGTTCATCTTTGCTCAATTCTTCGATTACCTTGATTTGCTTTCTGTTTTATTCATTGATCTTTTGTCTAAGATTATAAACCATTGATATTACTGGTTTTTGAATTTTTTGTGAAATGTGTCATTACATGTAATTTATATTTTCTTTCCTTCTGTGACTTAATCTAAGGAACAATGTGCCTACATCGTAACATTGTACATCATCTTGACATGATGTGCAATGTAATACTTTGAATCGCCACAAGCATGAAACAGTATATGGTCTATAACCAGTTTAATCAATAAACATCAAAGAAATACCTAACATTTATTCAGTCTCAGTCGAGAAGGCAAGGCCAAATCGTGAGAATTTCCATCTGAACGGCTGCGAGCCCCGGAATGAACAACACTGAAGTGAGACAATGTGCCAGGGGAGAGTCATCGTCTCCTGATTGCATGCAACAATAGCGTTCTTATCCATGCTGTGCACGTATTCCGACAATAAAGGAGTGCATCTTCAATAGGACTTTGTTGCAATATCCAGAGCAAAAACCAATATACATTAATGCAAAACAACAACAATGTGACATTAAACATTTAAGAAGTACATGCACCTGCCATTTACCTAGTCTCAAAGCCGAGAAGGCAAGGCAAAATCATTAGAATGACAAATATGGATAATGACCATATCCCTGTATACAACACAAAATCGATAATTCAGAAAATCAGAAACTGAAGGCACACAAAATCAGGCTAAAACAGGAACCAATGCAAACAAACAAAAACCTCCACCATATCAAAAGAAAAAAGCGAACTGCCGAAATGGGAGTGGGACCAGGTGCCCATGAAGAGTAAGCATCTCCTGCTTGCATGCAACACCCGCCGCTTTAATTCGATAGAACTGTCACATCCGGTTACATGTACTTCCACTTCAAGACAAAGAGTACAATCTTTGGTTGGATGGTTCAAATGGTCTATGACAGAAAAGCATCCACCATTCTGGAGAGTGGGACATCATCGTGTATGACGAGTTCCCCATATCGAGCGTAGAACTTTCTCAGTGACGATGTTAGTCGGTCATAAACATATCCCTGACTGAGAAGCTTATCTGAAAGACGCCTAGCTCTCAGAACAAAATCTGTATATTTGGTACTTGCTCTGGTATAGCGTATCAACTGAGATATGAACACGCCATAAGCAGGCGATGAAGGGATGTTGCTACTCACAAAAGAAAAGTTTCAACCGTTCAAACCGGTTGCGAACTTCGGAATGAATAACATTCTGATATGAGACCAGGTGCCCGGGGAGAGTTCACATCTCATGGTTGCATGCAATACAAGGAAGCCCTTCTACCCTTTTCAACCTAATCGAAAAAAATCTCTGCAACGAGCTATCTATTTTTATTATTGAAAAATTAAATAACACCATCTTTACAATATTCTGACTTTCGTACTTTATGAAAACATCTATATATAGTGGTATTAATAAAGTCATAATTTTGGATAATTTGTACAAAAACATAATACTTTTCGTAAAATACTTATTGCTTAAAAGAAAACAAGATTCTATCAAATGACATAAAGATTGGTTTCAAGCCAATTTTAGCAAAATATGTCAGATCGTTAAATTTGAACCATATATTAATTGTATGAAAGATCTACATGTGTATTTCAATAGACAAAATCAATGTTGTCAAAATCTTTAATTTTTGTTGTATAGGGTGGTTTTCCATATACCAATATTCATCTGAATATTTTGACATATTCGGCAAAAGAGAAACGATGGAATATTCACAGGACTCGGTTGCAGCATTGATATCGAATCACCTAAATACGAATACACAGAGTGGGCAAGATATCAAAGAGACACGTTAGACCAAGTATAAAACATAACATCAAACTGACAAGAGAAGAGAGACAACACATACCAAACGGCAACCGAATTTCACTTTTTGTACAGTGGTGACTAAGTTAAACGGAAAGCGGAATCCTTGACCCTTCAAAGTTACATATTATTTTATCTTTTGACGCAAATGTTCACCTGAATACTTCTGTTTAATCCAAAATCATATCTTCTATCATATACATCGGTATAAATTACTCCGTTCACAATTTTTATATTGATAATACGGAAGTGCTCCAAATTCTCATCTTCTAGCCAAAGTGCTTTTCATAAGTCGCCCAAATTCATTTCTGCTTTTATTTTTAGAATTGAGTTCCAAAGTGATCTTTCAGTAAGTTCTCTGCATAATTATTTTCCTATACACATGAATAATCCAAATTGTGTTAATTATCACAAATTATCACAATATATTTGTGTGAACTAGAGGTGACAGAAACTAATGAAAACATAAGGGTATTGAAATTGAAGACATTTAGCATTTGTACCACTTGGTGAGAGTCACTGCTGGTGGACCAGGAGTCCCCGAGGGCACATTTAGCCACGTTCGATCAACTCCGGTTGATTGTTTCTTCAACGCATTCGAATTTGTTATTAAAATTTCTTGAAATTTCTAAAACGTGGGTCCTGTAGCACCATATCCATAAGCACATAATCACTTCCACACTCTTTGGTCATTTTACATTGTTTAAATTGAGGATCACTGACGAGGGTTAAGTAACCGAAACGTGCATGTCTGGTAAATGCTGCAACTTTATCTGCTCTTAAATGAAGCTATTAAATTTGAAATCGTTTAATGTTGGTACCTCTGGTCGTGAGAATGTCTACTCTCCCTATTATAACTTTCTTCTTAATTTTCGTGCTTATCATCTCTGAACCTTTTATAAAGACTTATCAAATAGACCCTAGATTGTAGGGTTATCCATGCATAATTTTCCCCGATTTGGACCAGATGTACAATATACCTTATTATAAGTCATCTTCAAATCAGATGTTATCTTTTGGCGAAAATGTTCACTTAATTATGTCAATCCACTTCGGTGAATTTGCTATCGGGAACATGTGTCTGGTGCATTACAATTTGTTATTTTAGTTTTCTAATTTCTTTAATGCGTTTATGGATTATAGTGTATCTTTCTTTATTAAATTTATCTATGGTGGCGGAATGATTTTTGGGGTAATTTTCTCATACTAGTTCTAATCCTGGGGTCAATGTGCGACCTAATGAGATCTCATTTATAAATAGCGATGGTAAATGATATAAGTACTGAAACTGAAGATGACATGTAGTAACTTTTTCAAATGATGATTGTATTGTTGACTGCATTATCTACAGGTGTAATGACATATATGGATAATGACCATATCCCTGTATACAGCACAAAATCGATAATTCAGAAAATCAGAAACCCAAGGCATACAAAATCAGGATAATGTTAAACGTCTTCAAATTCAATAGCATCATTTTTAAAACCTGATAAATTTACAGCATGGACCAGAAATGCACGTTTCGGGTACTAAATCCTCGTCAGTGATCCTTAGTCTAAAAAGTGTAATATGGCCAAAAAGTATGAAAATTATGTCCATAAATGTACCAAAAGACGTAGCAGAATGGGTGTCTGGGAAATAACAGTATAAAATCTGCTTTATGATACCATTTCCATGACGTCATAATAGTTTTACGTCAGACACCGTCTCAAATGGAATGTAACTCTGTTTTCGACAAAGACTCGATACAGCCTGAAACGTATATAGGCAGTGCAACGTTGTACACATTCTTATTCAATGTTATTATAATAACAAATTTTTTTTCAATAGATTCATATCTAATTATATTGCATGTTTCTTATCATTCCCATCCAGAGATTTCCATAACAGTATCATGTAACCATGGTAACTTCTGACTCTATCCAAACATTGTCACCCCTGTCAGAGACAGAATTATCATGTTACTGGCAGCTTCTTCCTGATTTCCAGTATTGTCGTAACTAAGTGACTTGAACAGACCGATGCCATTGTTGTAGATGCACCAAACGTAAAATTCATTACGCAAACTTAGACGCGCCAGGCAAATGAAAAGACATATGTGCCTGATTGAGGACACGAAAATATACTCGTGATACATGAACTGTTGTTGGCTTATGCACCTATCAAATACAACGTATGGTCCTCTTCCAAGGACGAGTTAGTCGATATCATAAATGCCTAAGTTCTGACATCTGAAGATGATATATAATAATTCGGTTGCCTTGGATGACCTGCATTATTTGTCACAATCCTGTGGTTGGCATGTGTCCTTATCATAAGCTTTTCACATACAGATCAAAAGCAATACAGATAAATTTCTAAAACTAAGGGGTATCTCCTCATTGCATAGCTCCGTCCTTAGTTGAGGTTTCGGCATAATGTTTTGGTTAGCTCCTTGCGCCTACCCTCCAACGATAGTTTGGCCATATTTTTCACTTAAATACGCTTCTGAATACACCCTACACAAAATTTGGAGCCGCTTATTCTTGACATTTTGAAATTAAAAGTTTATATTGTAGACGGCGCAAAGAAAATTTCACTTTGGCTTTATTCAACCTGTTTGAAATCAAGTACTACTGACGAGGATTCAATAACCGAAACACGTTTCTATTACACTCAAATTGGTACTATAAAACATATATTTGAATATTGACAATTCCATATCATAGAACTCGAGAAAGCGAATGAGAAGCAGAAAGAAGCAGAACAGAAATCGTTTCCTATATTCATTACCGCTGCGTAACACATCCCTAGATTGTAACAAGCAATGAAGATACAACCAACTTGATATTAGACATTTTTCACTGCGTCTAGACTGACAATCGACGACGGAGACTATGTTTATACCTGTGGGGAACATATCAAAATGCAATATTACAACTGTTTGTAAAACTAAACCACAAAAAAAACCGCTTTCAGTTTTTGAAAATAGAAGAAAACATGATAAAAATGTATTCGTTCAATCTTTTGAAAACATTAATTGTTCAGTAGAAAGAGAGAAGTTGCTTTTTTGTACTACATGTATATATGTAGTCAAATACGTACTTAGTCTTTGATTATTGCTTATATTCACTTGAGTATTTTTCCTGCTAAGTTGAAAGGTAGGGACGATTTATTTATTTTCATTTCAGGAGGGACTTCTTATCTTGTTTTTACACATTTGTGATGGTTAAGACTTTCGATGCCCTTTTCACATTCTAATGTCATAAAACATATATATTTACAAGTTTGAATTTAAAATTTCAGACGAATCTGATCTATTGAATAGAAGTAAGCAATGATAATAGATATGTGGCGCAGCAAAAAATTTCATAAGCGCCATCTACAGTGAATTTTTTTTCATCATGTTGCTGTATAGATACTACTTAATACTATCCGCAATCCCACGCTTATTGGAAATTAGTACTAAATACTTCAATGTATTTCTCTCAATGCTCGGAACGATTATAAGAAAATAATACGCAAATTGTGACAAATAAAATGCTAACATAACAGCCCCCTGACTATATGAGGGGGTGGACAGGGTGAAAGGTAGTTGAGGAAGGGGGCGGGAGGAGGGACAGAGGAGGAAGGGAGGGAGGAAGAGAGGGGAAGAAAATGGGGGAATAAGGGAGTGGGAGGAAATATTACTATCAATTTATTGTGGGTATTTAGTCATACAAAATATTTGGTAATCTGACAATTAACCAAAAATGACACAAAAGGATCATTTGCGCAGTTTTCTTTGCTTCCTCTCTTGGATATTTCTTACGTTTTCGTTAGAAATCCACATCTTTCTTTTTTTGCGGATAGTTTGCTTGCCTCGATGCTTAACAAAGGAAAAAAAGAGCAGGTATGGCGTTATCGTTAAAAAGAATTGAAAACGTCAAAACTAATAATGGCGGATATAAAAGAGGGGTTGAGGGTTAGGCCTTTCGGAAGATCAGAACCTCATTCACAAAAATACTTAGATTTGATATTTTTACATATACGTGTATTTTTTTTTTTTTTTTACAGCTAGCCTGGAACCCCCCCCCCCTTGAAAATTACCCTACATACATGTATGTGCATTATCAACTGAAATTGCACCGCAATCGCGAGAAATTAAACACAAAATGTTTTATTTATTGCACATGCATAATGTATCGAACATATATAGGAAACTTTTAAAATCTAATTTTTCCAAAAAAAAAAAAAAAAAAAAAGAAAGAAAGAAAAAAAAAAAGAAAGAAATAAACTTAATGAATAAAAATAAACCATAAAAAGGGGAGATGAATAATGTAAAAAGCATATGTTTTGTTTGCTTATTTTGTTTTGTTTTGCTTTTTTAAGAGAGTATTCTTTATTTGCTTTAGTTTCACGAGTATTCTCACTTCTTTACTTATTACATCATACTATATTGTCGAATATGCATTGCATTTCTGAGCAAAAGTCGAACATGTTATCGTGCAGTTTTGCGACATATTAAAGACATGTTGAGTAAAATCAACATCATTCAGTCCACGAGAGTTTCAATACCATACACACAATCATAATCATATATATTGCCCGAGATTTTAAAAGATGACAAAAGCTTATTTTGAGTTCACCCCTTTTAAAAAATCGTCCTCTGTGCTTCGTCAAGTGTCAGTCTAGACTCGGTGAAAAGTGTCTATTAAATGGACCTATAAAACTCAAAGCAGAAACTTTTAAATTACAGCACTTAAATGAAAGGAGACCAATGTATACTTGGTACTGACTTAGGACCACAATCTGGTACGGTATATGTATATTTATAGCCAATGGTATATTTTTTTCTGATTTTGCCCTTACAATCTTCTATTGATCTAGATGTCTCCAAAATTGAGGTATGCGTTTTGTTTCCTGGCCGTTCAAACACGAACTTTTACTAAAAAGTATATCATTTTAAAATTTTCAGTCAAATAATTCTTTGAATAATCTATCAAGTTCTGAAAATAGATAATGAAGGATATATGTTTTCATTTCAATCAAAACACTTCGTGATTTTATACTGGGCATCATCAAAGCAATGAAATAAACAACAATACAATTGACCACGTGCCGAAATTTATAAAGGCAGTCAAAATGCCGAGATAGGAACATTTGTGATTTTTAGATCACCTGAGCGAAGCTTTAGTTATGGTGCACCGTCCGTTGTCCGTCCCTCATAAACGTTTTAGATTTTCAAATTTTCCTCTGCAACCGCTGTACAGAATTTCACGAAACCTTACCTGAAGCAAATTTTCAAGGACCTCTACTAAATCCGTGTTTTTCGTGTAAGTAAGTCAACAAATATGGCTTCCGACAGAAGGAATTCAGGCCATAATTGTTGTTTTATGCTTATGGGTTTTATTACAGCCTGAAATTACGGGCATAGACAAAGTGGTAGAATTAACGATTTTACAATTTCATCACAGTGTATTCATACCTTGAATTTTCTGATAAGTTATGTCAACTAGTACAATAATGTCGAAGGGTTCCAACTCTATACCTTCTTGAAGAAAATTCCAAACCAATTTCCTTCCAACTCCTAGAAGTAGGATTTCTAGTTGATTTTATGCAAGTCAATTTACTTTCATTAATATCCAATTTTTTTGGCAAGTTTCGGTTTTTTTTTGTTTTGGTTTTTTTAATCTGAATTATACATCATTCATCAACATGTATACAAACAATTAAAGTCACTATTTTGTATAAATATGAAAATGATTAATTAATGTCACTTTGCGCTCTGGCTGATTGCGACGACATGACTCCATGACGGGCCCTGTCTAAACCTCTTTAGAGAATACAGGGCCCCGACCACCTGTCCCCTCCGAATGAAAGTCGGACTCTTCGGGTAATAACATACATGAGCTCGTTACATCCGGCAGACTACGGACTGTATTACGTACGCCCTCTTTTTAGTTTCATTTACATATTCAGCTGTGTTGCTTGGACCCCTGTGTTTTGTGGTCATGTTTCTGTGTGGTCAACTAACAGTGAGTATGATGTTTTACACCATAATTGTAGGTTCTTGAAGACCTATGGGTAATCGGAACAGTGGGAGGGTTGTGTGCACGTAATACAGGATAACAACATCGTCTGCTGCTGACGTGACAGATGGCCGTCCTAAGTCGGCACAAATTACCCTAGGTCTCCTCGGTTTATGTGTAATCATTTAGTTTTATGTTTCTATGTAATTTTGCTATCCTTGTCCCTTTTGTGTCTCATTCCATGCGTGTCTGCCTGTGTGTTTCTGCAGTGGGTGTTCCGATGTGTTGCTGCTGATGTTGCAACCGAGTGTTTTTGGAGGTCCCCTCCTTTCTTTGTTGTTCGTTGTACCTATTGTGTTTCTGTATGTGCTTGTCTGTCTGTGTTGTTGGAGGTCCCCTCCTTCCTTCTATCACTCTGATACTGAACCAATCTACAGCCTTGTACAAACGCAATCTTAAGACTTGCACTCTGACTGACTGTAACGACAGGACTCTATGACATGACCTGTCCAAACCTCTTTAGAGAAGACAGGGTGCCGACTTCCTGTCCTCTCTGAATCTCAGTTGGACTCCTCGGGTGATAACATGCATGAACTCGCTACATACGGCAAACAACGGGCTATATTTTGTATCCCTTCTGTTTTTAAATCAATTTACAAATTTATCTGACTGCTCTTTCGTGATGCTGTCTGTTTGTATGTTCATCTTACAGTGAGGAGGTTATTTCACACGACAATTGAGCATTCTGCGAAACTTCCGGGTAATCGGGAAAGTGGAAGGGTTGTGCGCATGTGATTCTGAGAAACACTAGTCACTGTGGTGAAACACTACACCAAAAGTGTATCGCTGTGTATTTCGATCTTTCATTCGGTGTATTGCGATATATTGTTTCTTTTCTTTTTTATCATCTCTTATTATAAAACTAGGTTCCTCTTTCATGTATTTTTACATCCTATTCGTATTTTTTTAATTTAAGTTGCCCATTGGTCTCGTTGGTTTAGGAGTAGTCCTTTGTGTTTGATGTTTCTGCGTTATGCGTTTGTGTTCCTTGTCCCTTTTGCGTCTCTTTCTGTGTTTGTATGCTCTGTATTTTTGCATTGGATATTTTTGGGTTTTGCTGTGGGTGCTGCAACCTGGGGTTGTCGGAGATTCCCTTTTTTGTTTAATGTGGTCCTTGTCATTTTCTTGAAAGAAACACTAATACATTATTAAATTGTTTGATTCTTATGTCATTATCCATTTCGATTGTTAGCGATGTAGTTATTATCCATTTCGATTGTTAGCGATGTAGTTAAATTGATAAAAAGCAAAGTGTATCAATGATTTATTCGTATAATTTATAGGAGTGAGATATATTGCAATATGTATCTTGTATCGCGATACGATACAAATTCATTGAATATCGCAATATACTGATATATCGATATCATAATATTGTTACAACCCTAATAACCACAACGTCTGCAACGAGCATGGCAGATGGCCGTCATAGGTCGGCACCGATTGCTCATTGTTCTCATTGCTTTTTGTCATTTGTTTTTGACGTTTTTATGTGATATGGTGTGTAGTCATTTGGGCAGATGGCCGTCCGAAGTCGGCACCGATTGCCGTTTGTTCTCATTGGTTTATGTGTCTTTTTTTACGTTTAATGTGATATGGTGTGTAGTCATTTGTGTATGATGTTTTTATGAGGTCTTGTTTGTGTGTGGTCATATAACATTGAGGAGGTTGTTTTACACCACAATTGTACGTTCATCGAGACATCTCGTAATCGGAACAGTGGGAGCGTTTTGCGCACGTTATCCAGGATAACCACATCATCTGCTACTGACGTGGCAGAAGGCCATGCTAAGTCGTCACCATTGGCCCATTGCTTTCGTTTGTTTATGTGTGGTCATTTATGTATGATGTTTCTATGTGATTTGACGTTCATTGTACCATTTCCGTCTCATTCTATGCGTGTCTGCTTTGTGTTTTTGTAGTGGGTGTTTTTTTTAGGATTTGCTGTTAGTGTTTCAACAGAGTGTTGTTGGAGTTCACATTGCGTCTTTTTCTGTGCTTGTCTGCTCAGTGTTTTTGTATTGGTTGTTTTGCTGTGGGTGCTGTAGCCTAGTGTTGTTGGATATCCCCTACTTTCTTTTGTAAGGATAAAAATAAAATCCACATTAAATCGGTATGTATATTCCCGATTATGTTATCGAGAATGTTGAAGGAATTCAGGGTGAAAAAGCATCAAAACGAAACAACCAGAATACTGATAAACAAGTTTGAAACTGCAGTTGAGTGAAAAACAGAGAAAAGACTAAGAATCTTATTTGTACTAGTAGATAAATTATCAATGCTTAATGATGACATAGCTAATCAGAAAAAAACCATGGTATGAACACATTGTGATAGAATTGTAAAATCATACATTCTACAACTTTTTTCTATACCCGTACTTCAAGGCGTAAAACGACAATTACGGTCTGAATTCGGTCTAGGCCGTCGAGGGCTCTGACTGACTGGAACATTTTCTACTTTTCCTACACAACCACTGCACGGAATTTCACGACACCTTACAGGAAGCAATAACATATGATCCTTAAACAAGTGTGTTTTTTTCGTGCCGATCAGTCAACAAATATGGAGGCCAAGGGGTTATGGTTGACAGATACATTTTCGACTTCTCCTCTGCAATAGGTGCAAAGAGTTAGAAAAAACCTTACAGGAAGCAATTACTCAAGGGACTCTGCCAAGTTTGTGGGTTTTTTTTTTCTTGCCGTTCGGTCAACAAATATGGTCGCCGAAGGATCTGATTGGCTGACGCATCTTTTTTATTTCTCCTCTGCAGTTGCTGTACAGAAGTCCACTTAACCTTACGGAATGCAACTACGCAACATCCTTTACCAAATATTGCAGGCTCGGATTGTTCAAAGCAGTTTCATCAACTCCGAAACTGATGAACAGAATTTCTCAAATCCATACAGGAAGGAAGTACATTCTAAAACTTAAAGAAAGCATGGACGGCAATCGCAGGGAAAAGATAGTTGGCTCCTAACTTTAACTTGAAGTTCACCTACAGATATATAGACGATGTGCTGCCAATCAATAATCCAAAATTCGAGTATTACCTTAGCGGAATCTATCCGGCGGAGCTTGAAGTCAAAGAAACTACAGATACAAATAATTCAGCATTCTATTTGGACATAATGTTGTCCTACGACACTGATAATTACATGAACACCTCACTCCATGACAAACATGACGACTTCAATTTCAGCGTCACAAATTTTCCTTTCCTGAGTAGCAACACCCCTTCATCACCTGCTTATGACGTCCTCTTATCTCAGTTGATACTATGCCATAGCAAGTACCAAATGTACAGATGTTGTTCTGAGAGCTAGGCGTGGGTTCTTCTTTGATGTTTATTCCTAGCTTAAATAGTGACTTTGATTTTGATAAAGGGATGGGATTTTTTCAATGAAAATAATCAAATGTACAAGTATATTAGTTGAAATAATTCTGTATTTTCGGGGTAAATCCTATTTTTCCTTAATATCAAAAAGCGGTAATTTCGATCAAATATAAATTTTCTATATCATATAGATTTTGCATTTATGTATAAGAAATATTAGACGCCTTCAAATTCATAAGCATCATTTTAGAGCAGATAATTTTACAGCATGGACCAGACATGCACGTTTCTGGTATTTAACCCTCGTCAGTGATCCTTAGTCTAAACAATGTAATATGACCAAAATCAGTGAAAATTATATCCTTAATATACCGAAAGACGTAGCATAACGGATGGGATATGATGCTACAGGACCCAGGGTTTAGAAATTTGAGAAAATTTAGTAAACGGAAATTTTCAAAGGCGTTTGAAGAAACGACAACCCGAACTTGGCTACATATGCCCTCGGGGACTCTTGGTCCACCAGCAGTGACACTCACCAAGTGGTACAAATGTTTACAAAAGTTCGTACAGACTGTCAGACAGACAAACAGACGGGCAGGCAAAAAAAAAAACTATATGCCCCCGAATCTTTGATTCCGGGGGCATAAAAACAGCAGGTCGAAACGAAAATAGAAAAAAAATCGGTAAAGTACGAGGAGGAGAAAACGTCATAACAGAGTCAATGTTGAAACATATAAATACACCGAGACCAAAGGACAGCCAACCTCCATTTGGACTGATACACGCAAATTGTACGAGTGCAGATCAGGAACAACTCTTCTATGACCAGGTATGGCGTCTGTCATCAAACCAAATCAATATACAGCATGACATTCGATACTATTCGTCAGATGTTTAAAGAAAAGTGCCCAAAATATGCATCTTTTTTATCCATCCATCCATCCACCCACCCACCCACCCACCCATCCATCCATCCCTCCCTCCCTCCACCCATCCATCCATCCATCCATCTATCTATCTATCTATCTATCTACATGTATCTATCTATCTATCTATCCTTTTTTGTATTTTATCATGGGTATTTTCATCTTTACTGCATTTAATTAGAACGCCCTATATTAAAACAGTGATTATATATAGGATTTACTGGATCAAGAATTCGCTACTCTCTTCAACTAACAAATCAATTTGTGTATATGAACGTATAGTTCTAACTTCATTGCACATATAACAACATCAAGCGCAAATAATTTAATTATTTCTGTAGTATCTGTATGACGCATATTCAACATACGGGGCGATTTTTTTTTTCTAAAGCTGTATAGAAAATGTTTTGACGTCACTAAGGTCGAGCGCCGCAACTTTAGGCCTGTTTAAGTATTACGTCAAAAGTTTTGAACTTGAAAATGCTAAAATGCCATCAATTGCAAAATAAAGTAGATAATTAATAGCAATTCTCTGTAACCATTTAAACAATTTCGGCACGCATGGTCTCCGATTTCAATGAAATTACATACATAAGAAGGGACCAATGACAAAAGGAAAATTTGACAAAGAAATTAATTCTAGGTCATCTGGTTACCATGGCCAACGGCCTTTCAAGTTGAGAAATTGGCAAAATTGACCTAATTTGAAGCTCTATAATTCGGTCTATATGTGACATCAATGGAAGATTTTTTATGCATCCTAAAGATTAGGACATAAAATTTTAAATAAGCTCACTAGTAGTGTCTGATATTGTGAAAAAGACTGGTTACCATGACAACATAATTAGCTAATTTTGATATATTGATTTTAAAATGCTGTTTGTATTTTCCATTTTTCCTTCTCTCTTGATGGGTTTATGATAAGAAAATAGGATTTATCTTATATAATAAGCAAATTCATATTAAACCCATTTGTTGCTATGTACATAAGTTACCTTGGCAACGGTAACTATGGTCTTTAATATTACTTATTTTGCAACTTCAGAGTCATTTAAAAAAGAATTTGCATCATGATGAACAGATAAAAATTGTTGGGAAATATCCAACACAAGCTCTTTCAAAAACCGTGAAAAAGCTATGGGGAACATATGTTTCCATAGATACCATTTTTTATTATTTTCATAAAACAGTTATCATTAATCCAAGGAAGCTCAAATTCAATAACAATAAAGATCAAGTTAGCCTCTATCAAAATACAATTAAAAAGATTCAAATAAGTAATGGTTGCTAAAGTAATTTGGCCATACATTATAAAAATAAGCATTTTGTAGTTTTTCGAAGCCTTTTCCTCAAAAATCGAAACAGGCTTACACAACCTTTTTTACATATACGATAAAGCAAAGTCAAAACTTTATTTTAGATTAAAAAAAATTCAGATTACTGAAATTACGCACGTAATCCGGGATAACCATACCTTCTGCTATTTCCGTGGCAGATGGCCGTCCTAAGTCGGCACCGGTTGCCCATTGGTCTCGTTGGTTTATGTGTAGTCCTTTGTGTTTGATGTTTCTGTGTTGTGCGTTGACGTTCCTTGTCCCTTATGCGTCTCTTACTGTGTCTGCTTTGTGTTTTTGCATTGGGTGTTTTGGGTTTTTGCTGTGGGTGCTACAACCTGGTGTTGTTGGAGATCCCCTCCTTTGTTTTAACTTTTGATGCCCGTATCCAAGGATTCAAAGTGGGCCTATGTGCAATTTAAAACAATCGTTCCCATAGCAACGGGATATTTCCTGAATAATTAAAAAAAAATTCTTTCGTGTAATGAAAGATCTACATGAATACATTAATTAATTTTCATTACTTTGAATTAAAATTCAATGATCTAGTAAAAAAAGGACTCTTAAAATTGTCCAAAATTGCTTTCATTTTTGCGATTTGAGGTCATGTTGCCATAACAACGAGCAGAAACTTTGTCCCAATGTGAATGCTTAATATGTTTTATTTGCATAAAAAACTAAAAAATATAAGTAATTTATCGTTGAATTTTGAAAAAATGCCAAAAATACAATTTCGATAGGGTACCTGTGTTGTTGCTATGGAAACATATAGATAAGACCATAAACCCAACATTATTATTACTTAACTTCAGCAATGATAGGGTACTGATAATTCATCAGTGTTTGTTAAAGATTATGCTGCATAAATTATGTATGTGACTTCAAAAACGCCCAAAAATGCATTTTTTCAATATTCAAAGTCCATTTCCATGGCAACCGGATGTGATATTAAGAAAATTTTTAACAAATTTTTACTTTTGGGTCAGACTCAACCATATGTACAAATTTTATCAAAATCTGAGACATGCCGTGCAATGCGTCCTTCATAAAAAAGCAGATGCTTACAGAGAATAGCTATTAAATAGTCAAATAATGAAATTATTAGACACGACATCATAATTTGTTTGCCCATCGATGTACATGTATAGACAAAAACCAATGCACAAACAAAAAATATATACAGCTTCGCAGATTATATAATTTGTGGATCAGTTTTTGTCTATATATCGATAGAGAGAAAAATTATTAAAGAAAGGAGGGGATTATTGCTGTCATTACTGTGGTTTTTTAAATAAATTTTATATGATTCTGATGATTTTTTTTTCAATCCAAACAATATCAGGAAAGGGAATTATCTCCAGCATGACAACCCTGCACTCACCCAGCGAAACAAACCCACAAGAAAGTGACACATGAATGACATCATACAAAACTACAAATCGCAAAAAGACACAACAATGTTCACTGGAACAATATACAAAACAATCGTAAGAGACGTACAGAAACATCAAACATTGATGACAACACATAAAAGGAAGGGGACCAATGTGCACCCGGCGCCGACATAGGACGGCCATCTGCTACTAAAAAATGGAGTGGTTATCCGGATTACGTGCACACACCCCTCCCACTAATCCGAATTCTCAGAGGTATCCACATCCAATTGTTGTATAAACATAAAACTTCTAACTGTAACATTTGTAGAGTCACATCACAAACAAGATAAAAACAGCGGCCTCTTGTAACACAGATTCCATGTAAATGGATCTAAACAAATCTATGGTATGCGTATAATAGTCTGTGCTTTGCTGGCTGAAGCGAGCTTAAGATCAATTACCCGAGAAGTCTGACCACATTTAAGATAGAACAGAGAATCAAGAATTCAAGTTCAAAAAGGCCCATCATGGAGTTCCGTCGTCACGGTTGACCAGTGTGCAACATTGGGAAAGACACTGGTACAAAACTGTAGATTGCTCCTGTGTTTTTGTGATCACTTGGAGGTCATATCCTCGGTTAAATTTTGAAAGAAATACAGAATAGTTATTGTAAAATTTCCAAAAAGATTTTACAAGCTTATGATGTCTAAATCCATGACTGATAAGTTTTTTGTTTTGTAATTTGTATATTTTTGTCATGGAAGTCCGAAACATGGGAGCAAGCTCTAGCGTACCTTATGAGCTGACAGATGTAAATCCTGTACGGTGGTAATCTTGGAAAATCCGTATCAAGCCAAGGAAAATTAACTAAATTTATGCCAAAGTCTTCTCTTTTGTCATGTACCTTTGTCTGAATTTCTCCGTTATTGATTTTGATACGTTTTTCTTTGGGGTGTTTCGTCCATTTGCTATGAATGCTGTTACCGAGTCTTATAATTTTCGGATATAAGCCTTGTATTGTTGACTCCATGAATAGGAATTTAAGGTGTATAAGATTTCTGGTATGGCCCTTGTAGATTCTCTCCTTTCCTTTATATCTTTTGTGTATGAAAATACCTTATCTATCCTTTCCTGTTGCAGAGTGGGACAATTAAACTCGTTCCCCGTGACATGGCTATTTTTAAGAGTATTAATTACTTCTTTCCAGCTCTGAGGCTTTGTTTTGGCACATTGTAAATTTGAAATCATGAATATTATTAGGCTATTTCAGAAACTTGCCATTTGATTCTGTCGATTTACTTTAAAGAGAGTGCGAGGTTTCGCAGTTCTTGTAGGGTCGATTCAGTAGCATATCCAAATAAAATCTGTGTTCAAAATAACATTTGAGGGATGATGCTTAGATGTCAAACTTATTTAATTTCGATGATACTTTTTGGATGAAATGACAAGTTTAATTTCGATGAAATTTTTGGATGAAATGACAAGTTTCCGAAATAGCTTCAAGTTTCAAGTCATATGAAATTACGTTCAATAAAGATAAAAGCATAAAATGAAAACCTTAATCTATCTATTCATATTGTAGTATAAAGAATAAATTGTATAATGATTATGAATAGGAATTATATATTAAAAAGTGAAACAAGTATAGAGATAGAATAATTGTTCATAATGGCAATATATAACTTTCGTATCAACACATGCAATGTACAAGGTAAAAGAGAAAAGAAAAGATTCACCATGCGGTAAAAAAAAATCAAAATGCTTACATGCATATAGTTTGAGACACACCTAATTCTAGATATATAAGCCTGACCTAGGTTTGAAATGCACGAAACAAAACAAGAAGTCTATGCGGCGTTTGCATGTAATAATGATGAAAGCGCCGTTTAAAAAGTTTCACAAGATCAGACAAAAACAAAAGAGTTATCGCTCCTTTAACATGTACGCTTATACATGAAGATAAGGGACACCGAAATATAAGTGCGTAATAAAGATTGAGATGGCTGAGTGGACAAGGAGTGAAACTCTAATGCAGACGACCGGAATTACACGTCCCAGCGCGGTCATATGAGAGAAGATGTAAGATTCTATTTCATTACCCTAGGTCACTTGCTAATTTTAATTTTCATGTACAAAACCGTGGAACGTTGCAAACATGAGAAAGTATGTGTCTGATGGTAGATGTACATGTAGTACATATTTATTGCACACGATAGCGGACCCACTTGACAAATCAGAAGCCCTCATTTTGTTTACATCAGAAACACGTGTTTTTGGGATTTTTTATTGGTGGAGGGGGACGTCTATACATTACTACCGACGGAATTATCAGAAATATATACAATATTGAGTTATAGATTCATTTCAACGTGTTCCTGTTTGTTTTATATTCCAAAGGGTTCATCAAGTCAAGACTACGGGATCGGGAGGGTCAATGTTATTTTGTTAAGGTCAGGCAAGCTTTTTTGAAAAGTCTATACTTGTTTAAATTATAGGATCTGATTGGCAGGCTGGAATTTTGCATAAGTACCAATCAAATAGACGCTGGAGACATGTTTGTAAAAATAGCCTTCGATTTTGTGCTATATACAAGGATATGGTCATTATCCATATTTGTCATCATCAATACTGAATTTATGCAAGTTATAAACATATGAACAAAATATTTATAACCTACAAATATAATGGATTTGAAGAATTGATTCAAACAAAATTAAAGAAATCGAATAAAACATGTCTTCTTCATAGCACCAATGAGGTGAATGAATTGAAATTCCAAAATATCCGATCGAAAAACATCATCAAATTAACAGATTTTCAAACTTATCTAATTGACCCTTCCGAACGTGGGAAAAATTTGAGAAATTACATGACGTCACAATGCAATTTCGATGGTTGACTGAGGTTCGAAGCTTGTTTGTCCGAGGTAAAAGCATTGTGACGTCACGAATATTTTGCATTATTTTCCCGCAATCGGAATGGTCAATTGATTTGAATATGATGTATCTAATATTTGGAGACAATCGAGCAAAACCAAAAGAAATTTCATTGAAAAAGAACACAACAATTACGAGCAAACTAAATGTCTTTGGGTGAAACACGTGTAAAATAACTTCATGCTATATTGAATTTGGAAACCTCATTTACATTCTGGGCTTTATATGTGGGATGAATTGAAAAGATATGAGATATATATATATATATAATTGTTTCAAAGGAAAAGAAAAATCATTTCAATGGATTTCTAAAATACATTACTTGCAAAAAGAGTTCAAACTAGATGGTACTGTTGCAAGCAACAGACGGATTCCTCCTTTATTAGACTTTCCTCGGAACTGAAGTGTTAAAATCCGAATAAAGAAGATGGAAAAAGAATAGTTGCTTTAGTACCATATTAACTTCAGCAAATGAGTCAAAAGAGCTTATGTCTAATTTGGGACTCTTATTTATTTATCAACAAAATAGAGGAAAAAATGATAAATACCTTTCATGTTTACGAAAGCTTTAAACTCCATGCACAATCAATATCTAAATCTTTACAATGACTTTCTCAAACAAGAATTGCACAATGATTTTGCAATGAGATAATTTCTATTAATAGAAAATGACAACAACATGAAACTACTGATATGTAATGCTACTAAGAATAAAAAAGAAAGAAACAGAGAACAAGAATAACAGAGTTATCTATCTTACTATGTATAAAGTTCAAATAAGTAGTACTACTTGTGTGAAGAATAAATAGTTAAGGACAAAATCCTGTAAATGTTACAAGAGTAAATGTTTGTTAGACCTTGAAAAAGTTAATTTGACCTTTAACCAAGGTAATGGATAAAAGATAAGCATTTGAATTTATCCTCATCAAGAGTCCTCTTAATCTAATCAAAGCTCAATATTTTATCGACAAAAGTCTGTTGTGACCTTGAAATCGAGCAAATGACCTTGGGTCAAGGTCAAGGTGAAAGGACTTGATGCAAGGAATATTTCTCTCAAGATCAAATGGTCTTTGTTCTATAGGCAAAAGTTTGTTGTGACCTTGAGAAACAAAATTTGACCTTGGGCCAAGGTCAAGGTGAAAGGGCTTGGCTCAATGATTGTATTTATGAAGTATGAACTGTCAAGGTCAAATAGTCTTTGTTCTATAGGCAAAAGTTTGTTGTGACCTTGAGAATCATAATGTGATCTTGAAACTAGGTCATCAACAATGACTGCCTATTAGTAGCCTACCATCCAAGTTTCAACTCAAAATCTCAAAAACTGTAGAAATTGGCACTGTGCCAATTTAAAGTTCCATTTTCAACTCAAAATAGCACGAAAACCGCAAATATTTTATCGAGCATGTAAGCGTATAAAAGTTTGCAAATTTCCCAAAGATCAATATAAAACAAATTTCGTTCAAATCGTACGGTTAATTTAGGAGTTAAAAGGTTTTAAAGATTTTGCCTGTGATGACCTCTAGCGGGGGCATATGTGAACTTTTCGACAAGAAAAAAAATTTAAATGAAGATCTTTGTTTTCTCTTTCTCATGACATTTTCCATTTTATCCTATGATGTCGTACTTTGTTGTAACGTCTCTGGAATGGCCGGTGGGTAAGAATAATAATAATAATAAGAATAATAAGAATAAAGAAAAGACAATACAACTAGATGGCTACTGTTGCAAGCAACAGACGGATTCCTCCTTTATTAGAACTTCCTTGGAACTGAAGTGTTAAAAGCCGAATAAAGAAGATGGAAAAATGAATAGTTGCTTTTGTACCTTATTCACTTCAGCAAATGAGTCTTAAGAGCTTTAGTCTAATTTGGGACTCTCATTTATTTATCAACAAAATAGAAGAAAAAGATAATAAATACCTTTCATGTTTACGAAAGCTTTATACTCCATGATCTATCAATTCTAAATCCTTCAATATTACTATCTCAAAACAGAATTGCACAATGATTTTGCAATGAGAGCATTTCTATAAATAGAAAATGACAATAGAATCAAAATACAGCCAAGTAATGCTACTAAGAAAAAAAAACAGAGAAAGACTACTTGCGTGAAGAATAAATAGCGTAGGACAAAAACTGCTAATTCTACAAGAGTAAGTTTGTCTTGACCCTGAGAATGATCATTTGACCGTGAATAAAGGTCACGGAAAAAAGATAAGTATTTGAGGTAATTATTTTCAACCAAAGTATGTTGTGACCTTGAAATCGAACAACTGACCTTGGGTCAAGGTCAAGGTAAAAGGGCTTGATGCAAGGAATATTTGTTAAGTTTGAACTCTTAAGGTCAAATAGTCTTTGTTCTATAGGCAAAAGTTTGTCATGACCTTGAGAATCAAAATTTGAACTTATTTCAAGGTCAATGTGAAAGAGCGTGGCTTAACGATAATATGTATGAAGTTTGAACTCTGAAGGTCAAATAGTCTTTTTTCTATAGGCAAAACTTTGTTGTTAAACTCCATGCTCTATCAATATCAAATCCTTTACAATTACTTTCTCAAAACAGAATTGCACAATGATTTTGCAATGAAATAATTTCTATTAATAGAAAATGACAACAACATGAAAATACAGATATGTAATGCTACTAAGAAAAAAAAAAAGAAACAGAGAACAAGAATAAAAGAGTTATCTTTCTTACACTATGTTAAGTTCAAATAAGAAGGAATACTTGTGTGAATAATAAATAGTATAGTACAAAAAGTGTAAACTCTACGAGAGTAAATAATTGTTAAGACCTTGACTAAAGTTTGTTGTGACCTTTAGAATCAGAATTTGACCTTGGGTCAAGGTCAAGGTGAAAGAGCTTGGTTTAATGACATTATGTATGAAGTTTGAACATTGAATGTCTAATAGTCTTTGCTCTATAGGTAAAAGTTCGTTCTGACCTTGAGAATCAAAATTTGACCTTGGGTCAAGGTCAAGGTGAAAGAGCTTGGTTTAATGATATTATATATGACGTTTGAACTCTGCAGGTCTAATAGTCTTTGTTCTATAGGCAAAAGTTTGTTCTGACCTTGAGAATCAAAATTTGACCTTGGGTCAAGGTCAAGATGAAAGAGCTTGGTTTAACGATATTATGTATGAAGTTTGAACTCTGAATGTCAAATAGTCTTTGTTCTACAGGCAAAAGTTTGTTGTGACCTTGAGATTGAAAATTTGACCTTGAAAGTAGGTTGACATTAAATGACTACCTATAAGTAACTTAGTATCCAAGTTTCAACTCAAAATCTCAAAAACTGTAGAAATTGGCACTTTGCCAATTTAAAGTTACATTTTCAACTCGGAATAACTCGAAAACCGTAAATATTTCATCGAGCATGTTAGCGTATAAAAGTTTACAAATTTCCCAAAGAACGTTTCAAAACTAATTACGTTCAAATCGCACGGTTAGTTTAGGAGTTATACGTGTTTAAAGATTTGACCTTTGGTGACCTCCAGCGGGGGCATACGTGCACTTTTCGACGACAAAATTTTTTTACCCCTAGATCTTTATATGCCTTTTCACATGATACTATTTGTTTTATCATAAGAAGTGGCACTTTTTTGTACAGTGACTGGAACGATCTGGGGGTAAGAATAATAATAATAAGAATAATAATAAGAATAAAGAAAAGACAATACAATAACAGAAAGGATTCCGACGGAAAAGTCGGAATCCTTAACTAGATGGCTACTGTTGCAAGCAACAGACGGATTCCTCCTTTATTAGACCTTCCTTGGAACTGAAGTGTTAAAATCCGAATAAACAAGGTGGAAAAATGAATAGTTGCTTTTGTACCTTATTCACTTCATCAAATAAGTCTTAAGAGCTTTAGTCTAATTTGGGACTCTCATTTATTTATCAACAAAATAGAACAAAAAGATAATAAATACCTTTCATGTTTACGAAAGCTTTATACTCCATTATCTATCCATTCTAAATCCTTTAAAATTACTATCTCAAAACAGAATTGCACAATGATTTTGCAATGAGAGCATTTCTATAAATAGAAAATGACAATTGAATCAAAATACAGCCAAGTAATGCTACTAAGAAAAAAAAAAACAGAGACCAAGAGTGAAAGAGTTATGTTTCTTTATCTATGTTATGTTCAAATAAGAAAGACTACTTGTGTGAAGAATAAATAGCGTAGGACAAAAACTGCTAATTCTACAGGAGTGAGTTTGTTGTGACCCTGAGAATGATCATTTGACCGTGAATAAAGGTCATGGAAAAAAGATAAGTATTTGAGGTAATTCTTTTCAAGATTGATCTTAATCTGATCAAAGCTCAATATTTTATCAACCAAAGTATGTTGTGACCTTGAAATCGAACAAATGACCTTGGGTCAAGGTCAAGGTAAAAGGGCTTGATGCAAGGAATATTTGTGTTAAGTTTGAACTCTTAAGGTAAAAAAGTCTTAGTTCTATAGGCAAAAGATTATTGTGACCTTGAGAATCAAAATTTGACCTTGGGTCAAGGTCAAGGTGAAAGAGCATGGCTCAACGATAATATGTATGAAGTTTGAACTCTCTTTATCTGATCAAAGCTCAATATTTTATCAACCAAAGTATGCTGTGACCTTGAAATGGATTAAATGACCTTGGGTCAAGGTCAAAGTAAAAGGGCTTGATGCAAGGAATATTTGTGTTAAGTTTGAACTCTTAAGGTCAAAAAGTCTTTGTTCTATAGGCAAAAGTTTGTTGTGACCTTGAGAATCAAAATTTGACCTTGGGTCAAGGTCAAGGTGAAAGAACTTGGCTAAACGATAGTATGTATGAAGTTTGAACTCTGAAGGTCAAGCAGTCTTTGTTCTATATGCCAAAATTTGCTGTGACCTTGAGAATAAAAATTTGACCTTGAAAGTAGGTCAGCATTAAATGTCTACCTATAAGTAACCTACCATCCAAGTTTCAACACAAAATCTCAAAAAATGTAGAAATTGGCACTGTGCCAATTTAAAGTTCCATTTTCAACTCTGAATAGCGCGAAAACCGTAAATATTTTATCGAGCATGTAAGCGTAAAAAAGTTTGCAAATTTCCCAAAGAACAATATAAAATAAATTTTGTTCAAATCCGACGGTTAGTTAAGGAGTTATAAGAGTTTAAAGATTTGACCTTTGATGACCTCCAGCGGGGGCATATGTGAACCATTTGACAAGAAAAAAAATTTCATTCAAGATCTTTATATGCTCTTTCACGTGGTACTTTCCGTTTTTTCATATGATGCTATACTTTTTAATAAAGTGTCCGGAACGGTTTGGGGGTAAGAATAATAATAATAAGAATAATAATAAGAATAAAGAAAAGACAATACAATAACAGAAAGGATTCCGACGGAATAGTCGGAATCCTTAATAAAGAAAAGACAATACAATAACAGAAAGGATTCCGACGGAAGTCGGAATCCTTAAATAGTTACACAGAAAGTTACCCATACTAGAGAAAAAATATGTAGTAAATTCAAATTTTACACGAATTCGTCGAAGATCATATAAGTTATTACAAGTTAAAAATAACTATTTATTCATTAGAGAATAAGCTACAGACTGAAATAAAGGAGGATGAATAACATGACAATACACAATACTAGATAACATAGTACATAGTTTACGTTAATTAATTTCATCAATAATGCGGAAGGGTTCCAACTCTATTCCTTCTTCAAGAAAATTTCAAACCAATTTTCATGCACCAACACGTGTTTCGAATATTAAATTCTCATCAGTGATGCTTCCAGCCAAAGTGCCATTTCATAAGCGGTCCAAATTAATTTCACTAGCGCCCTCTTGTGTTACTTTTAGACTTTAAATTTCTGCATTTACTTTACAGAGAGTGTGCGGCTCCAAAATTCATGTAGGGTGGATTCAGTAGCATATCCAAAAGAAATCTATGCTCAAAATAGCATGGGAGGGATGGTGCTTAGTTGTTAACCTCCTTAAGTTTCGATAATATTTTTCGATGAAATAGCAAGTGATAATTGCTTAAAATTAAATTGTGACCGGGCCTTTAATCCTGACATTCTGGATTGCGATTGAATGGCTGTCATCATCACCAAACAAGAAATAATTTGTACATCAATATGTATATGAGACTTTCATCGAATTTGACAAGTTTTTATGGAGCTGTTGCGGGGGGGAGGGATGTTGCACGCAATGAGGAGACGCTAACTCTCCCCGTGCATCTGGTCTCGTTTCGGAATGTTATTCATTCCGAGGTTCGCGTCTGTTGCAATGGAGATTCTAATGATTTTGTCTTGTCTTCCTTGGAGACTTGGAGGCTGAACATCTGATCGGTACTTCTTTGATGTGTGTATTAATGGTTTTCTGAATTTCTCTAACATGTCGGTAATCAAATTTATGTCATATTTATATATACCTGGGCGTGTTTATATCCACATATGTTATTTTGAATATCTTTTGACAGTAAAAGTGTATATTATATAGAAAAAAACAAACAGTACTTTTCGTTTCGGTTGTGATTGATTTAATATCTTAAATATACCGCGCAGCCTTGGGCTTTAGATTTTCTAACAAACTCTATTCTCCTATATTATTACGAAGTAGTTTTTGTTTTCATTAATCTGCAAATACGATTTAGAACTTCTTAAAACAAACAGGAAAACCGTATGCTGCCTTTATCTCTTTACCAAATCCGTAGGTAATCACTCCAAATGTTGCATGATTGCCTGTACTGTACACCTCATACTGGCCTGGTTGAATAGTATAATAAAGGGCACTGTATGAGATTCTATTTACGAATATATCTTCTTGACGATTCCATTTAATTTCATTATCAGGCTCGATGCTTCGAAATTTGAAGTTATCAATAGAGTCGGTTTTTATTAGAACAGTCGAGTAGTGCGTGAAGTTATTTTGGTAGGGGGTAAGGAAACGACAGTATGATGTATATGAGGATACAGGTGGAACTGATACTGAAAACCCATCTTCTATATAGTGGCAGCTCGTCTGAAAATGTGTTCTGATATAGCTGACTTTTGACTGGTCTTCGATAAAAATGTAGTCCGTAAACGTGGTAATATGTCTATCAGAAATTGCAAAATCGTTTCCTGGATTGTTACAAAAAGTTACCGAGTCGTTACTTCTTAAAAGACAAGGAATAATGAACAGATTTGCATCGCTATGTGTAACTGAATCAATGTGACTAAACATGTTATGCGAGAAATCCAGATCCCGGTAAGAACCATGTAGAAGCATAAACGGTTTTGAGCCAGCAACATGCCCCATTACCCATGATACGTGTTTAATTTGGAGTACCTGACCACGGTCCAGCACTATATCTGAAGTATTACTTAATCCTATTGATTGGAGATCTATAACTGTACCTGCATCAGATGAGAATCTAATGAGCGTTTCATTATAGAAGGCAACAATGGAGAGCATAGCGTAACGATTCATAGAGAAAAAGTAGTAAGTCTGCAAGCTTGTTGCTGGAATCGCCATGTAGCCATCTCCACTGCCAGGCGAAAGAACAACTACAAAAACAGCAATATCGGTGCTCGATGTCAGTAAGACAGTATTGCGTCCAACGTAGGAGCCATTGCTCAAAAGTGTATTCGGAAGAGTCAGTGAAAGGGCGTTGATGGCGGAGATATTAACCACACGGTCTATTCCAGGTTCATCTGACAATAAACTCACTTGTCCATATCCTTTGGAAACTATCAAAAGTTGAATTTCTTCCACAGTTGTGTTAACCTCAGGAAATGCCAAGATAAATTCTTTTCCGAATTGACCTGTAATTAAACAGAAAGACGTTACTCGGGGTTTTTTTATATGTCCTTCAATAATCCAAAATTTATGGATTACCTAAGCGGAATCTATCCTTCGGAGCTTGAAGTCGAATACACTCGGAGGCAAAATATTTAGCATTCTACTTGGACATAATGCTGTCCTAAGACACTGATTGTCACATGAATACCACACTCTATGACAAACGTGACGACTTCAATTTAAGCATCACAACATCCTTCATCGCCTGCTTATAGCGTGTTCAAATCTCAATTGAAACGTTATGCCAGAACAAGTTCCTAATACAAAGATTTTCAAAGAGATCTAGGCGTCTTTCAGATATTTTAAGCTTCTCAATCAAGGATACATTTGTGACCGACTAACACGGACTATACGGGGAACTTGTTTCGTTTTTTAACTACAACAAAGTTACATCAGGTCCAAAAATACTTGAATCATGTCCTGCTTCTTGAGAATGTACAACATCTGAATATCTTTATAAACCAGCTGGTCATATCATTTCATGTGACTTTTCAATTATCCAAGACAGGCAGCTCCGTGGTCGTCTAAAATAAGGACCTAAGTATAGAATCCCATCCAAGATAGATTTTATCAAATGTCGCGAAGTACTAAAGGAAGCTTTAGATAACTATACCAAACAATGGTGTAAATTGGACGTCGAATCGCATGCTCTGAATGACTGGAAAAACCTCATTTTGGATATTACCGAAATTCGAATAGATAACTACCACAAGAAATCCTCATCTTTTTGAAAATCAAAGTTCCAAAATTGAAAGATTATTCAAGTTACGTAATTTACATGAAAAATATGTCTTCGCGCCTGCAGATAAAGCAGCCAACAACACCATAATCATTTGAAAACGCTTCTACATACATGTATCAACTTTAGTTTCGGAACTTTCCTCTACTCTGTCTTCATTTAATACCCTATTACTAAATTGGATCTCCCTACGATATACTACATATAAAAACTTCACGAGTCTCCATACAAATTTCGATACATTGCTAATTCTAGCAACTGCTCAACTACAATTTTTTCTAGAAATCTGACGTTAGCACTCACGACTGTAAAGGAACACGTAGCCAAATACTGTGAAATTGTCATGAACAGGAATGGTGTAAAATTCTTTTGGTCTATTAAAAATTAAGGGGATGTGATTGACATAATGAAATCAAGAAATGTTAAAGCTAATACGATTATTTTTCATACGACTTTTCTAATATGTACACATCGCTTCCTCGCGACAAAACAAATGATCGATCGTCCAAACTAATTAAATGGTGTTTTGATCGAGAGGGGAAAACTTATATTTGTACATCTGAATCTAAGGGGTTCTTTTTCGCCACAGAATACAAATGATACAAATCGTAGACATGTGGTGACCTTTGTATTGCCTTTTCCTTCCCTTTGGAAAGCATTTATGTAAGATTTGGTGAGACAATCTACAAGCAGGGTGTAGGGATTCCTACTGGTACTAATTGTGCGCCTCTTGTTGCAGATTTATTTTTATACACGTATGAATAAGAATTTATCCAAATTCTTCAAAAGCAAAGAAAAAATGATGATGTGAAATGTTTCATTGGTACTTCTAGAAACATTGATGACATTCTTACAAAAAAGGTAAAGGTAGGGTTTATTGTCTCGTTCGCCTGAGCCTCACGCGACTTCTACAAACACCTCCCTGGCGCGACCTGTACAATCCAGTGCATTCTCAACTCTCTTGAAAGTATACATGTACAAGCAGAGCTGCCGTTTATGCGCTGATGCTTTTCATTCACATTACAAGCTCGTCTCATGTGCCAGGTTTACTCCTGGGTGGAGTGCACCGTAGTGTAAAGTAACTTGCCCAAGGTTACAATCGTTTGCAATGATCGGCGACGGTGAGACTCAAACCCATGACCTATCGATTCGTAGTCCAACGCGCCAACCACTACGCTACCAGTACTATTATCGATAATCCTGTTTTTGAAAAGTATAAAAATGTACTTTATCCTCAAGAATTGATTCTAAACAAGGCAAACACTACAAACACAGAATCACCATGTTTGGGACCTAAATATCAAAATTGTTAATGGAGACATTAATACAAGTGTGTATGACAAAAAAAAAGACGATTTTCGATTCAACATAGTAACTTTCCCCTGGCTTGACGGTGCTGTTCGCCCTATAATATATACTTTTCAAAGCTCATCCGGCATGCTAGAGCATGTACTGATGTTTTGGATTTTCACAGTAGAAATTTTATAATTACCACGAAACGTTTAGGACAAGGTTTCGCTTTCACATAACAAAGACTTTTCAACGATTTTACTATAGAAAAACCCCGTAGACGTTTTATTTTCCGTCCTATTTCTAACTTAACTGACGTACAGTGAAAACAATGGTATTTTCTGTTACGACTAAAGGAGTACTGTAAAACTGATTTCTTTTTGGAAGATGACATTATCATATTTTAGACTAAATCGGGAAAAACAGGGTGCTCTGGAATTAGTGAACAGGACAGTAGAGTCACAACCAACGTATTTATGCCATTTTTTCCTTCGCAGGTTCTTCTTTAGCGAATAATGATTTTTTAAAGCTTAATATATAGAAGGTTCGATTGTATTTTTCAACGAAAACGTCAGGCAATATAACCTCCTGCTTCTGCCTGAGATTTCCTATGTTTAGTGAACTATCACTTACCTGGATTACAACTACAATGTAGATGTTATTTTGATAAAGCTTCTCTGATAAGTCGATTTCCTGCATCCATTCTATAATTAATTTAATGTTTATCCGATTTCTTTTTTTTTTCCAATATTCTATTTCCTACTATCTTTTTTCCGTTATCATGTTTTTTTTCTTTCTCGTTAGGATAAATTAAATAGCGATTGAGTGATACCAAACGATACGCTTTAAACGATTTCTTAATCTTGCCTTTACGATTTTTCAATTGTGTAAAGAAGATGCACATGAAGAATGTTTATTTCAAAAGAAGATTTTGGATTTTGTCATTAATATGATGTCTTAAACAAATCTTTTTTAAAGAAACTCTTTTACCAATTCTACGAGACTTAACTCTCCTTTGAGAATTGGATGCCGTCGCTAAAACATCTAGCTTTCTCTGATATTGATTTTAGCTGTTAGTTAAATGATGAAATGATGCTAATTACCTTTATCTTGAAGAAATATATGATACCTCGTAAATTAATAAACATAACAATAATTTAAATTTAAAGAAAAACAATATCGCACCTGGTATATTTTTCGTTCCGTCATCATCTTGTGCATATACTCTCTCATATAGTTCCTTTATCTGCACCGCCTGCTGCCTTACCACTTCTGATAAATAATCTAATTCTCTTGAATCATCATTTGTACATATATGATCCCCTTTTATAACTTGCGTTGACACACAAGCGAAATTTGCGAATAACAGAGGGAAAATATAGCCCATGGTCGATTCTGCCGGAGAGCCTGTGGCGTCGATGAATTAAAGTGAAACCTTAATTCGTTCCTTTTAAATACCTACCAAACAAAAGAAAAAATTCTTATTATATTTATTTACTAAATTGGCATGTGTCAGTTTTGCATATCAAAAGTGTCTTATTATATTACTAAATTTGCATGTGTCCATTTTGCATATCAAAAGTGTCATCTTGCTTTACGAAAGATTGTTTGCTCTTGTAATTCTTTTTTTTTCCATTTCTTACTTCATTCTGGAATTTTTACGAGTGTTTAATTTTTTTTCCTTTTTAATGGTTATATTCATAGTGTATACTATTTACACTTCTAGAATATATATAGTTAAAAAAGGTAAAATCAATCACATTGACTATTCGGTAAATGGCGGATTAATCAAATGAAGGGCGAATGCACAAATGAACTTTAACATGTAAACAGCACAGAAAGTTACAGGTGACAACTACACTAAAACTAAATTAAAGGATATATAGTATATAGTTACGCATAAGATTAATTAGATGTAACTCAGGCTCTGCTACATGTATCTTTAACCAACAAACATTCTCAATCATTTTGCAGATTTCCAGAATTTTCTGATTTTATATAAAACAGTAAAATTTAAAGCTCAAAATAAATTCAATTCTTATGAGTTGGAATCCTAACAATGCCACGTAAATTTTATTGGTAAAATCAAATATTATTACCATTTTGCTATCCTTAACCATAGGGATGTTACTTAATCTTCCCTTTTGATAACTTTATTCAATCTTTTGTAATCACCGAACTGCATTCTCTTTTATCTATGTTAATCTAACTTGATTGAATACAATTTACATTTTTCTGACGAGGGACAAGTGCCCGAAACGTGCATGTCTGGTCCATGCTGCAATTTTTTCTGTTCTCAATGATGCTTTGAATTTGAGGACGTGTTATTATATTAGATCCTATACTTGTATTGGATATGTAATATGATCCATGTTATATCTGAATATGTTTACCTTTGCAAATTAGCACTTCTTGTTATACTGGGCTATCTAGGGTGTATTTCGCACTTGCACTTTCGCATATGATTTACAAAATTAGAAGGATCAAAGGTAGACAGCATGCGTCAGAATCATGAAATGCCTTTTTATAACGTGGATATGATCCTTATGTCACCAGACGGACACTAGGCTTGTTACTTGACCAATTTACAGTCTTGCACCAGCGCATTCTTCAGACTGTTACTCTGCCTGACTGTGACGGCGGGACTCCATGACAAGCCCTGTCCAAACTTCTTTAAAGCGGACAGGGTCCCGACCGCTTGTCCTCTCTGAATGTCAGTCGGATTCCTTGGGTGATAACATGCATGAGCTCGCTACAGCCAACAGAGCACGGTCTGTATTACGCACACCCCCATTTGTATATCCATTTACATATTCATCCGTGTTGCTTTGGCCCCTGCGAATTGTCGTCTTGTTGTGTGGTCATCTAAAAGGAGGATGTCATGTGCGTTCTTCGAGGCCTTCGGTAACCGAAAAAGTGAAAGGGTTGTGCGCAAATAATTCGGATAACCATACCATTTGCTACTTGCGTAGCAAATGGCCGTCCTAAGTCGGCACCGGTTCCCCATTGGTCTCGATGGTTTATATGTAGTCTTTTGTGTTTCTATGTCGATTGTCCCTTTTTCGTCTCTTGCTGTGCTCGTCTTTGTGATTTCGCATGGGGTGTTTGGCGTTTTGCTGTTGGTACTTCAACAGCGTCTGGTTGGAGATCACATCCCTTTTTTTACACTGAACACTAGATACTATTTAGCAGATAAGTTATCCTTCGAGTTCCTATGGTGCTGTGTCATTGTCTCCATGTGTTTGTCAGATTTTTCTTTTCGCATGAGAAAGTTTTTTCCAAGAATCTGACATGCGTATAATTGTGACTTTTGGAATCTGGTCACAATATTATAAAACTTTTTCCGCGCTCAAATTAAATATTTTACTCAAACGTTTAGATTATGCTCAATACAGAACGCCACTTGATTTGGGTCTGATTTAGGTTATCAAAGACTTTGAACTTGTTCTCTGCTGAATTTAGAACGGTACGTGTTAGTTGAGAACGCAATTGGTTTCTCTCTATGACATAATACGAAGCAGAATCCCAGAATCTGGAGTGACTGGGGAAAAAAAACTTTTTTCCAATTTTCCTAGCTGTTTATGCATTTCATGAATATCGTATAATATTTTTCTTGATTTATGCATTGGAAAAAATTTATATGTACTTTTTTTTTGGGGGGGGGGGATACATTCTTTTGTTTTCATTTTTATTAAAGTGGACATTTTTTCCTGACATTCTAATCTAGGTTATTGTAATAATTGATATATTTACATGTACAGCTGCTACATTTCATATTATATGTAAATTCATTTTATAAATAAATTCTTATGTAAAATCCTTTTGATAGAATTTTTAAAACTCAAGGTTGCAGATAATCATAATAATTGAACTTTTTTTACCTTGTTATTTTTCTTTCATCGGGTCCGATACAAGTTTTCAATAATAATATTACGTCAAAAGAGAGGTTTGCAATATAGTGCATTTTGTATACAATAATTGTACTTGATTTGTGTTGCATACACGTAACAAAACAGAAATTATTATTTTCATACATATACACCACAGTATTGTTTTCTGTCTGACATACAAGACGTGCGAAAATAAAACTCATTCAATCTCAAAAGTTTCGTCTGAGCGAATAGCATTCTATTTGGTTGTGCATATATACTTTAGAATAGTGTTGCATAAAGTTACATTTTATGCAGGCTGATTAAAACCAGCCCGTTTCTCCTTCGTCAGGGTCTGGAGTACACCCGTTAAGGGTCATTTTCAATGATCTTTTGGCCGGAATATTCATCAGATTTTATTAACCAATCTGAACGTCCGTTTCATCGAACCTTCGATGGCTTTAAGTTACATACAGTGTCGCTGGTTTAAACTGTTGTACCGTAAAATGGTTTCAAATACTATCATTTGTACATCTATGGTGGCGGTGAAGGCCTCTTGGCCTGTTTCGCTCGCATGAAAAAAGCTAGGCATAAATTTCAAATTTGGTTACCATGGCAACCGTTTTACAGACTTAATTTTCCTGTCAAAAAAGAAGAATTGTCTTCAAAATTAAACTGTTATTAATCTGCTACTATACAATTACAAGAAAAAATTTTCCTCTTTCTATACATACCAAATTTATATGATGTTGATCGGTTTGTTTTCTCGGTATTTTCCATGAAACAAGCAGGACTTCAAAAATACATGTTATGACTGGCCTTGAAATCAGTACATGTGAGAGTCGCTCAAACCGAAAGTAGAAAGTGTGTACTAGCTCTCAGAACATTTCATACTTCTGTATATGGACTTTTTACCACCTACAAATCTTACTAAATCATCAAAAACCCTGTTAAACTCACCATCATTACTCATTTCCTACAAATTCCATCACAGAAATCAATTTTCAAAAATAAACAGTGGTCACTTTTACGAAACTATGGCTAGGAGTCAAGGCCAGGTCTTCACCGCTATCTATATATTACTTGCATACTATTATATTGACTCTGAAATTATTGGTTTATAGACGATTTTATTCTGGGATACACAGCCTTTCGCCAAGTTTGAAATTGTTATTTGCATAAACAGTATGTCTCATATTCAGGTCAGCGTGAGCGCGAAACATGTACCACGTGTATACAATTCTCTCGACAGAAAAAAAACAACTTAAGGTCAGGATGGCGACATTTAATAGAAATGAGGTAGAAGAAAGATGGATATGTCCACATGTAGGGAAACATCTCCTCAAACTATTCAGAACAAAAAAATCAAAATTAGCCCGTCTCATTTGTTGGCTATAAATGTCCATTTTTTGCCTATTTTCGGTATTTTAAAGAATACCACTGTTGGCACATCATAACTTTATATACCTCTGCAAAGCATAAAATTTCTAAAAGTCATATATACCCTTATTATTCTGGATTCGTATAGCTTGTATATGAATTATATGAATTAGGGCCTATTTTGACAAATTCAGATTAAATAAACAGTTCTAAGGAGTGTATTTTCTTATAAATACGATTTCGCTGGTTGCCATGGCAACACCTCATAATTTTTATTAATAGCTAAAAGGTCGCCAGGTACATAAATTTTTTTCTATGTATAGAGCCATGGTATTGCTCTATTCTAAAGCAGTCAAACCAATATGTACCTTAATTCGTTTTTGAGCGAAATTACTGTTTCTATAAATAGCACAGTAATTTGTGCAAAAATCAACATTTTGACCCAAAAACATAGAGATTTACTCCAATTTCGAATTTCTAATTCTCTCTTTTTTAAAGAGTATAATGAATAGTTTATATTCTTATGTTTGAATCTTTTGAAGCAGAACTTATACGAAAATGACAATTTGTTTTCTATTTTTGCCGATTTTCCCAAAACTACCAATTCAGCAATGAAAATTTCTAGCAGTATTATTTTTTTTCTGAAATAATGCAACAAACCGAGCCTATATCATCTATCGTCCATGTCGGTTTCAAATATTACATGACATGAAAATAGAGTCAAATTCAAATATACATTCTTTAATTAAAACATCGTATATATCTTTATCTTCTAAATTTATTCAACTTAAAGAAAAAAATCAAACATTAAATGCAGAATCCCTGTCCTGCAGCGAAACTTATGAAGGCCCTTATCAGGCTCACATTTGATTCATTCATTTTGAGATTACCCCCATCCTTCCTCATATATTTTTCTTCTTTGCTTTTGTGTTTTATAATTTTGAAGCTAGAAATGAGGGTTTACAAATATCGAATACTGGTAAAGCATTTTGAGGAAAATTCTTTATTTTTACTTGTCACTTTCAACATTTTCTATCAAAATTTTACAGTTTTGTTATTTTTTTCATTCTTTAAAATGCCCCCAATTGCATAACAATCGGTCAATTTTTTTCTTGTCAATATATTGTGTTAATTATTCATAAAGTAATCGTATATTGCAATTTCAATCAAATCTCTATTATATTATTCTTGAAAATTGGCATTTTATAGGAAAAATCGATTAATTCCCATATACCCCTATAGTAAAATAGGTGTTATTTTGAGACGGCCCCTACAACTATACCAATCGGTCGATTTTTCTAGAGATCCGTCAAAATGTGAATAATTAAGAAAGTAATAATTGGTGTAAAAATTATCAATCTTTCTATTATAGTTTTTGAGATATGAAACCAAATTCGGCCTCCTTAACTTATGAGGAATTTTCGCAAAATCTTTTATATTAATTGATCATAGATACAAAATAGGTTATTCTAGGACAAACAGGTTATTGTATATATAGTTGAATAATCACTTGACGTGTTTATTCATGAATAGAAGGGAGTGTTCAGGTAGCCGTTCGAAGGCTCAATTCTTACGAGTGCACACGCTTTTTCGTCTCTATGCTTACCGACCCACTTACCCTTTTGTAATGTGATTTAAGATTACTTTCTTATTTTATACATCACATATTGCTACTTTCTCAAACGATCATTTTCACAGAAATATCTGTTTATGTGAGATGAGTAACAAACTTGTTATAATTTCAGGACTATGATGATGATGTTCAAGTGTGATCATGAAAAATCGGGAAAATCGCATCCATCTCTGAAAATATTGGAATATTTTGTTCATACTACATGTAACAATATTCGATAGAGAATTCGATAGAGAAGTGTCGAAGAATATAAGGTAGATCATCCCTCAAGTCACAGATGCTCATATTTCCCAAATACATGTAACAACTTTTCCCATATTTTCGTTTCCATTTATCCAAAGCGTATGTTAAACCTGATATACAAATGAAATATAATTCGTGGTTTCATTCTGTTTGAACTTTAACATTGGACCCTATGGAAAAAGTAAGCAAAATCCCTTTATAGAGGTGATAAAATGTAACTATAAAAGTTTCTTTTCCCAAAACCATATTAGTTTGATAATCTGAACAATATTCTAAAAAGAAAAAGTATGGTATCCAGGCAAAAGAGTTACCAGCAATTCTGACCTGAGGGATACTCTACCTTAAGCTTTAGATATCACTAAAATAACAATATCAATTCAAAGATTAATATGCGACGTCTAGAAATCGGTATTTTATTGGTGGGGTTGGGTGTTGATACATGTGGGACCTTTTCTTTTATAAAGAAAATACGACGGCCTCGTACGTAAGATGAGCAGAAGCGTATTATTATCTCGTAAACAACAAATAACATCATCATATTTTTACCTTTATTCATTTTCACGTTCTAGATACATGATATACTTCTCGTTTTCGAAACGTTTTCCGATAATGGTCTGAATTACTTTTGAATGAGGAAGTTCTTTTACTTTTAAAGTAGATGTTTTTTTCCGTAAAATGACCGAATTACTCATCCAAATAAGAAAAAAATCAATGTTTTAAAATAGAACTTATGCAATGTCTTGTGTCAAGAGTATTTCTGATTATTCGGTCAAGAACACTTTGGACCAAATACGTTTCCTTTCCATTCGAAAATTTCGGAATAAATTTCATATCATTTTCTGAGTACTCACGCTCATAATACCGTCAGTATTTTTCTCAGGAATAACATGTTGTTAATTGTCAATATTGAAATTTATGTTCTATAGTACCAATGTATCGTACTAGACATGTACTTCGGCAATTGAATCCTCGTCAGTCGTACGTAATGTCAAACAGTTTGAAAAAGGGCGAAGTGAATTTTTCTTGCGCTGTCTACATTATGGATTTTAATTTTTCTTTTGCCAAAAATGAGCGACTCCAAATTTTGTTTAGGGTGTATAAACTTGCCTGATAAACAAGATTTGAGAATGAGAATTGAGGTATGAATGTTAGCACAAGGATAAGACATATTTCTTTCTTTAAAGGTTTTACTCAAGTTGCTTCGGAATGTGGAAGTACAAAACCGACACTGTCTGATTTTATTATAGTAATTACACATACCTCTAATGAATGCGAGGTCATGTGATATATAGCAATAAAGAGTTTCAGGTTTTACACTCTTGTTTGAAATTTTGATTTACAGAGTAAGTAACCATATGCTGCTGCATTTGCCGTACAATTTCTAGAAAATCTTGATACTTGGAGGCCAATTCAATATTTATTTCATTTTCTATTCCTTTTTTACTTATCAATTTACTTATTTTTTTATTATAATAATTATTTTTTATCTTATCTATTTATTTTCTATTTTTTGGCTGTTATTTAACTCCAATCTTGTTCGAAGTTCTGCAAAAAGTATTTATATTATTAATTTCAATCAGGTCATTATTTCCTTATATAACGTCAAAATGTTTCGTTTCTGTGCTTTCGAATGTGGCCATATCTTGCCCTTTTCGCTGATAAGTATCCTAATTCACACAAAACAGATGATTAGGGGCGTATTATTCTCTCGTAAACAGCAAATGACATCATCATATTTTTACCTTTATTTTAATTTTCACGTTCTAGATGCATGATACTTATCTTTTTCGAAAGGTTTTCTGATAATCGTATTTAAATTACTTTCGAATGAGGAAGTTCTACTACTTAAGTAGATGTTTTTCCAGTAAAATGACCGAATTACTCTTCCAAATAAGAAAAAATCAATGTTTTGAAATATAACTTATACAATGTCTTGTGTCAAGAGTATTTCTTATTATTCGGTCAAGAACCAAATACATTTCCTTTCCATTCGAAAATTTCTCAAGAAACTTTATATCACTCTCTAAGTACTCACGCTTATAATATCGTCAGTATATTTCTATAATTCATTTCACTTTCTTAGTACTCACACTTATTATATCGTCAGTATATCTTTATATTTCTATAGTTTCCAAACACTCTCTGTAAAGTAAATTCGTAAATTTGAATTCAAAAAATAACACCGGAGGACGCTACTGAAAACAATCATGGTGGCTTATGAAAAGTACTTTGGCTGGAAGCATCACTGATGAGGTTTTCATATCCGAAACACATGTCTGGTGAAACTGGTTTGAAATTTTACTTCAAGAAGGTATACAGTTGGAACTCTTCCGTATTATTCTAAGGAATAGCATGTTGATTATTGCAAATATTATGTTCTTATGGCACTAGATTGTGTTTCGGATATAGAATCCTCGTCAGTGGTACGCAATGTCAAACAATTTACAAAAGGCCGAGGTGAATTTTTCTGGCGCTGTCTACACTATGGACTTTAAATTTTCTTTTGCCAAAAATGAGCGACTCCAAATTATTTTAAGGGTGTATAAACTTGCCTGATAAACAAGATTTGAGAATGACAATAGAAGTATGAATGTCAACAGAGGGGTCAGACATATTTTTTTCTTTAAAGTTGCTTCGGAATGAGGAAGTACAAAACCGACGCCGTCTGATTGCATTATACATATTTCTCCTATTAATGCGAGGTAATGTGATATATTGCGATGAATAGTATCCGGTTCAAATTTAAAGTTATTTTATATACACTCTTGTTCGAATTTTTGTTTAATAGAGAAAGTGACCACATATTGCCGCATTTGTCGTACAATTTCTAGAAAATTTTGATACTTGGAGGCCAATTCTATTTTTTTTATTCATTTTATTTTCTTTCTTTTTATTAATCTTTTTTATTGTTATTATTATTTTTTAGTTAAATTTCTTAATTTTTTTTGTTTATTGCTAAACATTAAATCAAATCTCGTTCGAATTTCAGCAAAAAGTGATTATATCATTATTTTTCACTCAGATCATTGTTACCTGGTAAAACGTCAAAATATTTCGTTTCCGTGTTTTCGATTGTGACCATATCTCACCGTTTTCGCTTATAAGTATCCTAATTGCACTCAAAACAGACAAATTGGCTATTTTCTTTTCAGCAAGTTTATCCACCACTACTTAAAAGAAATCATGCCTTATTAAATGTCTTCTTTGACTTTTATAAAATTTACAGAAGTGTATCTCTAAATCTTATTGTTTTCATTCATTTTCTCATTTTGTGGTAGTTTTCGCCATAAGGGGGTCCATAATATGTCACAATATATAAAACATGACATATTTGATATACATGTGTATTATATCTGAAATGATATAGAAAATAAACGTGTCAAACATTTCCAATTATCTATAAAACGGCGAAATATGATGACCGGTGAAATATGATTCCTTGATCTAGATTTCGAAAGTGATTCAATTGATTATCGTCACACTTCCAGGTTGTGTTGTTTGAAGGAAAATATTCGTGTCCTTTCTATAATAGATATTTTATCAATAATAAAATACTTCTACAGTCCAAACTTAACCAACAGGTCCATATATTTGGAAAACCCAAAATACAGGCTTTAACTATTTTTTTGTAATTTAAATGATGGTAGTAATTCATGGTCCAAGGACGAAGAATATACACTGCATATAAATTTACGGCTGGATAAATACATACAGTAAACTGTTTTAAGTAAACTTTGTTACTTGAAACTTTTTACACATGTACATGTATAACTGTGGCCCTCAAATTCGATAAGAAATCAGATCTCGAAAGGTTTTATATATATATTGTGAAAGTTGTTGTTCAGTGTCATTGATTAGTTTCACGAAACTCATCTACATCATCATTATCACATCTAGAATGGAATATAAAATTGTCGTGGAATACATGTTCGTAATGTTCTGTGCAATGTTACACTGTGTATCACCACAATTTATCACGACAGATAAAACGCTATGTTATAGAGATGATGTAGGAGATATCATGGATGAAGTTGCCCATTTGATTCAAGTAATTAAACAGCAATCGACCCAGATACAAGAGCTATCAGAGAGGGTTCTGGCACTGGAGGCTTTGACGAAGAATATTTCAGGTATAATTTATGTATTTTTATCATTCATAATCTGCAGGCTATGTGACCTGCATCCGCTCGGATGATCATGGCCTCTTAAAAGAAAAGTGTGTTTAACACTTAACATTTCAGTCCAAATCAACCACATATAACATTTGTTATAAATGCAAGCAATTTACGATGTAATTGGAATCCCGTTTTATGCATAAGAAAAAAGAAACATCTAAGCTATCAAGGTGAGTAAACGTAAGCTTATTTTAGAGCAGCCCATGTGTGATTATTCTTTACTATAAGAGGAAACTTGATGATAGTTTTCCATCCTAATCTCTTTACGCAAAATTGAAATGTTCAAACTAGTTACCTCCTTAAACATCTTTTCTAACCAACTTCAATGCACCAGACGTGTTTCGAATCGTTATAATGAAAGTGTTACAACTCTATACCTGAGAGGAGAATCTCAAACCAATTTATTATGCACAAACACGTGTTTTGAATAGTAAATCCTCATCAGTGATGTAACCACCCAAAGTGATTTTAAGACACAACCAAAATTTATTTTAGTAGAGCCCTCTGATTATATTTTATAAAAATGAATTTCCTTTTAAGTGGTACATCAAGCCAACATGATTTTCTAAAACGCAAATTGCGTTCTATTTGAGCCCCCTAGTTCGATTTTTTAAGTTTTGTGTTTTACTTTTGTTGAGAATCCGAAGCTTAAAATTCCATTTCGGTGTGGATTCATTAGCATATTTTTCTTCTAATTAATTTCACAAAAGGCATCGGAGGGATGTTGATGAAACCATGGGATAAACTGGCATATTTAACTTCGCATTTCCATGTCCCCAGTACCAGCAATCTCCTTAAAAAGTGCAAAATATGGTGGAAAAGTATCATCTGCGAATCTATCTTCAATATTACCTTTAATGTAAAATGTCTTTAAATTCAATAGCATCATTTAAAACCTGAAAGATTTACAGCATGGACCAGACATGCACGTTTCGGGTTATAAACCCTCGTCAGTGATCCTCAGTCTAAATAATGTAATATGGCCAAAAAGTATGAAAGTTATAAAGTCCGAAAATGTACTAAAAGATGTAGCAGAATAGGTGGGATATGATGCTACAGGACCCACGTTTTAGAAATTTCAAGAAATTTTGTAACAGAAAATTTCAAATGCGTTGAAGAGACAGACGATCAACCAACGTTGATGGAGATTGGCTACATGTGCCCTCGGGGACTCTAACTTAACATTTAAACTAATAAGACAAGGTTGTAGTATCCACAGCAAATCATTGAGATACCCATAAACGAAAACTCTGAGCAGATAAGCATAAAAAGAGAAGCTTAAGTGAGAAACAATACCAAATATGACATCAAAATATAGACACAAAAGACTTTACATAAACCAATGAGACCGATAAGCAATTTGCCTCGTTACATGCAGCACGTGTAGCAAATGGTGTCAATGTTTGTGTAACAACCCAAAACGGACCTACTTATGATCCCTACTAACGCATTATAAAAGAATCCTTACTGTAAGATAAATGAAGTCAACAAAATACTGGCCATGGAGAACAAGTTACACACAGATGAATATTTAACGTAAACGAGTATTTCGGGTTTAAGTACATGTACCCGAAACATGCTTGCTCCTCCCCGACATCTGGCACCACCTTTAGCTTGCTAGGGGTCCTTCGATGCTTAATTGGGTTCTCTATTGTAAATGCTGTTGAGATTGTCGTCAGATGCTGCAAATGGATCTGTTTTGAAATGATGCTAGTTGAACACAAATATAAACTAAAAGTCATATCAAGAACGTTCCATGCTCTACAAATGTCTCGATCTTAAATCAAAAAAAATATTGCCTTTTATTCTTCTGAAATAGTACGAATTATCCTTTGTCTCATTGCCCAAAAATAGTCTTGTCGGTTTCATGTGTCCGTTGTTTGTAAGTATTCATGATTGTTCCGACGTTTTCACAAACATGATTTGTCTTAATGAAGATGTTTTCCTTACTTAATTATTTTTTTCATAACATGATCGAAGCGTGCAGCGCCAAAGTTGATTATTGACCATGGCATCAAATACTTTTGATATAATAATTTGCAATCATGACCTTCATATCATGAAATGTTTCAGAAAAGATAACTCATGATCAAACAGAGGATTCAAATGAAGTAACGTCATATTACAATGGAACAACTCCTGGTAAGTCATCGTATTCTTTTATCAATTGCTCGTTTCTTTGTTTTTCATTTTAATCAGCATTCTATGTAATATGAATCAGCTGAAAATGTATCTCTTCCCGTTCTATATCTTTGAGAGTGAAAATCAACAGAACTAGATTTACCTCTTATGCTACATAGTCTCACTTTGATATTGTTTATTCTTGACTTCGATCGACAGTGTTTCAATTTAAATTCTTATGATTTTGCCTTACTTTTACGGCTTTGAGACCGAGTTACTGATTTGTACTTCGTCCATGTTGATTAAGTCGTCACCCTGGTATACCACGTTCCAAAGAAAAAAACATAGCCACCACTAGTCATTCGAACCCTACCGTTTTAAATGAACCGACCTCAATCGTTAACACTATTATCATTCACCACATATACTTTTTATACACATGTTATAGTATCCGATTTTCACTTTGGGAGTGATAAGCTCTTAACGTAGATGATAGCGATGCAACCTCTCTTTTTCAATAGTACAGTGAGAGGAATTTAAATGGGTTCCTTTTGTGTCCCACTGACATAGATACCTTCACTTTCATTACTATATGTAACATGATCCATGAGATATTCGGGTGTGTTTAAACTTTACTTAATGATGCTGTGTATTGTTCGACAGCACTACCTGCATTATATCCCGCATTGTTCGATAGCACTACCTGCATTATATCCCGCATTGTTCGACAGCACTACCTGCATTATATCCCGCATTGTTCGACAGCACTACCTGCATTATATCCCGCATTGTTCGACAGCACTACCTGCATTATATCCCGCATTGTTCGACAGCACTACCTGCATTATATCCCGCATTGTTCGACAGCACTACCTGCATTATATCCCGTGTGTGCGCTGGACTCTTTTGTCCGTCGTATTTCTTTGGTGCTGTATCATTGTCTCTGTCTGTTTGTCCAATTTTATGTCTCGTGCGAAGGTTCTATTTTAAGAGGGTATGAGCGTGAACAAATCAAACGATAACCGTATCGATGTCGTAAAGAAAACAAAATCTGAAAACTTATTGAACTAATGGTTGAATATACCTCTAGATTAAAGAGCAATGCATTTCGAATGACGAGCAATATATATCCTTGTTTACATCTAAAATACGCTTCTATCAAGACATTGCTTTATCCTTTGCATCATCAACGGGAGTTTATTTGACGTCATACTGAATTATGACGTTGTATTTTTTTCCGCGAATTATTATGAAGGCACTTGAATTTGTGCTTGTTCTCTAGAAGTCCGGCAATTCAGTTTGTCTTATATTATTTCACACCATGACAACTTTACGGAGCGGAATAATTTGATTGCGAATGAATTGAGTAAGTAAATACTTCAAATTGATTCTTGCATAAATAAGACACAAAAAAAATCAAAATAATTATCATATTTTATAGTACAAGTTGACGATGCGGCGTTACTGACCACGCAATTCACCTCAAATATTGAAAACATGTAAAACTAATACATCTTGAAAGTACTTTTCTTTCATTTACAAAGCGTGTGTGTTATAATGATCTAGTCAGAATTTATATCACGAGGCCTATTGATTAGTAGTTGTAATAAGTGAGCATGACGACCGACTGTCAAATCATCAAAAGGACCAAAGATCACGTAGATGTACATTGTAAAATAAATGGATCCGAAGGACGCCGTAAATACACTTCCCATTTTACGGCCATTTGAAAAGGGAATTATTCTGTTTCAATTTTACTTATCAATGAAAAATGTATAACGACATCCATTGAACACGTGCAGGAGATCAATGCGGAAGACACGGTGTGCGCGTTTACTACCTTTCCTATCATACAAACACCTCTCCCCTTCTTATCCCCAGCACTTAGTAAAATGAAACAAGAAATGTCAAAACTACATGTACATGAATAAATAGATACGTGTAGATGCCGCAAAATCAATTTTGAGAGAAAAGATATACAGAAGAAGCATACAGATAGGAATCTAAAAGAAAGGAGGGGATCTCCAACAACACTAGGTTGCAGCACCCACAGCAAAATCCCAAAACACCCATGCAGAAACACAGAACAGATACCCACAGAAAGAGACGCAAAAAAAGACAAGGAACACCAACTCACAACATAGAAACATGAAACATAAAAGACTACACATAAACCAACGAGACCAATGGGCAACCGGTGCCGACTTAGGACGGCCATCTACCACGTAAATAGCAGACGGTGTGGTTATCCTGGATTACGTGCGCACAACCCTCCAACTATTCCGATTTCCCAGAGGTCTGGATGAACGCACAATTATGGTGTAAAACAACCTCCTCACTGTTAGATGACCACACACAAACAAGACCGTAAAACATAGGGGTCCAAGCAAAACAGATGAATATGTAAATGGATATAAAAAGAGGACGTGCGTAATACAGTCCGTGCTCTGCCGGCTGTAGCGAGCTCATATATGTTATCACCCGAGGAGTCCGACTGACATTCAGAGAGGACAGGTGGTCGGGGCCCTGTCTTCTCTAAGGAGGTTTGGACAGGGCCCGTCATTGAGTCCTGTCGTCACAGTCAGTCAGAGTGCAAGTCTTAAGAATGCGCTCGTACAAGACTGTAGATGGGTCAAGTACCAAGCTTAGTGTCCGTCTGGTGACATTAGGATCATATCCACGGTATAAAAGGCGTTTGATGACTCTGACGCATTTTCGATACATATGCTGTCTACCTTTGATCCTTTTTATTTTGTTAATTATGTCAACATAAAATGCAGGTTGTGAAATACCTAAAGTAATATACTCCGTTGCTTGTAAATTCAAAAGAAGTTGATCATATTTTTTGTAAAATTTCCAGAAAGTCTTTACTAGTTTGTGAAAGCGAAAACCTTGACCTAAAAGTTTCTTTGTAATTTGTAGATTTCTGTTATGAAAATCCAAATCATCAGTACATGCTCTAGCATACCGGATTAGCTGTGAAATGTAGATATCGAATGACGGTAATCTAGGGACATCACCGTCAAGCCAGGGGAAATTTACTATGTTGAATCCAAAATCATCTCGTCTGTCATATACACTTGTATGAATTTAAATTTTGATATTTAGGTCCAAAAATGGTGTTTCTGTGTCTGTAAAGTTTGCCTTGTTTAGAGTCAATTCTTGTGGATAAATGACATCTTTATACTTTTCAAAAACAGGATTATCGATAGTAAGAATATCATCCAGATACTTAGAAGTACCAGTGAAGCATTTCACATCATCATGTTTTCTTTGCTTTTGAAGATTTTGAATAAATTCTTTTTCATATGTGTATAAAAATAAATCTGCAACAAGAGGCTCACAATTTGTACCCATAGGAATCCCTACAACCTGCTTGTAGAGATTCTCACCAAATCTTACATAAATGTTGTCCAAGAGGAAGGACAAGGCACTACACAGGTCGCTACATGTCCATGATTTGTATGATTTGTATTCTGAAGCGGAAAAGAAACCCTTTGATTCAGATTTACAAATATAAGTTTTCCCCTCTCGATTATAGCACCATTTAATGAGTTTGGACAATTGATCATTGATCTTGTCGTGAGGGAGCGTGGTGTACATATTTGGAAAAATCGTATGAAGATCTAAAACATCAATTTTTTCAATCGTATGAAGATCTAAAACATCAATTTTTTCTCATTCACTGAGATTAACAGTATATATTATCGCCGAGCATTACCTAAAGTGAGCGTCACGATGTGCGCTACGTCACGTTGCGTTGTCGGTGCTTAAAAGCGCTAAGTGTTGGGAAAATGAATAAGAAATTTATCAGAGTATGACTCAAATTTTTAGTCTGAGGTCCAGATTATAAGAAATCACAGATAAAATGTATAGATATATAACAACTTTCCATTTTCAATCGTAAACAACAGATTTATCATATCCAGAGGTTTGGTCAGAGGAATTCTAAGCTAAATATCTTTAAAACGGATACACTCTTTTTTCTATAGATTATTTTTTTATCTTTAGCATGTATCACTAGATGATAAAAGAAACATTTTATCAAAATTCTATTATGCCAGCTACTTCGAAAAGTAATGTTTTTTAACTTTTCATACAATTTTTATTGTCAAAAATTGTATGAAATGAATGTCCTTCTCCAGCATGGTTACCGAGGCAACAAAAATACTTTTTTTTCAAAAATGATAAATTTACTTCATTTGCTACGTGGCAATGGATAAGAATTTAATTCGTACTGTGTTATGCTGATATTCAAAATAAAGTCCAAAGTTATGACATTGTTTTCGAAAAAAATGTGCAGAGTTACCTCCCTTTTTTGTCGGTATATAGGGGACAAACGGTTACACTCTTTTTTTCATGAAATATTGCAATCGATGAAGGAAGGTATATTCTTTTATATGTAGACAATTATTTTCAGTTTCTAATATTCCCTGAAAATGAGCTTCACACTCATGCCTCCTTAAGTTTAATTTTTCAAGAATTGGTAAGTTACTTATGATTTCTTCATACGACTTCTCTAATATGTACACCACACTTCCTCATGACAAAATTAATGATCGATTATCTAATCTCATTAAATGGTGTTTTGATCGAGAGCGAAAAACTTACATTTGTACATCTGAATCGAAGGGTTTCTTTTCCTCGACAGACTACAAATCATACAAATCATGGACATGTAGTGACCTGTGTAATGCCTTGTCCTTCCTCTTGGACAACATTTATGTTAGATTTGTTGAGGATCTATACAAGCAGGTTGTAGGAATTCCTATGGGTACTAACTGTGCGCCTCTTGATGCAGATTTATTTTTATACACTTATGAAAAAGAATTTATCCAAAATCTTCAAAAGCAAAGAAAATTTGATGAGCTGAAATGTTTCAATAATACTTCTAGGTATCTGGATGATATTCTAACCATTGACAATCCTGCTTTTGAATTATATAAGAATGAAATTTATCCACAAGAATTAACCCTTAACAAGGCAAACCTTTCAAATACAGAAACACCCTTTTTGGACCTAAATATCAAAATTGTAAACGAAAAGATTCATACAAGTGTATATGACAAAAGGGATGATTTTGGATTCAACATAGTAAATTTCTATTGGCTTGACGGTGATGTTCCAAGATTACCGTCATACGGCATTTACATATCACAGCTCATCCGGTACGCTAGAGCATGTACTGATATTTTGGATTTTCACAGTAGAAATTTACAAATTACCAAAAAACTTTTAGGTCAACGTTTCCGCTTTCATGAACTAGTTAAGACTTTCTGGAAATTTTACAAAAATTACAGTCAACTTCTTTTAAAATTCGGATCTATACATGCAACAGAGTACATTAATATGGGTATTACACAACCTGTCTTTTATGGTGATATGATAAACAAAATAAAAAGGATCAAAGGTAGGCAGCATAACCATCGAAAATGCGTCAGAATCATCAAACGCCTTTAATACCGTGGGTATGATCCTAATGTCACCAGACGGACACTAGTCTTGGTACTTGACCCATCTACAGTCTTGTACAAGCGCATCCTTGAGACTTGTACTCTGACTGACTGTGACAACGGGACTCCATGACGGGCCCTGTCCAAACCTCTTTAGAGAAGACAGGGCCCCGACCACCTGTCCTCTCTGAATGTCAGTCGCACTCCTCGGGTGATTACATACATGAGCTCGCTACAGCCGGCAGAGCACGGACTTTATTACGCATGCCCTCTTTTTATATCCATTTACATATACATCTGTGTCTATGGGGCCTCTGCGTTTAGCGGTCTTGTTTGTGTGATGTCATCTTACAGTGAGGAGGTTGTTTTACACCACAATTGTACGTTCTTCGAGACCTCTGGGTAATTGGAGAAGTGAGAGGGTTGTGCGCACGTAATCCAGGATAACCACACCATTTGCTACTTGCGTGACAGATGGCCGTCCAAAGTCGGCACCGTTTACCCATTGGTCTCGTCGGTTTATGTGTAGTCTTTTGTGTTTGATGTTTACATGTCGTGTGTCTCTTTTCCGTCTCGTGCTGTACTCGTCTTTTGTGTTTTTGCATCGGGTGTTTTGGTGTTTTACTATTGATGCTGCAACGGGGTTTTGTTGGAGATCTCCTCCCTTCTTTTTAAGAATTCTAAATTAGCGTTAAGTTTTTCATTCACTATTAATGATTATCCCTTCAGTTAAGAAATAGATATTGGCTTATCCTACTTTATTGTATGATTTATAATTTAAATCTGTTTGACTGGGTTAAAAAGAGCATGGAAAATATATAAATGTCTTGTCAAAATACTTAAGATTTCTCCTATTCTTGAGATTCACCATCAATAACTGATTTTTCGGAAATGTACTTGAGTACTACAGTGCGGCTACCCAAGCAGGGGATGCTTGCTCCTCTCGGACAGCTTGTTCTAGCTTGCAAGGGGTCCATCGATGCTCCATTTAGTGCTCTATTGTGAGTGCTTTGGAGATTGTCGTCATGATCTTACTTATCTCGTTTGTGTCACACGTATGCCCTTTGCCGCGTGAAGCTCGTACAAACGTTTTCCGCGAGGGCTTTGACAGCACGTGTTTTACATGTTTTCCCTGACATGGTCACCATAGCACTTTCTATATAGACATAACCTCAGATAGATATTGTTTTCATTTTCGTGGGTGAACATCGACGGCGGTTGCGGCTAGCCAAACAGGGAATGCTTGCTCCTTCCGGGCAATGGTCCCGCCTCTAGCTTGCAAAGGGGTCCATCGATGCTCAATTTGGTGCTCCTCTGTTGTGAGTGCTGTTGAGATACATCAGGACCTCCCCCTCTCATTCAGATTCCAACAATCTTTTGATCAACAACATTAGACATATCTTGGCTGTTATCAAACGGGAAAATCTTTTTAACAGTGATATGTTTAGTGCTACCTTAACTAGTCCTTTATATTCATTTTCATACATCTCTAAGATTCCAAAGCTGGCTATACCTACAACTATCATAACACATCCAAAGTTGGTATCGTTAATGCTTGAAAAAAATATACTCTACCCAAACCTAAATCCCTAGCCAAATCCACCGAATCCGACGTAATTTCCAACAACTGAATAAAGTTTCCAATGCATCTTAGATTCTCATTCAACTTAATTCCTACCAAATGCAATCATTACTATCAACAACATTCTTGTCAAACAACAGGTCCCCAATCGTTCCTTTCTATCATGAAAGAAAGAAGGGACTTCAACAATAGCAAAACCCAAACACACCCAATGCAAAAAAAGAAAAAAAAACAAAGCAGACACTCAAAAAAAAGAGACGTAAAAGGGACAAGGAACACCATCTCACACCATTGAAACACGGAACACAAAAGAACACACATAAACAAACGAGAACAGTCGGCAACCAATGTCGACTTAGGACGACCATCTGTCACGCAAGTAGCAGAGAATGTGTAGTTATCAGGATAACGTGCGCACAACCTTCCCACTTTTCCAATTATCCAGAGGTCTCAACTGATGTGTAAGATAACCTCATCACTGTAAGATGAGACAATCTACCAAATCCCCAAGGCCAAAGTCCAGAAACTGCATTTAAATCTCTCTATTTTATTCCTCTATTTCATTTCCGACCGCACTATTTGTGTAAAAGCTATCGAAGGAAAAATACTGTAAAGGTGGTCATTTTCGCCGGGGGATTTCATGATTATCAAGACGTTACGCTTGGGTAACTATTCGCGACATAAATATCTCCGGTCTTTTTTATAACAATGCAGTATGATTATTTTCGCGTGGGACAATATTTCTCATCTCTATTGATTCGGAAAATACGCAAAAAGTACCATCGCTCAATTTGTTTTTACGTTACTTTACCCTTTTATAAATTGACCTTTTCACGATAAGGTTCACTTTTGTATTCATACTAAAGTAAATGACATAACGTCATCGCACATCAGTGCATACCGTGGTTCAAAGCGCTATTATGACAACGTCAAATGAGAAGTGAAAGAGTACCCGAGTAACCTTATTATAGAAAAGCTTCCAATGCATATTTCGGCATGAGACTTGTGATGCAAAGAACATTATATTTCATTTTTCTTATTGTTTATTAAGTATATGAGTGCCTTAATCATGTATTTCTCAAATAACAGGTCAGTTCGGACGAGATTTCATCCTCTCTTTTCCATACCTACGAGAAGTAAACGACATCACGCTACTTCTGGTTTCCCAAACAAATGCAACAGTCACCATGAGATCTGCAGTTCCAGGAGTTAATGGAACTGTGTCCTTTAATTCTTCAAAAGGTACCTCTATCAGTTTACCAACGTCTTTAGCAATGTTTGGAACATATGTCGGGAATAACACTGTTTCGCTTCATTCAGATGCTGACATTGCAGTTTTTGTGTTACTGACTGGAATAAGCGCTACTGGAGATGGCTATATTGCCATACCGAGGAAAAGATTGAGACAAAGATACCATTTCTCAATGAACAATTATGGTGTTTTGTCATTTGTTTCTTTCTACGATGATACTATCATTTCCATTAGCAATACGTCAGGTCAAACTATTAATCTGCAATCTGTTGGATCCAATAGAAGCAATACTATCACATTGCATAAAGAAGAAGTGTTGCAGAGTAGGTTTGATGGATGGATAATTGGGACGGTTGAAGGAACGAAACCTTTCATGATTTTACATGGATCACACCAAGACTATCTTACTTTCCAAATGTCTTATATTGACTCCATTTCTGATAGCGATGGGAGTCTTTTTATAATTCCATACCTAAGCACTGTTTCGGAGTTAATGGTAATCTGCAATGCTCAAGCTTCTTCAGTCGCCCTTTCCGATGTAACGGTTGAAATGTTTCTCAATAACTATAGAATTATTCAAAGATTTGATAAAGCGACATTTTTTATGATAGACATGAACACAACCTGTCATTACATTGGCCATCGATTTAGTGTCACAATTCCATCCGTGCAGTCCTACACCACATACTGTAGATTCCTGACACCAACTCATCACAACTATACTCACCATGCTGTAGTCATGATTGAATCAGATTTTGATGATGACCTAAAATTCGTCGATATTGGCGTCGGTAAATTTCTAACTCCGTACAAAGTTGAGAAAACTACTGTTGATGGGACCATGTACGACGTACTCTATTATAATTTAGATGTTGGACAATATGAAGTTTTTCATGAAATAAGTAATGTGCAGTTCGGTGTAATAACCTATGGATTTGGAACGGATCATCAAATCGCGTATGGATACCCAGCTTGTTTTAAATAGAACTCGTCTATCAACACTCGTCGATATGAAAGAAATTGAAATACTGTTCATGGATCCCGTAGCCGAATGGCATACCTCCGGTTTAGATTTATACACATTTCCCAAAAAATATCTACGATCATTTCATATTTTGAAATCGTCAGAGATTACGGGCACAGATTATTTGTATGAGAAGAACAACGCAAAAAGTGTATATAACATTCTCTTTATTATATATATCTATATTCTATATTAGATATATTTACCACTATCTGAAGAGGCTGTAAAAGCCGAAACACGTGTAATAATAAAATGTGGAATATAATATCGCTTTTTGTGGTGCTTTAACATTTTTTCTATAACATTCTCTGTAGAGAGAACGAGTTTCTTTCCCCGGATATTAATCATTGAAAAACATATTAATATTTGTTAAATAATATGACGTACTAAGCTTGAAATAAAGCATTTGATTAAAAATACCCATTTCCTACGGCCAAGAAATGCTTATCATTATTATTTTATGCAAAGATCTAATTATTATTCAAGGAGAAGGTAAAGATTATTATTGTAAGAATGCACTTACGTTATTTGGTGTAAATTAAAATAAATTTAAATGTATCATTGATCTTTATGTTAACATATCGATATAATATAAATACAAGGAGATTTTCGACAGAACCCGGTCGAAGCAACCACATGAATACAACAGATGTACTCAAATGCGAAAACACAGGGCGGACAAGCACAACGAGAGACAGGGTTGCCAGCAGACTTGAAAAGTAAGGGAAATTGCCTTTTTTTCCAAGGTCAGAGAATTGTCAGGGAGTTTTAGAATTTGGTCAGTGAAAAATGAAAATCCATAAAAGTCAGGGGAAAATTATTTCAAAGTTTGGAAAATATTATTAACTAAAGATATAAATTTTATGGCTATGGCAGTATTCAAGTATTAAACTAAAGTAATTAGAAATGAATTTTAAATGACAAAAGGAATACTTTCATGTTGATTTATTAAAAACATAAACAATCAGAAAAGAAGAAATGATTATGGCGGATTATGGGGAGGCCAGGAAACCGTTTAAGGCACGCTCCATTTTATTTTTCTAGGAAGTGGGCTTTTTTTCTGAAAAAAAGAATATTGCTGAAAATTTAATTTGCCTATGGTGTGACAGAAAAGAAATCTTGCTCTAATGATTCCATTTATATTATCTGAATATGAAGAATTACCACAAAATTAAGCTTTATATTCCTGAAAAAATTCCAGCTCGCTTTGCTAGCTGCAGTTTTCAAACTTTCTTTTAAAAAAAAAGAAAAAAATGTTGTCTCGCTTCGCTCACCATACTTTTCTATCTTTTAATTATTGCTTTGATTGTTAAGTTATTATTTGAAATATCAATACTTTCTATAAAGAACGAACCATAGTCAGGGCATGTATTTAATATATTTTCATTTTCGTGCGTGAACATCGACGGCGGGTGCGGCTAGCCAACAGGGGATTCTTACTCTTCCCGGGCACCTGGTTCCACCTCTAGTTTGCTAGGGGTCCGTCGATGCTCAATTTGGTGCTCTATTTCGAGTGCTGTTGAGATTATCGTCAGGATCTTCTTTAACTCATTTTATACATGCTTATAGATGTGTGTAAAAATGGTTACTTTATAGGCTTAAATAAATAAGTATAATATGTTTTTACATGTATATCATGTATATACAAAAATTTAAGCTGCAATTTCACCACTTTACACTTCTTAATTTAAAACGTTGTCTTACAGGACGTCCAGACCCCCTTGGATGTACCTTACATGAATTATTTTCACAGATTTAGATTTGAAAAACTCTTTTATCAGTCACTCAAAGAAATGAATGATTTGAAATAGTAATGTTTACAAATAAAAACACAAACACTCAAATACACAAATTTTCGGCCCCTTGGCCTTTTCAAGTGTAAAAAACGACGATCTATAACAATTCTAGGTAAGATCCATCCTTGGATTAAATAGGTTATGTATATATGCGTAATCATTTATATTCAATGTTATATATATATGTTTAAATCATGATTTAGTTCTTTAAAACCATCTTCTTTTAGATCGTTCATTACAAAAAATGCATGCATGTGCCGCGAATATTATGACGTCATAGACTAACATAAACAATTGCAATGAACGCCAGAGAAGCAAGGATGGATTTTTACACTTGATACAGGCCAAGGGGCGGAACATTTGTGTATTTGAGTGTTTGTGTTTTTATTTGTTATCACCCCTTCCCTCTGGAAGAAATATTTCAATCTACTGTAATGTTTACAGGTTTTTTTTAGTACAAATACAGTACTTCTACCGGTATAACAGATAAAATACAGACATTCTTGTACACAAAGATATCACTCAAATAATGTCAATAGAAAACAAATGCCTTTCTCTAACATTGCAAGAAAAAAGTAATCTTGTCCCAAAAAAAACCCCAAGCCCCCCCCCCCCCCCTTTTCATATCAAACGAACCGTGCCTAAATGTATTGCAATTTTGGTAAGTGAATGGTCATGTTTATAAGCCTTTTTCACGTAACTGCGTGACTAGCATTTTGTGGATGACAAGTACCGACTCTCGTTACGTCACAGTTAAAAATTCTTTGTCCTTGACGTCATATTGCGGGAAGAGTACTTATTTTGCCGTCCAAAACAACTGAACCGCAGTTATGCTAATTATTACCTTAAGAAAATTCGCACATTTTCGAATGAATGTAAGAGAAAGAAATCAAATCGAATTATTGAACAGTTATAATATTCAAAAATGATTTTGACTGAAACTTTTTCAAAACCTTAAGAACTCACATTTAACATGTAACATGTTTACCTCTATTTCTGAAATATACTATATATTCAAGTCATCATACAACACCATAATTGAAAATGTATAAATGAATAAAGGTGAGCGCAAAAAAAAATCAACATAAGAGTTAAAAGAGTCAATTGATTATATCCAAAGAGAATCATCCGAAATTTTGCTTAATCATGAAATCATGAACGGGCAAATAACAAGAAAAATGAAATATATATTACATGCTTTAAAACTTCAAAGCTCCGTCTGTTGCTGTTTTTATATGTCAAGACATTACCCATCTCATTTTTATTTTATCAAGACTATTGTCCGTCGTGCTGTGAATCTCATTTTGACTGACATGCCACATATTTAAACTGAGCGTGAAAAAAACAGCACCAAGTCATAAAACAAGGAGTTTTTTTTATATCAAACCCTTTGATTTTTTTTTTTTTTTTTTTGGAGAAGATGGGAGCATAACATTATCAAAAAAATGTTCAGCTCAATAAGCACTGTAAGAGAAGTAAATTTTGATTTTGATATCAGATTTGTTTTTTTTTTTTTTCGTACAAAGTACAAAATAGTTCATTGAAATACATTAAGCATGTTAAGCCATCCAAATCTATTGTGGCTACGTTTAGATGATACAAAATCTAAACTGTAGATGCGACACTTAGAAGGATGCCTGAGTTGTCAGTGAATAAGAATTTCGAAAATATGCTAAGACTATTTCTGGGCGAAAGAAATTTAAATTTCCCAATAAGTACAGCACATATGATTTCTAGTAAGCTTAAAGATTAAAAGCTAAGTTAAAGGATAGTGCCGCAATATACAAATGAAACAAAAATACCCTTTATCTGCAAATGTTTAACGTCTTCACATTCAATAGGATCATTCAAGAACAGATAGATTTGCAGCATTGACCAGACATGCACGTTTCGGGTACTTAACCCTCGTCAGTGATCCTCAATCTAAACAATTTAGTATGTAATATGGCAGCATATTCGGTCATTAGTGTAATGATAGAAAGGAATGGATCTCCAACAAGACTACGTTAAAGCATCCACATTAATGGTGTCTGTGCAATGACAAATATGGATAATGACCATATCCCTGTCTACAGTACAAAATCGACAATTCAGAAAATCAGAAACCGAAGGCAATATCAGTATGTGGTCCGTATGGCTTCCATACGGATTAATATTAGGAACACGAAGACAGTACCTTTTAGTGCATGCAGAACTTTCACTGCGTCCTGTCTTCGTTCGGTCTACGGATTCATCAAGAAGTACAACACGCACGTTATGAGTATGTTGTAAGTACGTGCAACGTACTTTTCGCGTAAGGGAATGAGCAACCGGTGCGTTAGCAGTACATGTAAGCACAATGTCCATACGATAACGCGGAAGACGTACAGAAATCGTACGTTGTGAGCAAGTTGCACGAGGTGCGGCTGGCCAACAGGGGATGCTTACTTCTCCGGCACCTAGTCCCAGCTCTAGCTAGGGGTCTGTCGATGCTCAATTTAGTGTTATATTGTGAGTGCCGTTGAGATTATCGCCAGGACCTTCTTTAACTCATTTGCCACATGCGCAGCATATGATGCATGCAATTACTCCATATAACCGAACGCACTCCTTTCGTACTCTCTGCCACTTCCTTCCTAGCATCTTCAAAAAAACTTAGGGCACGTAGCCCATCCAAGCACGCTCGTCCAAAAAATACGCATGGCGGGTTGTAATCATGGCTGATGAGACGCGAAAAGGACGGACACAAATGCGACTTCTTCTGTAACAAAGACTACAATGGTACCGACGTTGGACCTTCACCTGGTTAATAGCAAATAATTTGGTTATTCGGGTTACGTGCATAGAGCTCCTGCTTTTCCAATTAACCATATGCCTCGAAGAATGCTCAATTGTTGTGGATAATAACCTTCTAATTGTAAAATATAACATGTATAACATGGTAACAAAAAACAGGGGCCAAAGTAACACAGTAATGAATATGCAACTAGATATAAAAACAAAGGACATCCGATTTCAAAATACTCCATTCATGCCCATGCATGCATGTTATTACACAAGGGATCTGAGAGGCCAGATGGTAGTCCCATCGTCACGGTCAATTAGAGTGCAATTATAAGAATGTACTTGATCAAGGCGTACAATTGGTCAAATACCATGACGAGTGTCATAATCACGGTATATAAGGCGGTTATTTTGTGCATTATGTGATCATAAAATACAGATTGTGAAATTCCCAATTTTACTTTGCTGCTTGATAGGCATGAATATCAAAAGAAGCAGGGTAATCTTTGTGAATTTCCAGAAAGTTTTAACTGGTTGTTGAAAGCGGAAACCTTAACGTAAAACATCATGATAGCTTCTGTGAATATACAAAACACGAGTCTTTGCTCTAGTTCATCAGATAAGTTGAGCTATAGATTCGCGGTCAGATGAATTCGTAAGTGGTCTTATAAATTCTGTCATATCTCGAAAAAGTCTAAACTCCAAATTCCAGTCTGTTACAAACTCCAAATTGTTAAATCGACCAACATATTTTTAAACAACAATGTCGCTTTAATCATGTACAAATGTATATATTGATGGTCTTTGGAAAATATTACAGATGGGGTAGAGAATTTTTCTTACACTACAAACATCGAGATAATAACCGAATTTGACAAGTTATGATGGAACCAATTCGGCGGGCGTTGCATGCAAACAGGAGACGCTCCAGTCCCCGGACACTTGGTCTTACTTCGGAATGTTGTTTTCCGGGGTTCGCAACTGTTCCTGTGGGAATTCTAATTATTTTGCCATACCTTCTCACTGAAGGGTACAACCTCGATGTTTATATTAAAAGATTCCGCAAATAATTGGAAACAGTACTGAAATGTCATGTAAAGACAATCAGAGAATTTCAGTAATGTGATAAAAGCGAAGCGAGGTGAATTTTTTTGTGGGTCCTTGTCTTCACTGTAACGACCAAAAACATATTTTGAAGAAATTGACTTCATTTAGCGTAACGTATGATAATGTAAAAGACAGTTTTATGAGATATTTCTTTACCCATGAATGCGAAGTTTAATTTTCATGGTCTAAAGAATAAACACTACAATGTATAGCCTATATATAGAGCAGGGTGAAAATTCCGAACATTGTTAAAGTCATGTCACACTAAACTTGTGATATGCTTATGATCACGTAGAAATAAGTTAAAGTCTAAATATTTCGGAACATTTTTATAAATTTTATACTACCTGTTGGAAAGATACTTAATATACCAATACCTGTTCTGTGGAACTATTCTATATTATCAGCAAACAGCTAAAATGGAATATAAAGCTAGCATGGAAATCAATGTTATCGTATGCTGTGTCATCCTATGTTACGTATCACCACAGACTATCACGACAGACAATAAACTATGTTCAAGAGATGATGGTGTAGATAGGGAAAAGGATATTGATTATTTGATTCAAGTCATTAAACAGCAAGCTATACAGATACAGGAATTATCCCAGAAATTTCTGGCACAGGAGGCTCTGGTGAAGAATATTTCTGGTAAGATGTATCTATTCTTTTTAAAAAGGTTCATAACATAATTTTAGAACTTGAAGGTCCTGTAACCTACGTTCGCATGGATAATTAAGACTTCTCAACAAATGTGATTATTTATACATTTCAATACAACATTTTTATCATGACACCTAGCAACACCATTTTGTTTAATTATATGACTTTATGTTCTATTTTACATATTTATGTCAGTTATATATCTATATCGCAAACTTAATTGAATCATAAAGCGTAATTAAGCTCAAAGTTGACATATTTATATACAAATACATAAAGAATGCCCATTTCTATATATTCTCCTTGAGTATGTTCAATGATGTATTTCAACTATATTCATACACACTAGGTCACACATGTTAATGTAAGATGATAGCTCGATGTAATACAACACATCTTTTATATTTTGTTGTATATAAACACCGTGAACTCGATTACTATAATATTTTAAATACACAAGGTAATTTCTTTAGTACATTTGTACCAGTGGCATACCATTTAAAGTAAGGAGCGAATCTCCAACAACCCTCGGTTGCAGAACCTACAGTAAAACCCCAAAACACCCAATGCAAAAACATATAGCAGACTCTCACGGAAATAGACGTAAAAGGGACATGGAACGAACACAAGCTCTCACCATAGAAACATGAAAAACAAACGACCAAACATAAATCAACGAGACAAATGTGCAACCGGTGCCGACTTAGGTAGCGTACAACTGCCAAAAGCATTTTTCGCAGTCGGCTTGGGAGGCCGCAACACATTTTCCAAATTGGTTGCCATGGCAACAACTTTTTTCTTTATTTTACCAAATAAATTGAACAATGGGACTTCAAAGTACCACATAGTAGTAACTTGTTTGTTCTATCACAATAGCATAGTCAGAAGGGCTAGCCTTGTATGATGACAAATACCAGTAAAAATAGGGTGAATTTTGGGAGAAAATACCTCTTTTCGTGAATCCCTCGAAGGAAGCACAGATTTTTCTCAGAATTTTTCAACTTCAAAATAACTTGCAAATTTCCTCCTCTTTCAAATGATACCAAATTCATCAGTACTTCCCAGATTCATTTTCTCAGTAATTAGCGAATCCCAAAAGACACCTACCTAAAACTTTGCTTTGGAGCACATGTACAGGTCTACTTTCTGTTTGCACCGGATATTGTCAAGTGACTGAGAAAAAGATGCTAGAACGGGTTTCCTACAAACAAATCTGGCTTTTTCCCTTCTAAACATCTGCATCAGCAATTTAAAATCCAAAAATCACTATTCTATATCACTATTCCTCATCATATTTCCTCTTTTATCCATATCAGGAATTTATACCCTGGTAACATTAGTTTCGTACAAAAGGGGAAGAACTCTTACAGGAGTGGACAGCCATCCATCATGCAAGTAGCAGGCGGTGTGGATATCCGGACTGCATGCGCGCTGCCGTACCACTAAAGAGTAACTCGAAATATTTTGACTGATATCAATATTACCTAACGATTCAATTGCATTTAGATGTTGTTCATGAAGGTAACAAGTTAGAACACTTTTATACAGGTATTGTCATAAGGAATTTGTAAAACTAAAATTATTGAAACTTTATCTTAGGCAGAAAGTCGGAAATGTGAAATTCAATGTCATTGTATAAAAGTCATCTTTTTTAAAAACCTTCCTTTTTAGAGTTTTATTTCAGATCATGTTGGCTATAAACCTGATTATTTAAATCATTAGTTTCAGTCATAAGAATTTATCTTTGGAAAAAAAATCATAATGTATTTTATAAACACGTATCAAACAAATTGGCTGGAAGAGAACTAAGATCCCTTTTTAACATGTGAAAATATACGACATCATATGCGAAATGGTACAAAGGAAAAGAAGTGTTTAGGTTCCCAATGTCAAACGCTTTATGAAATTCTATTCGTGTGTTCTCATTTGAGATATGTTACATTTTCTAATTCTGGTAATCTGGTTTGTTTTGTCAATCTAAGGTCTTAATGTAGTGCCATGTTACAGTGGGAATGCTATCACTCAATGAAAATTAAACGCAAAACCTAAAATCAGGTACCAAAAACTCTCAATCCATAACATCAAAGGGAATATAGGGTGAAATACACAACAATTACAAGTGAGTTCATTGAGAGTGCATGATATGACAAAATGGGAAAGGTTGCGTGTCTATAGACATTTTCACATTACTGTAGTACACTTGAATTTTATACAGGCCAAGATCGAAATCACATCATGTGACGTTATTTTCACTGTGACGTCGAAACGGATCTATGACGTCATAATATAGAACAACATAAAAAAATGTCATGTCGGGTCTTGGGATGTCTAAAATGCAAGTCATTCTAGCGGTAATATGAAAATTGTCTTTTCGGATAACCACATCACTTGCTAACGGCCGTCCTAATTCGGCGTCAATTGTATGTTGGTCTCTTAGGTATTTGATGACATCTTTGATATTCCGTGTTCTTCAAAATCAGAATCATCAAACACCCTTTATACCGTGGATATGACCCTAATGTCACCAGACGCACACTAGGCTTTGTACTTGACCAATCTACGGTATTGTATCAGCGCATTCTTAAGACTTGCACTCTGACTGACTGTGACGACAGGACTCCATCATGACGGGCCCTGTCCAAACCTCTTTAGAGAAGAGAGGGCCCCGACCATCTGTCCTCTCTGAATGTCAGTTGGACTCCTCGGGTGATAACATATATGAGCTCGCCACAACAGGCAGAGCACGGACTGTATTACACACGTCCTCTTCTTTATATCCATTTACATATTCATCTTTGTTGCCGGGTCCTTTGCGATTTACGGTCTTGTGTATGTGGCCATCAACAGTGGGGAGGTTGTTTTTCACCATAATTGTACGTTCATCGGTTAATTGGAAAAGTGGAAGGGTTGTGTGCACGTAATCTAGGATAACCACGCCGTCTTAATGATATTCTATTTCAAATAATAGAAAAAGGATTGGGCAAAAGTTTTCACAACACCGTCTGCTACTTACGTGGCAGATGGCCGTCCTAAGTCGACACCGGTTGCCCATTGGTCTCGTTGGTTTATGTGTGGTCTTTTTTGTTTCATGTTTCTATGGTGTGTGTTGGTGTTTATTGTCCCTTTTGTGTCTCTTTTTGCTGTGGGTGCTGCAACTGAGTTTTGTTGGAGATCCCTCTTTTTCTGTGTCTCTTTGGTGTATCTTGTTTGCTTGTCCGCTCTATAATTTATTCCGAATTTTTGTGTTTTTATATTGTAGATATTTCTCCTAATGATTCATGAAATTTTGGTTTTTATCATTATTTTACATCATGGTTATAGAATATTCAAATATAATTCCATACTGTTGAAAATGTTCTCTGTAAAGTGCGATTCGTTCAATAAGATTTATAATGTCTATGAATGAATTCAAGGTCACATGGCTGTATAGGCCAATCAAATTTGTAACACACCCCAGATCACGGAAAATGACGTCAGAGCTACCACGTGTTAACCATGAAATGTTGACAATGACAAGCATTATAACTTGAATTGGATATCATTATAATCTTTGAGGATAGACGAAGATATTTCAGAATATAATACATATGTAAAATCATTCTTTATTTCAAATTCGATACGATTCTGATCATGGGGGTCCTAACAGGTAGTCATGCACGCATGCATGTAAACAGGGGGTTATGTGCATCTTGTGTAATTATTTTTCGATTTTGGTACATAAGGCATATTTTTTGTTGTTAAGATAAAGAGTTAAGATCAGACTTCAACACTATATAGGTGAAAGTATCCACAATTTTTTTCATAAGAAAGAAATGTCTCTTATGCTTTGGTTGAAAACTGCATAAAATCTTATACAGTTGTCACACCTATAAACCTCAATATCTATATTTATATTTCAGAAACGTTATATCCTGTACAAACAGAGGAAATAAAAGAAGATAGTATATATTATAATGGATCAATTCCTGGTAAGTCTTTCGCTTAATATATTATAATTCATCTATCTATTTCGATAAACCCTAGCATACAACGGACCAGTAAATAATTAAAAAGAAACGGTCTACACAATTTCTTTTCTGACTCTCCCATGGCACCTGGGCTTACTTCGGAATGTTATTCATTCCAATATTCGCAACCGTGCCAATGGAAATTCTAATGATCTTGCCTTGCCTTGTCGACTTCAAAAACATCCAAGAGATCCCGTGTCTTTTAACGGAAACGCGATACAAATCGGCTCCAGAACTTTCACAATATATTTTTTATTAATTTAAAATAACCAAATAATTCTTTGAACAAATTCTAAACCAATTGCCAGCATAATTAACTAGAATGCACCCACACTTCGTGGTCTTTGTTTGAACTATATGCGCAAATAAAACCTGGCGTTTATGATATATTTCTTCAAATTAGGTACGTACGCTTGTTTTTATTGCTAATTCATACAAACCACAGACAAATTCTTCCTGAAAAGGAAATAGTCATAGAATTTTGCGTTAATGTTCAAATCAGAGGAAATCAATTAAAAAAAGTAAAATCAAAAGTGTACAGATTAACAGAAAGCCACGCCTCTTATATGACCTAACGTACAACTTCGATTTATCTATTTTTTTTACCTGAATAATCTTTTTCACAAAATATGTGATCATTTGACAGTTTGTTCGACCAATTTCATGCATATTTATTGAGAAAACCATTTTCAATGCCGGTGTCATATAGTAAAGATTCCCCCATAGAGATCCTTTCCCTCGGAAGGTTTTCTATAATAGAGAAGCTTCTCCTCTGGGGGAGGTTTTTCTATATAGAGAACCTTCCCCCTTTGTTACCATGAAAACATTCCCCCTATACCGTTCTTGGTTTGACTTTCACGTGTTTTGGAGAACCAGAAACAAAATGTATGGAATTGAAAGGGGAATACTCTGTTGAAAATGCCCCTCCAAATCTAGAAAATTTCCCATCCTAAACATTAGAAATTTGAAGTTAAGATTTGAATAAGCCAAACATGTGTTTTTTGAAATATGTAGTCCTTCTTCAAGAGAAATTGTTAATGATTTAAATGGAAAGAACTAGCTAATTTTAAGCAAACTGTTCTGCTGTTCTCGGTGTAGGTCGCCAGAACAGCAGATACATATATGTTGATATCGGGGAGATCAATTTTCATACGAATTCTGACAAAAACGAAAGAAGATACCTTTATATCACAGAATCCATCAATTCAACAAAATTTATTATGATGTCGTTATGAAAGAAAGGGCGGGATTTCCAACAAGACTCGGTTGCAGCACCTACTAACCCTTTGCGAAAACATAGAGTAGGCAAGCACAAAAAGAGACGCAAAAAGGACAAACTAACACAAAATACGACATCGAAATACCACCCCCCCCCCCCAAAAAAAAACACAAATACAAATGTAAATTAAATATAGACAGATGGGCAACCGGTGCCGACTAAGGACGGCCATCTGCTATGTTAGCATGTTAATTTTCTTGTGTAAAAAAAGACATATACTTGATGAAAAACTTCGGAGCATTGCAACGCGTAAAAGAAAAACCCCGCAAGATCATTGCTTTTTTTGCATGATGTCGAATAAATTAATTTTATCTTATTTCATTTTATTCATATATTTATTTTTTGCACAGTGTATTAGATAATTAGGAAATGTTCCAACTCTATACCTTCTTAAAGAAACTTTTAAATTTTTATGCACCAGACAAGTGCTTCGGATATTAAATCCTCATCAGTGATGCTTCTATCAAAAGTGATTTTCATACGCCACCAAAATTTATTTCAGTAGTATTGTGTTTTAATTAATTTAACATTTTTGACTAATACGATTTTAATATCTTAATCTCTAAATATATTAATAATGAAAATAATGATGAACATTCGAAAACATTTAAAATTCTATTCAAAATAGCACTACCTATGAATTTCCATGGATCTACCATGTCAATTAGAAGGTAGAAATCATGAGTCAAAGACGATATCAAAAATCCTAATGACTTTCCGGATTTGGGGGGAAGGTTTTCTATGATGGGGGAACGTTTTCTATATAGAAAAACTCCCCCCTTGGGGATGATTTTCTATATAGAAAACATTCCGTGGGGGAAGATTCTGTATATAGAAAACCATCCGGGGGATGGTTCCCTATACGGAAAACTCTCCGGGGGAGAGTCTCTATGGGGAAGGTTCTCTATACGATACCGGAATCGATGGCGATTTATCCGGATATTTCGAATGCCCTTTCACAATTAGACATCACACAAAGTAATTTAAAAACATCTTTGAATACAAGCGGAACTTCAAAATGTATTATATGTTTATTTAATTAAATATTTATACAAATTAAATTGAAATCTTTGATTTATGAGTGATAAAAATGGGCCTTAACTAACTATTTGTACGGTCACCAATCATCCCTTGCATACATAAAACAAACTACTCGAACTCCCAAACCAACTAAGTCCAGAAATCTTTTCTCTCGACTGCAATTATTTTTTAGGCCACACCAAATTAATTTTTAGTTCTTCGTAATCTGAAAATAATTTTTAGGGGCGAGCGAGCGATGATGTAAATTTAAATATTTAGATTTCCAAAAGACCAAAACATGGAGCGAGCGAGCAAGCGAACAAGTTTTTTTCACCTTTTTTTTACCATTTGATGATAAAATCAGATTAATTTCCAGTTTCCAGTTTCACATATCAATTTTTTCAGAACCAAAAGATCACTTTACTGATCATTTATTATGAAAAATAAGATTTCTGTGTGCTTATTAGCTATGAAAAGAAACCTAATGGCAGTAAAATGAAACATTACAAATGACTGAGACATGTAACTAAATCAAAACAAGACTCTGGGGAAGTACAGATTTTCTCAGTCAGCGTATCTACATGTATAGATTTGAATGCAGTGATTCTTTTTATGCCATTTTCAAAAACCACCCCTATCCTTTTGTTTGGGAAAATATGAGACATTTTCGGATAAAGAGGGAACTACTTCTTACATTTTTAAAACACTCAAAAACTTTTTGAAAACCATTCAATAAAATATTTGGGCATAGTAGAGGTAAAGCATTGAAACTATCACTGAATTCAATTTCAGAAGAAGATTGGTATTGCAAATAATTTATACTTCAAAACGAAAACTTTAGGAGTCTAAATCAATCATGAATCTAAAACTAATATTTTGGGAAAATGAAACCACATTTTGAAAGGGGAAACCACTAATATTCGTTGGAAAATTGGTCAAAAAGGGTTTGAAGGGTTATGTTGGAAAATGACATATTTTAGCAACTAGGTCTTTCAAAATCATAGTTTTGTATCATGGAAGATAACATAACATTGATATCACTAGAAAGAGACCTAGACCTCACAAAGCAAGGCAGAAATTTGGTCAGACATCTAAACAAATCAACGGGTGTCCAAATGACAAGAAATCCAAATCAGATATTTGCATTATCGGATTCTAGAACATATTTTGTGTGTTATTGCTATTTTTAACCGTGAATTGTAACTTTTTTCAGAGTTAATCATTCAATACAGATATTCCTTGCAATGTCTCATAAACTGTGCACAGGTAAAACGTGCACCTGAGTCGAGTTACTGGCCATTTGACAATGAATTATCTAGATCGTGTCATAATATGTGTTATACTTTACAAACCTTCTTTTTCACATGTCTAAATGCTCTATTTCACGGAATTTGCCCCAAGACAATCACATTGAAGGCATAAAAGCCATCTAGGGAATAATATTGAACCATTTTTTCCATGGGATTTCGCCGGTGTACTTTCGTTTTCGGCAGTTCAGCAGTTAAAATACGAAGAAAAACGGATATTTACGTTCCGGAATTTTCACGGAGCGGTCGCTGCCGTTTCAGGTGCGGGATTTAAATTTAAATATTTAAATTTGAAATCGGAAAAATCAGGAGCGGTAGGTAACGAAGAACTAAAGATTAAATTGGTGTGGCCTTAGTAATATTATATATTATCATCTTCTTCTCAAATAACAGGTCAGTTTGGGCGAGATTTCATTCTCTCTTTTCCATACCTTCGAGAAGTTAATGACATCACGCTACTCCTGGTTTCCCGAACAAATACAACAGTCACCATGAGATCTGTGGTTCCAGGGGTTAACAGGACTGTGTCCTTTTCTTCTTCAAAAGGTACATCTATCAGTTTACCAACGTCTTTGATCAGAAACGGATCCTTTGTCGGGAATAACACTGTTTCGCTTCATTCAGATGTTGAGATTGCAGTTTTTGTGTTACTAACTGGGTTAAGTGGTACTGGAGATGGCTATATTGCCATACCGAGAAAAAGATTAAGACAAAGGTATCACTTCTCAATGAATCAGAATGGAGTTCTATCATTCGTCTCATTCTACGATGAAACTGTTATTACAATAAGCAATTCAACAGGTCAAATAATTGATTTTCAAACTGTCGGATCCAGTCAAAGTAACACTACTACACTGCAGAAGGAAGAGGTGTTGCAGCTAAGGTTTAATGGATTTGTAGTTGGGACAGTTGAAGGATCGAAACCTTTTATGGCATTACATGGATCGCACTTAGACTATTTCTATTCTTCTTACCAAACAAGTTATATCGACGCCATCTCTGATAGCGAAGGGAGTGTATTTATCATCCCATACCTAAGCACTGCTACAGATTCAATGACAATGTGCAATGCGCATGAATCATCTGTCGCCCTTTCCGATGTAACGGTTGAAAGGTTTCATCATAACTATAGAATAATTAGGAGATTTGATAAGGCCACCTTTATAATTATAGACCTGAATACAACGTGCCATTACATAGGCCATGGATTTAGTGTCACAATCCCCTCCGTGCAATCCTATACCACATATTGTCGGTTTCTGACGCCAATTCATAACAACTATACTCACCATGCTGCAGTCATGATCCAATCAGATTTGAATGATGACCTGAAATTCTCAAATATTGAAAATGGTAAACTTCTCACTCCGTACAAAGTTGAGAGAACTACTGCTGGTGGGACCATGTACGATGTACTTTATTATCACTTAGATGTTGGACAATATGAAGTTTTTCATGAAACGAGTGACGTCCAATTTGGAGTAATAACGTATGGACTTGGAACGGATAAGCAAATCGCGTATGGATACCCAACTTGTTTTAGATAGACGTTTAATACGAAACATTGTAGCTAATTATATCATTTTGATTATGAGGTTCAATGATATATATTTACTCGTAGAAGAAAGGAGGGGATCTTCAGCAACGCTCGGTGGCAGTAACCACAGCAAAATCCCAAATCACCCATTGAAAAAAAAACACAGAGCAGACACTCACAGAAAGAGACGTAAAAGAACTCAAACCATTGAAACATGAAACACAAAAGACCACACAAAAACCAACAAGACCAATTGCCAACCGGTGCCGCGGAAGTAACAGACGGTGAAGTTATCCGGATAACGTGCGCACAACCCTCCAACTTTTCCGATTACCAAGAGGTCTCGAAGAACGTGCAATTGTGGTGTAAAATAACCTCTTCTTAGACTACCGATAGGCTAGTAATAAATTAATATCATATTTTCATAGGCTGAATAAAATAAAGGTTTATTGAAGTCTTATTTCGATTTCATGCATCAAATCAGTGTTTCATTTAATTGATCTTTATTATGATGGAATAATCTATGTGGTATCATTTTCATTGCTCACTGTATTACATATATAAGTACAAGTGTATAATGTAATATTCATAATGGTTTATCTAATACAGTGTTTTAAGAAAATGTTTAGTCTAGATGTTTATTTAAAATTTGTACAGTCATATGAAATTGAGTTTAACTTAAATGATTACTTGTTGTTTCAAACAATTGTAAACGCTACTTTCATTTTCTTACATAAAATGTTGAAATTCATTCGGCCTTGACATAAGGAACTGATAAGAGCCGTTTTAGTCCTTATCTCTTCCGCATGATGGTACATATGCAGAAAAAAGATAATCATTATTGAAATTATATTGACTTTTTGTATGTTTTACTTTCCAATGAAATACTCCAAAGATTCTAAAATGAAGGTCCATAGAGGTAGGGAGTACTCGGGTTATAAAACTGATAATATCGACCAAAAACGTAGAGATTTCAAGAAATTTTGCTGACAGAAATTTTCGAATGCACTGAAGAAACGATCAACCGAAGTTGATCGAACTTGGCTACATGTATATGCGCCCATGGGGACTCCTGGTCCACCAGCAGTGACACTCACCAAGTGGTACAAATCAAATTCAATAGCATGAATTTGCAGCATGGTCCAGACATGCACGTTTCACTAAAACTTGTGACTTAACCTGTCTAATAGCTCTCGGAACATTTGTTCCAGAAAGCGAATAAATTCCAGCCGTTTTCATTATGGTTTTATCACATTTTTGTATGTCTATGATCTGTTGTTAACTTGAGACTGGATGTACTTAGATTTACGAAGTGACTCTCTCTTCAGTGTCACATTTGCTTTAAGAATTATCACTGCTGCATATCCATCAATAAACCTCATCTTCCTCGAAATATTATCTGTGGAGAAGTAAAAGACTATACATGTATAAACTTGTTTTTAATTCGTTTTTTTCTTTTCGCCTTTTCAACTTCTCAGCAACAACCCAAATAATTCTGATAATACATGTATTTGGTCAGGACAAAGTTTTGGGTGTCTTCTTACAGTGTATATGAATTCACTTACGGGTAACTTTTGCAAAAGGTAAATCTATTTGATACTTTTAACAACAGAGAATGCATATATGCTACAAAATTACTCGCCATGGGCTCCTCTTAATCCTTTTAGCTTGAAGTACCAATGATGAGGATTCTTTATCCGAAACATATGACATTGTCTCAATTACTTTCTCTCAAAGCTGGTATCATACAAACGTTTTTTTTTCTGCGCCAAATGCATTCTTCATACCTAAGCACTGTCACGTGAAAGCTTGCCTTTTCATTCTAAACTTTCAACAAAATATAGGAGGTAGCCACAATTGCTCCTACTCTTTAATTACTTTTAACCATATTTTCAATTTATTTATGCCTTTAAATACTAGACTCTACACAAAATTTGGAGATAACGTTTGGAGACATACATGACTGTTGCACCAAATCTAAAGACAAAACTATGCCCATATATGGCTGTTCTCTCACCGCAGAATTGAGCGATATTTTTTTTCAATAGAACGTAAGTTGTAATAGTGTACACTCTTTCTTTGGTGTCTTCAAATCATATAAGACAATATGGTAAACAAAAATTTCATATGTCTTAAGATTAAGAGTATAAGGGTTGCATAACACATAATACGCAAATTCTAAGAAAACTTATCATATATATAAGCAGAATTTTTATGCTCAACACATGTTATGATATGGTGCATTGAAAGATTCAAAATTTTCTGCTTGTATTCTCTGAATATACCTCCATTCTTGACCTTAATTGATTACCATCATATAATTGATAATGATGCTTATTCACGATAGGCTGAAAACAAATTCATATAAAGAAGATTTAGACAGTATTAACCTTGACAATGTTTTATCCAAGGGTTTTCCCGTGGAACATATCATTTGTAGATCACGTGCTATGCTACCGTTAAGTATTGCATTGTATAAAATTCTAAAATTGCCTTTTTACTTAAAATTGCTTCTAAGACAAAATGTAAGATACAGATCATATATATGTTTCTTAATTTAGTTTGTTTATAACTATTTTTTTCACATAATCTTTGACTATGTACCTTTGATTGTCACTAAAACACAAAGAGTTTCATTATAATCTAAAACTTTTCTTTAATATAAGACAGAAAACATGTTAATTGACAATTATATTAATTAATAGTTTTTACAAAAATAGAGCAACACAACCTTTCATGATGCTATTTAATAGCAATTCTCTGTAACCATTTAACCAATTTCGGCACGCATGGTCTCTGATTTTCATGAAATTTCACACATTAGTAGGGAACAATGAAAAAAGGAAAATTTGACAAATAAATTAATTCTAGGTCATCTGGTTACCATGGCAACGGCCTTTAAAGTTGAAAAATTGGCAAAATTGAGCTAATCTGAAGCTTTATAATTTGATCTATATGTGACATCAATGGAAGATTTTTTATGTATCCTAAAGATTAGGACGTAAAATTTTAAATAAGCTCACTAGTAGTGTCTGATATTGTAAAAAAGGCTGGTTACCATGACAACATAATTAGCTTATTTTGATATATTGATTTCAAAATGCTGTTTGTATTTTCCAATTTTTCTTCTCTCTTGATGGGTATATGATAAGGAAATAGTATTTATTTTATAAAATGAGCAAATTCGAGATAAACCCACTTGTTGCTTTGTACATAAGTTACCTTGGCAACGGTAACTATGGTCTTTAATATTACTTATTTTGCAACTTCAGAGTCATTTGAAAAAATTTTGCATCATGATGAACAGATAAAAGTTGTTGGGAAATATCCAACACAAAGAGCTCTTTCAAAAACCGTGAAAAAGCTATGGGGAACATTTGTTACCATGGCAACCATTTTTTATTATTTTCATAAAACAGTAATTATTAATCTCAGGAAGTTCAAATTTAATAACAATAAAGATCAAGTAAGCCTCTATCAAAATATAATAAAAAAAGTTTCAAATAATTAATGGTTGCTATAGTAATTTGGCCATATATTATAAAAATAAGCATTTTTTGTTGTTTTTCGAAGCTGTTTCCTTAAAAAACGAAACAGGCTTATATAACCTTTTTTACATATACGATTAATCAAAGTCTAAACTTTATTTTAGATTTAAAAAATTTCAGATTACTTATTTTTTGATGCCCGTATCCATGGACTCAAAGTGGGGCTATGTGCAATTTGTCACAATTGTTCCCATAGCAACGGGCTATTTCCTGAATATTTTTTAAAAATTTTCTTTCCTGTAATGAAAGATCTACTAGAATATATTAATTAATTTTCATCACACTGAATTCAAATTTAATGATCTAGTAAAAAAAGGACTCTAAATATTGTCCAAATTTGCTTTCATTTTTTCGATATGAGGTCATGTTGCCATAGCAACGAACAGAAACTTTGTCCCAATGCAAATGCTTATGTTTTATTTGCATAAAAAACTCAAAAATGTAAGTAATTTATCGTTGAATTTTGAAAAAATGCCAAAAATACTATTTTAATAGGGTACCTGTGTTGTTGCTATGGAAACATATAGATAAGACCATAAACCCAACACTATTATTACTTAACTTGAAAGAACAATGATAGGGTACTGATAATTCATTAGTGTTTGTTTGAGACTATGCTGCATAAATTATGTATGTGACTTCAAAAACGCCCAAAAATGCATTTTTTCAATATTCAAAGGTTGTTTCCATGGCAACCGGATGTGATATTAAGAAAATTTTAAACAAATTTTTACTTTTGGGTCAGACCCAACCTTATGTACAAATTTTATCAAAATCTGAGACATGCCGTGCCATGCGTCCTTCATAAAAGTGCAAATGCTTACAGAGAATAGCTATTAATCTTTTAAAAATCTTAAAAATATACATTAATACCAATTTAATTCAAAAAAATATCATGGATAAATTTAAAATTAGAATGAAATATTATAATATCAAGCGAAACTGACCCCAGAATACATTTTAACAAAATATGTTTGTGAAGCACAATGTCCCCATTCTGACTTTCTGTTTTTATAAGCTGAGGTTTCATTTGAGTCTATATTCTATCAAATAGGACATACGCTCTCTAAGTACAATAATAAAACTTCATTTCATAAATTGATTTTAGGACACAGCCACTTTTTTACAGATACACTACATAATTCTTTAATAAAACACCGCTAAAGACGGTATGGCCGGATTGCAAAGTAAGTTTTTGTCACCAACTGGGTCGTCACTAAGTCAAATATTACAGCATACATTGAGAGGTCTTGTCAGAGGCAATCTACATGTATAATATAAAGTTTCTACTGTATACAGTTCCTTAGATTTTGCTTAAACCAGGAACTTGATCCAAAGTCTTTAACTAGGTCAAAGTCCAAGGTCAAGGTCACTAGGTCTAATGTTACGGCATAAATTGAAAAGTCTCGTGATGGGCAACCTAAATGTATAATATAAGGTTTCTACTGCATAAAGTTCCTTAGATTTTGCTTAAACCAAGAACTTTAACCAAAATCTTTAACTAGGTCAACGTTCAAGGTCAAGGTCACTGGGTCAAATATTACTGCATAAATTGAAAGGTCTCGTGATGGGCAACCTAAATGTATAATATAAGGTTTCTACTGCATACAGTTCCTTAGATTTTGCTTAAACCAGAAACTTTAACCAAAATCTTTAACTAGGTCAAAGTCCAAGGTCAAAGACACTAGGTCCAATGTTATGGCATAAATTGAAAGGTCTCATCATGGGCAACCTAAATGTATAATATAAGGTTTCTACTGCATACAGTTCCTTAGATTTTGCTTAAACCAGAAACTTTAACCAAAATCTTTAACTAGGTCAAAGTCCAAGGTCAAGGTCACTAGGCCCAATGTTACGGCATAAATTGAAAGGTCTCATCATGGACAACCTACATGTATAATATAAGGTTTCTACTGTATACAGTTCCTTAGATTTTGCTTAAACCAGAAACTTTAACCAAAATCTTTAACTAGGTCAAAGTCCAAGGTCAAGGTCACTAGGTCCAATGTTACGGCATAAATTGAAAGGTCTCATCATGGGCAACCTAAATGTATAATATAAGGTTTCTACTGCATAAAGTTCCATAGATTTTGCTTAAACCAAGAACTTTAACCAAAATCTTTAACTAGGTCAACGTTCAAGGTCAAGGTCACTGGGTCAAATGTTACTGCATAAATTGAAAGGTCTCATCATGGGCAACCTAAATGTATAATATAAGGTTTCTACTGCATACAGTTCCTTAGATTTTGCTTAAACCAGAAACTTTAACCAAAATCTTTAACTAGGTCAAAGTCCAAGGTCAAGGTCACTAGGCCCAATGTTACGGCATAAATTGAAAGGTCTCATCATGGGCAACCTAAATGTATAATATAAGGTTTCTACTGCATACAGTTCCTTAGATTTTGCTTAAACCAGAAACTTTAACCAAAATCTTTAACTAGGTCAAAGTCCAAGGTCAAGGTCACTAGGCCCAATGTTACGGCATAAATTGAAAGGTATCATCATGGGCAACCTAAATGTATAATATAAGGTTTCTACTGCATACAGTTCCTTAGATTTTGCTTAAACCAGAAACTTTAACCAAAATCTTTAACTAGGTCAAAGTCCAAGGTCAAGGTCACTAGGTCCAATGTTACGGCATAAATTGAAAGGTCTCATCATGGGCAACCTAAATGTATAATATAAGGTTTCTACTGCATAAAGTTCCATAGATTTTGCTTAAACCAAGAACTTTAACCAAAATCTTTAACTAGGTCAACGTTCAAGGTCAAGGTCACTGGGTCAAATGTTACTGCATAAATTGAAAGGTCTCATCATGGGCAACCTAAATGTATAATATAAGGTTTCTACTGCATACAGTTCCTTAGATTTTGCTTAAACCAGAAACTTTAACCAAAATCTTTAACTAGGTCAAAGTCCAAGGTCAAGGTCACTAGGCCCAATGTTACGGCACAAATTGAAAGGTCTCATCATGGGCAACCTAAATGTATAATATAAGGTTTCTACTGCATACAGTTCCTTAGATTTTGCTTAAACCAGAAACTTTAACCAAAATCTTTAACTAGGTCAAAGTCCAAGGTCAAGGTCACTAGGCCCAATGTTACGGCATAAATTGAAAGGTCTCATCATGGGCAACCTAAATGTATAATATAAGGTTTCTACTGCATACAGTTCCTTAGATTTTGCTTAAACCAGAAACTTTAACCAAAATCTTTAACTAGGTCAAAGTCCAAGGTCAAGGTCACTAGGTCCAATGTTACGGCATAAATTGAAAGGTCTCATCATGGGCAACCTAAATGTATAATATAAGGTTTCTACTGCATACAGTTCCTTAGATTTTGCCTCAACCAGAAACTTTAACCAAAATGTTGACGGCAGACGGACGGACGGACGGACGGACAGACGGACGGACATCGTCAATCTATAGACCGGAATTGCTTTGCAATCCGGCCAAAAATTATGTTATGTCACAAAAAATGTACATTAAAGATATAGTAATTTCAATTGTTGGGGTTTTTTTTACAGTGAAATATTAGGGCAAAGAAACATTACCAAAGCATTTTTCCATGCCTATCTTCTATATAAATAATTCATCATGCACTTAAAAATAAAAGTAAACATATAGAATAAATAACACGCCATAGTTATTTCATACATTTTAAATGAATTGGAACAACAAAGACCCATTGGCATGAAGGAGGATGCAAAGTTATAGCTCAGATATACATTAAAAGATATAAAGTTACCTTGACCTCATTCAAATAAGTTAGTTAAAGAAAATGTGCAACCTTTGGGTGATAAGCAACATGATATTTGTAATCAGTATGGTTACATGTATACAATCATGTATATGAAAAGGGAATGGATGTATAGTATTTGAGAAAAGGTAAATGAAATCTTACAATCTGAACATTAAAATTAATTTCATTTGAATCCTTAATGTACAAAATATGGACAAAATCAATAACGTTCAACTATCATCATAATTTATAATGGAGATTGTAACGTGAAAATACTTTTGTAATACTTCATTGAAATGGAAGTTCTATCAAGATTCCCTACATGAACATGTATTGTAATTAAATTATGTATTGAATTTTCCAATTGAGTCAATTAACTGATAGAAGGGTCTAAATAAATTTACATATTTAAACCAAGAATTTGATTCGCAATGCCATACCAAAATCTGGATATTTTTACATGATAATTGATATTACTGTGTTAACTTTTTAAATGTACTTCATTTTCCCCATAGGTCTTGCTCTATTCTGAACAAATAGCAACAGTTTACTTGTTATAAAATGGTATATACATACATGTACATGCATGTCATTGGCTTCCTTATCAAATTTGAGATCAAACATTTACATGTAAAATGCTAATAAATAAACAATCACATGGAATGTTATTCAATCATTAACGAGTGAAAATATCTCCTTCTATTGCACTATTGAAATGTTTCATCGTTTATTTTAACCAAAAGTACGTGCTTATAGGTTTATATGTCATCGTCGTCATATTTGGTAGGAAGGGGACGATAATTTCCGAGTCTGTTCCGCTGTTTACACAGTATGACACACGTAGCCGTCAATATTATGAGTAACAGCAAGGTAACACTAGACAAAATGGCCAATCCAACCACTCGATCTGAAAATAGAAGATGATGAATTTATTTTTTTGATATTTTTTTATGTAAAAGTATCATCAACAACATAGGTAATCACAGATTACGAAGCTCACCTCGTGACAGCAAAATTCAATTCAAACATATTTCTTAGTACATGTATATTGGCTTTTAAAGGCAAAACCACTCAAGCAGAAAAAGTAGGTCAAGGTCATTTTATGAAAGTTTGATCAAAGATACATCCAATATGCAAGTTTGGTACATGTAGCAGTTATACTTTGCTCAATATTGGCTTTATAGAGCAAAATCACTCAAGCGGAAAAAGAAGGTCAAGGTCATTTTATGAAAGATTGATAAAAGATACATCCAATATGCAAGTTTGGTACATGTATCACTTATACTTTGCTCAATATTGGCTTTTAAAGGCAAAATCACTCAAGTGGAAAAAGTAGGTCAAGGTCATTTTATGAAAGTTTGATCAAAGATACATCTAATATGCAAGTTTGGAACATCTAGCACTTATACTTTGCTCAATATTGGCTTTTAAAGGCAAAATCACTCAAGTGGAAAAAGTAGGTCAAGGTCATTTTATGAAAGTTTGATCAAAGATACATCTAATATGCAAGTTTGGAACATCTAGCACTTATACTTTGCTCAATATTGGCTTTTAAAGGCAAAATCACTCAAGCGGAAAAAGTAGGTCAAGGTCATTTTTTTATGAAAGTTTGATCAAAGATACATCCAATATGCAAGTTTGGTACATGTAGCACTTATACTTTGCTCAATATTGGCTTTTAAAAGCGAAATCACTCAAGTGGAAAAATTAGGTCAGATGCTGCATCCGATGCATGGGTCCATCTCGGCATCCAAAGATGAATCACTTGTGCAAGTTTGGTTACTGTAGCATTAGTACTTTGTCAGATACTGAGCTACCCCAAACTTCTTATCCAAATCACTCAAGCGGAAAATGTAGGTCAGATGCTGCATCCGATGCATGGGTTCACCTCAGCATCCAAAGATGAATCACTTGTGCAAGTTTGGTTACTGTAGCATTAGTACTTTGTCAGATACTGAGCTACCCCAAACTTCTTAACCGGACGCGGACGCGGACACGGACGCGGACACGAACGCGGACGCGTGGGGTTATAGCATAAGCTCACTCAACTTCGTCGAGGTGAGCTAAAAATGATGAAATTCATGGAAAATTTTTAAAAATTATAAATTATGCAAAAATGATATCTCTCTCATATAAAAGTATTGTCTTTTTGTAAAGCCAACCACTCAGTCAATAAATAAAGACAACCACTCAGTCCATAAATAAACAATGATGAAATTCATGAGAATTGAGAAATACAACATTTTTATGTAAATACATGTACAGAAGCATTATGCTCAAATTTCATCAATGGCAAACTTAATCATGTTAATGTTTTAAAGACTAACTAATGGTATACATAAATTAAAATTTCAGTTTCAATATTATGGTACATTTATTCTGTGAAACACACAAAATTGTTCAATTTAGTATGCAGTTTAGAAAACTCAGATTTGAGAGACTGTTAGATTAACAATTAAAATAAACTCATGCAGTATTAATCATGGTCAATCAAGGATAGAGCTTTTGATGACTTAATTTGTGTCAGTTTGAACATTCAAATTCAACATATTTGAAAAAGAAACAAGGTACAAAGTATAAGAGTAATTTGATTTTTAAAACTCAAATAATATGTAAGACAGCAACTGGATTTGAGGAAATCTCTGAATAATTGACATTATTCCATATCATAACTGAATGACTGTATCGTATTGAATGAACTAACCAAAAACGGAAAAGAAGTATCACAGATAAGAAGAATGCAAAAGTCAACTGAAAAAGTATACAACATTGTTCTTTGGACAGGAATTCTGTAAACATATGTAATGAGCTACATGTAAATGTATGTATACAGTATGTAATTATTTCAAGGAATTTGACATGTTAGACCAGCACAGAGAATTCTAAGGGAGTTGTGTGTCAATGGAAGCAAGAGCCACAGTGGGTAATATCGCAACGAAGAACATTTTTCTATATTTTTGCGCAAAATAGAAAATATATTACTAAAAAGGGCAACGTGATGCAGTGTAATAATGCCTTAACTATGAGTTACATCCAAAATAAGGTAGAGATTAGCTTTTAATAAGTAAACGCACAAACACAATCGGTATCCTACTTTCACTTTCATCTGCACGAACTAGGCCGATCATTTTTCAGCATTATAAAACAATATCACTTCTCTTATTTTGGATAAAACTCACATCACATTCCACTTTTCGTAATCAATAATCTGCATTTCACGAAAATTGAGATAAACCGAATCCTCTGCGTTGCGAGATTATCCATCGTGAAGCACTGTAGTCTATCAATTCATTATTAATTTTTTATGTGTCAATCGAAGTAAAGCAAGAGTTTGATATCATTTGATAACAAATATATCTCTGTCTTCATTCCATTAAAATATTTACACTTTACACCGGTAATGATAAACATAGTTATAGGATCTAACAAGACATTACACTACATGTATAAGAGGATTACGTTTCACTCTAAAGGATTAAAACAATGTAAATGTACAATATACATGTATAATGTCAGACAGTTTTTGCGATTGAGCATTTGTCAATTAACATTACCTGCAGACGGTTTGTCCCTGTTACTTGTGACTCTATCAAGATGGCACTCTTTCTTTATATCCTTTACTATCACCGACTTTTGTAAAGCCACAAATTTCTTCAACGGACATTCTTTGGAACAACCTTCAAATTACAAGGTAAATAATTTAATCTTGAGAACATACAACCGTCAACCTTCAACTTTCAAATTGAATAATCTTTATTTCAATGTTGGCAACACATTTGTATTTATACATGTACATGTACTTACGCATTTAAATCTCAATCATAGAAGTTAATCACGTACACTGTCATGTAAATGTAATGCATGATATAGTTTTATTATTTTGATTTCATCTTTTCGATTCTTTTTTTTTGTTTTGAATTAATTTCAGTATAAAGTTGAATTAGACTCCTGTGAAAGAAATATTTATCAAGAAATATAGACTTTTTCAATTAATTCTTAAATTGTACAAATCTTGACAACACATCTGTGTAACAGGAGAGGAAAAGATGTGATCGGACCAGGAATCGAACCCTGAACCTTCTGCTACCTTTGCAGATACTCTTACCAACTGAGCTACATGTATCTGGGCATGATACCGGTTCCTGCCACACTCCTCTCCACCAATTTTTTCAGGTTTCAACGCCCTGGAAACCTCACCATAGACTCCACACCACTGCGAGTCATTTAGTTGGGTGCAAATTTTCTAACAGGAGAGGAAAAGATGTGACTGGGCCGGGAATCAAACCGAGACCTTCTGCTACCTTAGCAGACATTCTTATCAACTGAGGTATACAGGCATGATACCTGTTCCTGCCACATCTGCGTGCATACTTTTGCCTGTATTTCTATATAATTAATAGTACAGGATGTGACTTTCGTTTACACAATGGCTGAATAAAATTCTATGAATTAAAGTTTCTCTTATCAAGAATGAAATTCTAAGTTTCAAGACAAAGCACATTTATTAAAAACATTTTTTCTAAATTCATGTCTTACCTTTGAGTTTTAAAGTATGGAGTTTGTTGTATTCTTTACTCTCAGGATCTGTTCCATTTCGAATGAAAATCTTGACAAAATTTCCTGAGGGTTTTGCATAGAGTTCTATCAGCACAGTTGTGCAGTATGGTGGCTGACGATAGTTATATAATTTTAAGGCACTGAGTAAAGCTATCACAGTTGAGTCATGCTGAAAATTGAAGAAGAAAAATTCTGAAGTTAAACATGTTATAATAATTATAAGTAATAACCTATATACAAAATTTGTGATGTGTAGAGTCTCATAAAAGTTTTTATATACATGTATAATCAGGTCTCTTTTAATTTACAGAATGATCCGATTCTTAGAGCTAAACCTCTTTTAATCTTAAATTTGCTTTTTCTTTACTAAGATTCAAAATTGTCAGACCACAGGAAAACATAGAATTCCATTAAAAAGATATAAAATTCTCTGAAAGAGGGAAAAGAAGAGCTTAGGATCAAGATATACATGTAGATAGAAGCTTTCTTGTTGGGGTATTAATTTTCGCGCTTTTCCCGACTGTATTATTATTGGGTAAACAAACGTCTCATGAAAATTACAACCAGTATAAAAAGCTACACAGAATACTCCCTATTCGGCCAAAATTACTCCAACGTGTGCTGCAGTAGTTGTTAAAATACCCCACCCCATCCCCCCTGTGAAAATTACCACGTTTACAGTACATATTTAAAATTTATAAATTTAAACTTTATTTATTTTACAACATTTAACAAACAAGTTACAAAACTTATATTAATGTCTCACGTTGGCTCAGATGCTGGCGTGAGGGGGTCCAAGGAGCAGGAGGAAACCGGACTACCCGGAGAAAAACCCCCTGCAAAGGCCTGGGTGGGGGACCACCTACTCCCCACATAAGACCCTTTGCCGAATCCGAGATTCGATCCCGGGACCTTAGAGGTGAGAAGCGAACGCGCTACCACTGCGCTAACCCGGTCGTACATGTTTAATGTGGTGTTGGGGCATTTGTATAAGGATAAACTGACTTTAGCCTTCACTTACAGCTGAGTATATAAGGAGATCCTGACTTGGGCTGTCCTTTGTATTTACTTTGGCTGTCATATTTTCAGCCAGATGTCTGACTAGAGTTCCTGAAATTTTGAGGATATTTTAAAAGATTTAAAATACATTTAGAGGAAAGCATAATTTAAGCGAAATGGAAACCTTTAAATGACACAAAGAATTCTGCTGAAGCCAGACATATCTCAAAACAATACAAGGCATTTAGTTATTGACAAAATCATTGTGTATAACACAAATATGGTAAAAATGAAGAATACAACATATCAAAATTATTGTATATCTGGTCATTTTCCCGTCAGGTAAATTTTGCGAAAATGACCCAAAAAAGGTGTCTTTTTTTTCATGTTTTTTCACGCCTGATCACACGAAAATAAAGTCCTTGCTAATAAAAAGTTGTTTACAGTAATCATCTTAATCAGACGAGTACTCACTAATACACCAGGACAGTTACATATACATGTAAGTACCTCTAAGCTTTATTAGGGAAAATTAACAAGATCAAGGGTTATGCCTTTCTTTCGCTATGTCCGTTTTTTGCAATTTGATGCTGCTCACTACCTTAGCGAAAATTAGACAAATGAAAAATTCCCGATATACGGTACATCATAGCACTATCATAATTCGAGACTACCTTAAGACAATTTCTCATTTAGTCCTTTTATTCTAAAATTAACAATCATCTACTTTTCATCCTGGTACATGTATGTAATCTTAGCATTCAACTTCCTATCTGTATAACTGTAATATACCGCTCCTTACCTGCCCGTAGCTTTGCTATTTGGGGAACGTGGGGTAGGCCCATACTGGCGTGAACATCTCTCAGAGACATCATTTTCCAAAATGTACCGTCTTTCTTCAACCAATCTGGCATTGTGTCATTATTAAACTTTCCTGTGTCATACTGAAAATACATAGAAGAGATAGTAATGTATCGGGTGACACGTAACATTTGGCCGTGTCTGAATATCATTTCAGCATTTTAATTAAGTACCAAGACGAGGATTTACTATCAAAAAACACGTGTCTGGTGCATTGAAATTGGTTTGAAATTTTCTTCAAGAAAGGTAAAGAGTTGGAACACTTCTGTATTTTCACAACATGTATATGAATATTGTGTACTTATTTTAGCAGGATTCATGATTATAATACAAAAATGTATAAGCAGAGGATGCAGGACGTTTCGGTGCAAGGACATTTCGGTACAAAGAAAAAAGTTGTTTCGGTACATGTTACAAAGACGTTTCGATACATGATTTTGGTCGTTTCGGTACAATCATATTTTTGTTCTTGTACATTACCCAATTTTTGACTGTTTAAAGAGAAATTATCAATAACCCCCCAAAAGTTAGAGTGGAGAAGCAGAAAACATAGATATTTTTTGGGGAGGGGGTGCTCTTTTGTCATACATGATTGGTATGTCTAGCGACAAATTGATTAATCAATTAGTTTTCTTAGCAATATTTGATAAGGCCTATATAAATCAGGTATCGGACAAAATTTTTGATCACCAATAAATATAGAATTTGATTACCAAGAAAGAATTCTTAATTATTAAACTCGAATTTCAAAATATTATAATCATGATATACAGCACAAACAACAAGAGAGCTAGGCCATATGTCATTTCGTCATCAAATAGGCACCGAAACTTATTAAAACAAAAACCAAACACATTAACTTATTACAAATCACCCCATATCACACAAAAAAAATGTATCAAAGCGTCTCTTACGTTGTACCAAAACGTCTCTACTTGTACTGAAACGTCTTTCTATTGTACCAAAACGTCCTTGTACCGAAACATCCTTGTACCGAAACATCCTTGTACCAAAACGTCCAGCATTCTTAGCAGAGTTTGCACTGTTAACTAAGACCCTGCATTTTACTCTTAAACTGTATAACATGTATCAGTAGGATGATTTGCTGGACAGGTACTTTCTTACGTCTTTTTATTAAGGTTAAGAACAATGAATTACTGATCAGCGCCTGATTTCATTGAGTTAATGTCTTTCAAATTGGTATTTGCATTCATTGAAACAATCTGGCCAAGCAGGACACTAGCAAAGGTTAACACACAGCAAATCATTCTACCAATATAGAACATTAAAAATAAAGAGGGTGTTTGTGAAACACAAATGCCCCTAGTGGCATTTTTGTTGGTATAAATAAATTTTCTGTTAAGTACATGTATGTGAAAGGTCAAGGTCAGGGTCACTTGGTTGTGTCAAGGAATACACATGTCAAATATCGAAGCCCTATCACTTACCATTCAAAAGTTATGCCCAATGTTAAAGTTTTTGAAAAGCATGTCAAAGGTCAAGGTCACGAGGTCAAAAATTTTGGTATTATTTAAAGGCCTTGACACAAGAAATACACATGTGAAATATGAAAGCCCTACCACTTACCATTCAAAAGTTATTCCCAATATTAAAGTATTTGAAAAATAGGTCAAAGGTCAAGATCAAGTGGTCAAAAGTTTTGGTATCAATGGAAAGGTCTTGTCACAAGGAACACACATGTGAAATATGAAAGCCCTATCACTTACCATTCAAAAGTTTATGCCCAATGTTGAAAGCTTTTGAAAAGTAGGTCAAATGTCAAATTCACGGGGTCAAAAATTCTGGTATCATTGAAAAGGTCTTGTCACAAGGAAAACACCTGTGATATATAAAAGTACCATCACTTACCACTCAAAAATTATGCCCAATGTTAAAGTTTTTGAAAAGTAGGTCAAAGGTCAAGGTCAAGGTCACAAAGTCAAAAATTTTGGTGTCATTGAAAAGGTATTGTCACAAGGACAACACATGTGAAATATGAAAGCCTTATCACTTACCATTCAAAAGTTATGCCCAATGTTAAAATTTTTGAAAAGTAAGTCAAAGGTCAAGGTCATGAGGTCAAAAATTTTGGTATCAATGGAAAGGTCTTGTCACAAAAAATACACATGTGAAAAATGAAAGCCCTATCACCCCCCATTTAAAAGTTATGTCCAATATTAAAAGTTTTTCGGACAAACAGACAGACAGACAAACAGACGGACAGGCCAAAAACTATATGCCCCCGAATCTTTCATTCCGGGGGCATGATAAAAATTGGTAAAATGGGTCAAGAGATCTCATTTTTTAAAAAAATATAATTATGGCAACAATATTAAGTTAACTTGTGACTGTGCTAGTCTGAAAGATCAAACGTACATGTACATGTACATGTATCTCAGATGTTTACCTCTATAAATAATGTATCTACAATACCCAGAATATCATCTAATGTATTCGGCAGGCCAGTGTTATCTGATACATACTGTACAAGATCCTGAAAGCAAAGAGTTTAACAGAAATTATTCTCAAAAATCATGTAGAAATGTAGTATATTTACATCAAAGATCTATAATACGTTAAATGAGGCTGTTATTAGACCTACAGAGAGTCACTACGAGTAAAAGAAGTTTGAAACTTTAGAATAACTCCAGGTTTAGCCTTTATTAATTTCCTTATGGCAACTCCAATCCACAATATCCACAGAATCACTGGATTAACAAGCATGCATCATATCAGAATTGATTTATTTCAATCAGATCAGGGATTTTAATAAGAGGCAACACACAACAAAATTTCTCAAACTCAAACGACAGAAATGGCTTGTTCGAAATTTCTTCTGATCTCATAATTTTTCTCAATATATACATGTATAGTGCTCGATAGATCTGACTCAAATATCTCAATCATGGTCTCAAAGGAATCTAATTGAAAACCCTGTAACATGTTGGTCATTGCAAAATAAGAATACAAATATACTCATGTTGGAGGTATTTTCTTATGAAAATGAAAAGATCAGTGACGATTTTCTCCATGAGTAAAAGTATCGGAAATAATCTAAAAGGAGGCTTAACTATCATAAAATACAGACAAATATCAGAGAAAAATCACCACTGACAGATCATGAAGATTACAGTATTCTACAATAATATAAAGATTTAACCATTATAATCAAGTAAAGTAATTGTGACAATAAAGCCAGCATCTATTGACATACTCAGCTAAATATACTTAGTGGATATTTTTCATGTTTGCGGACATCACACTTAAAGTTTGGACATCACACTATGTGTCACAAAAGTAATTTGTTGGTGTTATCAAGATGAATCTAATATCTTTGTATGCAGAATTTATTTTCTTCCTTGTGTGAATATATATATACTGAAGGCTCTCTAGTGTCGTTTTGTCCATTGTGTGTTCAGATTTTACTTTTCTTATCACACATGATTTCTTTGACATGACCCCTGAAAGTGCAAAGTCTGTAGTTCAAAGTTGGTAGTGTGAAGTCCGTACTGCAAAGTCTGTACTGCAAAGTCCGTAGGGCAATGTCCGAAGTTCATGTATGTCAGCTTTAAAAAATGTCCAAGGTATCCTTCTTTAAACTTAACAGTAATTTACACTAAGTGTAACCTTATATTTTTCCTTCAGTTTCTTCAGCCATGGGCTTGATTCCTTCCATTGATTTAGCAGTTTGTCTGCAGCAGGGCATGGTGAATTAGTGTAGATCAGCTGAAATTATGATCATTATAATAATATATAGGCCAAGAAAAATTAAAATTTCGTTTGACGGGCACCGCCGCATTTCCCCAAAACCCGCCGCATTTCCGATTTTTATCGCGTGTTTCTACCATAATTTTAAAGTAGTCAATTGAACATCGTCGTGCTAAAACAAATTGTTTGTTTACATATTCTTTACTTCACTAAATATATAAATTGTAAAGCTGTTACTCAATACTAGTATTATTTACCCGAGCTACCGTATTCAATTGTTGTACGGTAATCGCGACCAACCGTATATTCCATATCACGGACGAGGTAACGTAACGTAAAATGATACTTTACTCTGTTGTGATAATATGCATGTCTGGTCCATGCTGTAAATTTATGTGGTTTTAAATGATGCTATTGAATTTAAAGACGTTTAACATGCAAGAGCATTATTCTTTATTAGTTAAATTATTTAATTTATTAGAAATTTGAAAACGTTTTTGTTTAGAACTCACAGTTTACGTCAGATTGATCAGCCGGAAACGCCGGTGACGGGATCGAGGGGAGGGGCAGAAATACAACGCGATCCTAATTTCGTTACGAATAAACTGGTCAATTAAACCCTAAGCACATCGCAGAAACTTCAAAATTTCCGCAGGATTGAAATTCAAATTTGCAGACAACTTGCTCAAGTCCGACAGTGAAAAGGGATGACGACTCGATCAGGGTACCCTTGTGTAATCGTTGTTAAAATTCAAACTAAATTGTCAGACATGTAGTGATCGGGAAGGCAAACTTGCTCAATGGGAGGATGGCCCCTTCCACTTTGACTTCCATGGGCCATTTCAAAAACAATGGGCCATCTTTCCTCTCGAAAGGGCCATTCCAAAAATGATCAATTTTCGAAAAGCTTTGCATATGCATGCATTATGCATCAGACGTTAGCACATTTTTTTGTCGCGAGATTCCCAATTTTACCATTTCCAATGAATAATTTACAGTACATTTTTTGCATGGATCACAGAACGACCAAGACCAAACTTTCAGCCACCTTTCCTGAATTTTTCGTGTCCACGTATGGGCAGCTTCATTTTCAGCTTTGTTGATATTAATTAGGGAAGACATTTCTGTACAAATTTTATTACATCAATTTGTACCCATTGACTGACCACTTTTAAAAAATGACATGATAATTTTACGGACGATCGCATACACAAGTACCTTTACGTAGATAAGATACGTAAGTGGACGTTAGAGATTTAAATTTCAGGCGCAGAACGATGATAAAAAAGAATGTGGGAAAAAAATCAATATTGTATCAAAATAGCAAAGAACCTTTAATTGTCAGAGAACAGAAGAATTTTGTGCTTCAGAGTTCTGACTGGCCATGTACAGAAAGCTGTGATCTCTGTATTACTGCTCCTGGTGTAGGTATTGGATATACGCCGAAAACAATTCATTCTTAAAGATATTGGACAGTTTGAGGCCCTGCGGGCGGGCCTCAAACTGTCCAATATCTTTAAGAATGAATTGTTTGAGGCGTATATCGTACTTAAAACATTGATCGCTTTTCAAAGTGGCTTGACCTTTGACTTTGTTCTTATTATGTTAATTGCCTTTACTGTAACGAAATGTAATCACTTCAGGTTCTAACATTCTCGCTACTAGCAGTAGTGAGTCGTTTATAAAAGAAGATAATGGAGATGAAATTTTCAATAAAAAAAAGTTAATTAATTAACAAATTATGACGCAGATTCCGTAAACCAAGACAAAATTGGATGCAATTGGAATCAACGAGAATACTTTGCGTGATGACGAGCTTCTTTGGATAAATAGAATAAAAGGGCGTGTCTCTAAAACTGTCGTTTTCCGGACAAGCAAGAAATAATATAGTGCCTTTAAATACCGAAAAGTAATCAGTGTGGACGTTCAACTTACTATGTGCAAAGTTAAATGAAAGAAAACAATCAGGAAGATATTTTGAAGGAGTCTAGTTCGAAAAACCTGATCTAAACCCTGCCTTTGACGGTTATTTGCACCGGGAGGGGGGGGGACTGGGTCAAAATAACCGTCGAGGCTGGATTTAGGTCAGGTTTTTCGGACTAAGAGAAGTCGAGCAAAAGTCTTAATTATAAGTAAAATTATGAAAGATGAAAAAAAAAAAAATTAAGACCGAAAAAAAAAAAACCGGACTGAACTATATAGTGCCTCTCACATGATCAATTCCGACACAACGGCCGATTCGTTAGATATTAAGATTGTGTTGGATTTTGTCAACTCCGGAAAAAAATAGCAAGATTTGAATAGTCAGTACCACGAAACATGGAATTCTTGTCACGTGATTTCTAAATAAGGATTTTTACGGTTGTCCTGAAGATGTCAAAGTACATTTACCTATGACTGTCCAATATTAAATGTAGGTCGCGTATATTTTTTCTATTAAACACGACCTAGATTTGATATTGGACAGTCAAATGTAAATTTCGGACTGTTCGAACAAAGGCATGACGTCACATCAATGTTTTAAACCTACGTTACAACGTAAATACGAGAACAGAACTTTTAGATAGATTTAAAAACCAAAAATGGACGCCGTAGAATAATGGGTCAAATTTTCGGTCTAAGCACTGAGCAACAATTACGATTTTCACTCACTTAGTTGCACCTAAAAGAAGTAGTTCACGAAATGTTAACGCCATGTGAAGTTTTAACCTTAAACAGGGCAACGGTTAGAGATTGGTGATCCTTTTTAGCATAAATTAGATGTACAACATACATGTATTTAGTCTACATCTTCATACTGGTCTGTCATAGGACATATAATAAGTGTGACCAAATAACAGAATAGATTTGGAAATGCAATTACTATATTACAGGAAGACGTTGGGTTATCTTGTTAATCAATGCACTCAACATTACCACTTCATACTATATTTAAGTTTTAATGTATTTTCAGCATCAAAACACTTGAAATAGAAATTTGCTTAAAAGATAAATTACATTCATCAAATTTCAAAAATCACATTCATCAAATTTCACGTTTGCAAAAAAAAAAAAAAAAACAAAAAAACCCTGCCTCCCTCACTTTTTTTTCTCAATAAGTGCCCGTCAAACTAAGCATTAATTTTGAATGGCCATAAATGAACATTTTAAGCAAACTTTAAGAAAAAGTATAAACCTTAAATTCAATCCTCCCTGTATTACAAATATGATAAATTCAGTTGGGTTTTACATGATTTTAAGATTTTCAAATCCCTGGAGGTGAAACAGTCACTGTATCTTTAATTACAGAACATTAATAAATAATAATCTTTTAATTTACATGTGTTTATTACCCTGCTTGCTACTTTCTCTGTAATTCACATAATAGGAGTTATCTCACTTTGAATATGTCTATGAAAACCTAGTACATGTATCATTGTCCTTCTGAATATTACGAGGTACCAGGGCTCTCGAATGGCCTGATTTGGGGCCCATACTGCAAAATAGTATCCTTTTTCCCCAATTTGATGACTTATTTTTCCCAATTTGAAACCTTGTAGAAAATTTGTAAACAAAAATGAGTAAAAAAACGTAAATTTCAAGTGAAAAGGCATCCAAATTTATTGATAATTTTTCCCAATCTTTCAGAAAACGCCACTATATTTGCAAATTTCAAAGGCCCTGGCCCCAGTGCCAAAAATGGGCTTGAGATCCCTGGTTACTACATCTTATAGAAATCTACATTTACATACATGATCGTCATTCAGAGGTATAGTGTGTACAGGTATAGGCTGCCATGTCATGTTCTTATTCCACTGCTGTGTGCCATGAGCTGGAAACAAACCCGCCAAAACGGTATAGGCGCTCATCAAAGTACGATCTTTGTCTGTACTCCGTATCCGAATCTGGAAAAGATATGGTAATATTAGAAATGGAAAAACAACAGAATAATTCATTTGCAGATTTATATTACCATAACAGAGAATTTTTCTTGCAAAATCTATATTAATTTTCAACTTATAACCAGTATTTGCAGGAATTTTCTTGTTACTAGTAATTGTCTGTGGTTTTGTCAATGAATTTCAAGTAAATATCAGTTATGCATTGTATTGCACATACATACTACTACATCTACACAAAACTCCCAAAATATTCAATATTTCTACAGTTCCTCAAACTATTTAATGCCAGTAAACACATTTATTCTGCAAAACTGTAATTCATATGTAGATTTTCCATTTAAATCTCCTTACAAGTGTGAGAGAATCAGATACATGTATTAATATTAGAAAGTGTAGTCAGATCTTAAACAAGATGAGCTCAGTCAAAGTCATATTTCACCTTATACAGTGTACATGTTTACCTTCTCACGTATATATGTTCCGTTCAGAAACCCACTCTTGACATATCGATCCCTCAGGAACTGTCCCAACATGTACTCATGCTGCATACCCTTCTACAATAATAAACAAGACTTATTTTTCAAAAAACTTCATCAACACGATCAACATACATAAAAAAAACTTAGCATCCTCGTACAGCAAATGTACAGTACTTCTGAGCTTGTTTGAATACAAATAAATTTATCTTGCAAAAATCATGTTATTAAAGTCATCCATTTTTGACGTGAAATTCTAAAATTAAAAGTAATTACAATTTCGGGAACTTCAGCATTGAAAAATAACCTGATAATTCAGAAATTACTTTCTTATCCATACCATATAGGTATAAACTGGTTCTGAAAATAATTTGATAAAGTCACAATCAATTTAATTGCAACACACTGCCATCCATAAATAACTATACAAACAAGGAAATCATTCTAAATTCTTTATAAGTTTATCCAAATATTTCCATTCTGAATATGAAAGATCTTTAATAATTGACTTCACATATTTCAAAATTATGAATTGTGATGATGAAAATGGGAATATAGACTTTTTTCATCAGCACAATTTTTTTTCAAAAATTGTCATTTTCATATAAAAAAAAACATAAAAAATCAAAAATGCAAATATTTTGGTCAAGTTTGTTATATTTGTTTGTTAGATTTCTACAAGGTTCATCTTGAAAATTATACAGCAATGGATTCGAAGCTGTGTATTTCCTAACAGCAACATGAACAGAAATGGTGTATATTAATTTATGGATGGCAGAGTACATGTAACTATATAAGTAAAATACTATCCAAAAAGAATGAATTCTGAATCAGTACAGGAAAAAAAGATCAAATACTTACCCTAAACTACATTCATCAATAACTTACTTGTGTAAGTTGTCCCCATCCCTGCGGCCATGAATCCTCCTGGAAAGGATCTTTGGGATAGGTATGAGTAGGACTTCTGTCTCCATGACGGAAAAGCTACAAAAATCAGACAGACAAGTCTTTATTCATATTATTTATGGGTTGCTCACATTGTTTTTAATTCAAAGTACATGCTACAATCCATTGCACTTAAAAATCATAATCATTATATCATGCTGATATAATGGCTTTATTAAGCATATGTTACATTTGTAACAGTTCACATTTTTTCCATGATATACATGTACCCACAAAACTTGTGTACATTTTGAGAAATTATTTTATTCAACTAACAAATTATACATGTACATACTGACATGTTCCAAATAGCAATAGAGCATTAGGCAATTATATATTTACAGCCTGCAATATTTGGTAGAATTTAGACATGATTGGTCTTGACATATCACAACATATACTTGCACATTTGACCATGTTGACACAAGCATGGCAGAAAAGACGGCATTGTAGGAGTCAATTTAAAATGGTGATCATATTAAACATCGCTTCTACAGCATGATCACTCGAAAAAGAAAGAAGCTGTTGGTCAAGAAAAGGTCATTCTAAGGTAAGCAGACCAATTTCAAACAATTCATGTGGAATTTATGTCTAATGTATATCTAAACGACCGGAGGAAACTGACCTGAAAAACAGTCCATTTTAATCTGATTGCCCAATTTAAGGTATTCAACCCCTACTGGTCGGGCACATATTATCGCCACTTTTTTCAACAGTTTTTGCTCTAAAATATCTAATTCTCGATGAAATTAAATGAAATTTGATCTTTTTCATGAAATTTTCATGAAAATCTGATGATCAGTACTTGTTTACCGGTGATTCATGAACGTAAAAGCTAGGCCATGTTTGAAAGAAGGGAGGGTACATATTATTGCCACCTCCACCTGTTTTTACTGAAAATCTGAGAAAAATTGATGCGAAAAAATTCAAAAACAAAAGAGGTATTGGAAGATTTAGTGACCTACCCTTTCCCCATGGAGGCGGGGGAAATACATTCAGATTTACCGACTTTCTTTCATAAAATTCAGTATTTGCAGTTTATGGAATTATTTGAAATTTCATATACACTTTCATCTTTAAAAGATCTAATCATGGTGAAAAAATTGAATTCCTACATCAAACATATGCGGAGATATTAATGAAATGGTGATAATATGTGCCCGGCGATAATATGTACCCGACCAAAAATGCATTTTCAAATACAGGTATAAATACCCAGAATTGGAATTTTGAATTTCTTAAAAAAGAATGCTTTATATACTTTTCTAGCTAAAATTGTCATGATTGTGGATTACACTTCTCATACAATGATCTACTCCTTCGCCCCGAAGATTCCTGATCATGAAATAATCGGTATTTGTCAGGAAATTATGAAAATGTGCATAAATTTAAACCAGAGGTACCCTATTAGGGTGTGGGATCTTTAAGTTGCCAACATGCTTAAAAACCTGGACCTCCAACTTCTCCGGGATCGTAGGAGAGAACTGCGACTGACGTTCTTGTTCAAGGTGGTTGAGGGGCTAGTGCCAGCACACGATGATCTTTTCTTTAACAAACTAAGCATTTCCTGAAGTACCCTGATTAGCCCGTTCTGAGTTTGCGCTAAGTCCAAAACGTAAACACTGAATGTAAACATCAACATGTATCACGTGGTTTATGAATACATTAATTTCAAATCTGTTTTACCCCTGAAGTGTTGAAATCGACATTTATGACTGCGAATTTGTAAAACATAATACATGATGTACTAGGGTATTGTGTTTCCGCATTTTATAAAGGATTAAAGCCTTTAGAAAAGAAAATTACAGCTGACCAAGGTTATGCTACATGCTGTGTCCATGCCATGCCATTAAATAGTAATAAAAAAGCAATAAAATCGTCAGACCATTGACAAGTATACACAGAGTAAATATTGGTAGTAAGCTAACTTTCATCAAGTGCACATAAGCAAATATACCGGTAACTTGTCATAGTCATGATTTAAGAATCTGGTGTGAAAGGGGGGGGGGGGGGGAGGGCGGTGTTGTTGTTGAAATGCAATACATGTATTTAAGAAACTGTATACGTAATATGGCGAAATGATTCTATTTATCTACTTAAATTGTGATCAAAATCATGAACAAATATTTGCTTGCCGGTAAAATGGTGCGAGATAAAATTAACATAAGATATGATTTTATTTTTCAACTAGCCGTATACTGCAGTACTGTAGTTACCCCCCCCCCTTTTTTGCGCTGTAGTTGAAACGGCTGATGAAGCATTTAGATCATCTGGAAGTCCATTATTTGGACAAAAACAGCTTATTCTAATAATTCGGTGTGCAGAAAATCGAAATATTCAAAAGATAAAACAAAAATACGTACCGTTTGAGAGACCGGCTGTTCCAATTTTTAACGTTTCAACTTAAATTCCATGGATTAGACTCCGAGTCATAAAGATGGACTCTACAAGACACCAGTGCCATTCGACAGGGCAGAGTTCACTCGATCAATAAAAATTTATAACATGCCCATAAAAATTCATATCTCCTCAGAAAACACGATAAAAGATCACTACCCCCTTTTCCACCATTAGAAGTTTTCCGCCACTTCAAATTTTCATAAAATCATTAAAAATCAAAACATTAGTCCAAGGTACACGTGTTTGGTATCGATCGATTCTAAATTTAGAGCTTACGTGAGATATCTGGGTCGCGCAGATATACATGTTTGTAGCTCGAAGTTTTTCCCTCGCTTTTACGTTTGCGCATCTCCCATTGGTCATTCTCAGAACATGACCGCTTCGACACCGTGACGTAGACATTGTTTAGGTTCTAAGCTCATTTGCATAATTCATGCACAGTTACAAGGAGCATAGAAAGATCTAAGTGCAGAGTGGAACGAACTGGATAACCATCAAGTGCTATCAAGGACTGTGGAAGGCTTTAGATCCAGCCTGAAGCGCGATTAAGTAAGATTATGCGCTCTCTCATTCCGTTGATCACAAGCCAGTAATTCAACGTACCCATACAGATACAGATTGCCCATGCAAGAGTGCGAGTTGGAATATTATGCTCCTGATCCTGAGATGTCATTCATTTCATTTCAATGTTTAAGAACAATATTAATGAGTGCTCACCACATTGGCTAGTTTAAGGTACTTCAAGTCTTCGTCTACTCCTCCACATGTCAGAAAGCTACAAACGAATACTGACAAGACAACAATCGAGCGACGTGTTCGACTTCTGAAGTCATTGTTCATTGAAATAACCATGATTTACGTCATTTCTCAAGAAGGCAGTGCATCGAAATCAATCTTTGGGTTTCATGAAAACATATCTTCACTTTTTCGTGAGGAATATTTCTTTAGTTCTGTGCAAAATGCATCGTTCAAGTTTTAAAAAAATTTCTGTTATCGATTTGGTCAAAATGAAAGTACTTTTCTTTCCTTCTTTATGAAGAGCAAAAGGACGAGACGTTATATCGCACATATGATTGTCGCTCTTCGTTCATTCGAACACAAGGCGCCCAGGTAGCATCTCCTCGCGTGCAAACAAAATTATTAGTCCTTGAACTACTCTATACCCCTGTCCCCCCAGGGGGAATTTTCAAGTGCATGTTTTCTGAAAGCATATAAAAAATTCCACAAAATGAGCGATGTCAAGTTTGCACTCTGGCCCTTGGGACTTTTCTGAGTTTTGGGGAAAAACATAAGATTTACACAAAAATCGCTAAAAAACCGAAATTGAATAAATATCTTTAATGTTTCGATATTTTTCAAAATTTGAAATGTAATAATATTTTTCATGATTTGTTCTATCAGATGATATAGGTATAATTCCTTTCTTGAAAAAAAATTGCTTTTTGGGGGGTAAAAAGATGACTTTTTTGCGATTTTTTTTATTTAGTTTCATTTTTTTTGTATTTGTTAGCATATTGCTGTTTTTACGTGCTATGATTACTTTGTATGGTGTAAAATGTTTAAAGACCATGTAAAAGTTCTAGAAATGATGCTTTAAATATATATAACAAAATTATAGAAAAGATGATCATAGTAAGAATGGGTGTATTCCATACAATATGCTCACTCTTTCGGTTGGTGCGCTGGGCGAGATGTTGAAAGGGAATCATCACTGAAGCTGGAATTTGTGCCAGTGGGTCATTGGAGAAAGTAATTAATGTCCGGCAAACATTACAGAGCACTAAGAATGCCGACATAAGCTCTACGCGGAAGGCATCGATCGGCTATTATATATTATGACAATTTGACAATGAAAATGGCAAAAGTGACGGAAAAAATACTATCTCAGATGATGTTCAAAATTTGATATGTAATGCCTTGCAGAAGAACCATCGGACGTCAACTTTGAGTCATTGCTTGAATCGGATGAGTTTCTTGCATACTTTGAGCAATATAGGGCATTCATGAAGAGTGACTGTCGATTCCCTGTGGAGATTTGGGAGAAACCGCGCTATTCTGGCTTCATTACATAGATTTCAACAATTTGGTTTTGACGCTTATCAAAACAACCAAGGAAAATGATTAAGATTTATATGTTGCAGCTCTGTATGTTATCTGTCCAATGTTTTATCGCTTTTGACCACAACAACTATGCAAGATAAATTCCTGTTTATCTGGTAAGTCTCCTGTATTTGCCAGAAACTCACCCTGGAGCTTCAGAATTATTGCAAAACAATGGATTTTTATTAGCGTTTCAAGATCGACTGTTCCAAAATGCAGAAATCTGGACAGTAGATATAACAATTGAACATACTATCAACAAAAATGCTAAGTGTCAAGGTGGTATTATTGGTTTCAGTCGCAATTATGCTGCTTACTATAGATGGTGCACAACTAGACACTGTAGAGATAAGAACGTAGAAGCGTTGCCAGATATGACAGATATGGTCACAGATGAATCTTTATCACAAAAATAATTACGTCAATCCCAAGTTGTAGAGAGCAAGACAAATGTCAAGAAAGTGATTGAAGAAATATGCTCATTCACAAATCCATTTGACATTGAGAGTACATCGCAGGATATATATTGCCTATCTTCTGGTGTCCCAGCAAAGTCAGACGTTGCTGAAGACTTGCTTGATGTTCAAAGTATTGGAAAAGCTAAAATGGATTAGGATTCATACAGGATAGGCTTTTAGAGCAGACAGTCCCTTTCCACAGCCCAATAAAGCGGAATAAATTAAAAACCTTTGCTACTGCGGAAGTTACAAAGATCGCCAAAAGTTCAAGGAATAAAATGACTCAGATTAAATCTATGGACAACTTATTCTCATATCTGTGCAGCACAATATATTGATCTTGAGGTAACACTTTCGTACCCTCTTGGTCCAGTTCCATGATCGTTTGCTACAGTAGACGGAATGTCAGTAAAGATCGACAAGGCAAAACTGTTACACTATATTGAATCATCCACAGATACACAACTCACACGGCCAAATACAGATGTTGTACACGTTTTCGACGGGAATGCTATATTCTTCAAAGTCTCATACCTATTCCCGATGATATTGAATCCTTGGCTGAAGCAGTTTTCCATTATCTTCTTAAAGGATCCCGGACCTTATAAGGAAAGGCTATAATAATCGGATTTTTGAATTTTCGAAATTTACTGAAATAATCATATAAATTGTTTGATCTATGTCTGAACAATAACTTTCATATTCCTTTCCGCTAGAATATAACCCTAAGCGCTTGCAAAAATTTACTAAAACACACCCACCCTTCGTGAGCTTTGGTTGAACAGTGCACAAAAAACTCAGGTTGTTATGATAAATTTCACCTTAATTAGGTATGAGCGCAAAATAGAATGGCTAATTCAGACAAACTAGTGAAAGATAGATATACAACAAATTCTCCTTCAAAAGGAATTAGCCATTCTTTTTTGCGCTCATGTTGAAATCAGAGAAAATCAGAGAAAAAATACAGTGCACAAAGTACAAATTAGCATGTAAAACGCCTTTTACATATATCGATTTATATATCTGCATTGATTTTTACCTGAACGAGGGCGGTTTATCCGGATATTTCGGCTACCCCTCTTAACTGTATAGACGTTACATAAATTGTGAAGAGATTACAAACGAAATTTTCATAATTATTCTTACTCATAAAATGTTAAATTTTCTTCTGGTGTAAAAAGTGACACTAAATCTTTATAATCAATCGATATATAGATGACCCAAAAAGGGGCCTTAAGGTCCGAGATCCTTTGGACGTGAAGATTTTGTGACTGACACCTACAGTCAGAACTCAATCAAATCATTTGAACGAAAGCGAAGGAGCTCAGCACCCACATTTTTTTATCTCGGGTTCAAAGACTAGAACTCCAAAGGGTTGGAAGGGTTTTATGGGTAATGATGATAACAAAACCCAGTTTCTCAAGTTGCTTTTAAATCAATGGAAAACTGGCAAATATGCCCAAACTCTTCATAGCAGATTTTTTTCATTTTGTCTTGGGTGAAATATGCTACAGACTAACAAGTCCTGATAGCAAAGCAGTTCAAGTATTTCAAGTAGATTCCCTTCCCTCAACACAAGAGGAGGCTGACACTCGTATCATTCTCCATTGTGTTCATGTTCGAGATACAGAGCCAGACAATACTACAATACTTGTGAGGTACGTCTCCTGTTGTAGACACAGATGTTTTAGTTCTTCTCATGCATTTCTCTAGCCAGATTAATAGATCTGTATTGTTTGATACTGGCGTTGGCAATAAGCGAAGTCTTTTTAAGTGTTCAAGATCTAGTGCAACATCGATCTGTTCAATACTTCCAGCCAGCCTACCATGGTCTAACTGACTGTGATACAACCAGTGCTTTTGTGCTTTTGTCCGAAAGCGCAAAATTGCACCCATTAAAGTTCTTGAAAAGAATCCAAATTTTGTATCTGTGTTATATCAAGACTTGGCCAAGAACATGTTTGTAGTAAATAGTTGCTTAAAAATGTGGAATGATTTGTATGTGCAATTTATGGGAAGCCCAAGTACAGGGATATCAACAAATTGAGATACGATTGTTTTTGCAGAAAGAACCAAGGGTATGGTAACATTCTAAATTCCTACAACAGCATAGATATGAGTCTCCTTCCACCTTGTAGGGGTTCTTTGGAGATGCATTCACGCAAAGTCAACTACCAGACCTATATTTGGCTTCACGCTATAGACAACAGACCTGACCTTCCTTATATCCGAGAGAGTGGGTGGAAAGAAGGAGAGAATGGGATAGAATTTGAATGGAAAAGCGGGACCATCGAACCAGAGGAGCTTATTGATATAATATGTGCCTCTGAAACTGACGATCACATACCGGTATCAGATGACGATGATGAGGAGGATGAAGATGATGTTGAATTGAATTATCTCATTGATGAGATATTTGAGGACGATGAGGACTGTGAATAAAAGTATTTGGTGCTCTATTGTGAGTGCTGTTGAGATTATCGTCAGGATCTTCTTTAATTCTTATGAGTACAGTTAAAAACAAGCCACTCATATCCCCAGCATCGTTATCATAATGTATTATATTTGTATATTCATGTACATGCATATGTGACGTTTTTTGATTCGTTAATGATGAAGAAGCACTACAAGACAAATACATTTAGCATTTTGTATTATTCTTCATGTTCTGAGTAACAGATACATGCTTGTTTATAGACCAAGCAGAAATACTTAGAAAAAAGAAATGATAAATCTCATTTTCTTCTTACGGTATTATCTCTAAGGGAATATAACTCCTAGACTATAAGAGCTATAGGGGTATAAATGACAAATAAGGATAATGACCATATCCCTGTATACAGCACAAAATCGATAATTCAGAAAATCAGAAACCGAAGACATACAAAATCAGGATAAAATAGGAACCAAAGCAAACAAACAAAAACCTCCACCATATGAAAAGAAGCGAACTCCCGATATGGGAGTGAGACAAGGTATACCATATACCAATCGCTTTGTAAAGTCCATATTATATGCTGGTATATATCAAAATGACAAATATGGATAATGACCATATCTCTGTATACAGCACAAAATTGATAATTCAGAAAATCAGGAACAGAAGGAATACAAATGACAAATATGGATAATGACCATATCCCTGTATACAGCACAAAATCGATAATTCGGAAAATCAGAAACCGAAAGCATACAAAATCAGGATAAAACAGAAACCAAAGCAAACAAACAAAAACCTCCACCACATGAAAAGAAGCGGACTCCCGATATGAGAGTGAGACCAGGTGCCCAGGAAGATTAAGCATCTCCTGCTTGCATGCAACATCCGCCGCTTAAATTCGGTAGAACTCTCACATCCGGATACCTCCATTTCGGAAGACATAGAGTACAATCTTTGGTTGGATGGTTCAAATGGTCTATGACAGAATATCATCCACCACTCTGGAGAGTTGGACATCATAGTGTATGACGAGTTCCCCATATCGACCGTAGAACTTCCTCAGTGACGATGTTAGTCGGTCACAAACATATCCCTGACTGAGAAGCTTATCTGAAAGACGCCTAGCTCTCAGAACAAAATCCGCATATTTGGTACTTGCTCTGGCATAGCGTATCAACTGAGATATGAACACGCCATAAGCAGGCGATGAAGGGATGTTGCTACTCAGAAATGGAAAATTTGTAATGCTGAAATTGAAGTCGTCACGTTTGTCATAGAGTGAGGTGTTCATGTGACTATCAGTGTCGTATGACAACATTATGTCCAAATAGGATGCTGAATTATTTGTCTCTGTAGTTTCTTTGACTTCAACCTCCGAATGATAGATACTGCTCAGGTAATCCGCGAATTTTGGATTATTGATGGACAACACATCGTCTATGTATCTGTAAGTGAAGTTGAAGTCAGAAGCTAAGTATCTTTTCCCTTCAGCGACCAGAGATTGAATGAATTCAGCTTCGTACGGTAAAGGAAAATGTCGGCAAGTTTCGTTTATCAATAGTAGCAACTCTAATAAAAGAAACAATACTTAGAAAAGTAATGGAAATTACCAATATTTTCAACAAAACTCATTAAAGGACACAGATCACTAACATTTACAAATGGTATGTTTTAAACACAATGTGATAGAACCTATCAGTAAATAACAAGATCAAAACAGCTCGATTATGTTATTAAACAATTTGCATGATAGATATCAAATGAAAGAGAATTTCATCAGCATTCATTTTCAGAGACAAATTTTATTTTTCTAGTATCGACACTAGATTAGCTTTAGTAATTCAACATAATTATTTATCTTTAAGGGGACATAACTCCTATACTATAAGGACTGTGGGGGTGTATTAATTATCAATCGCTTTGTTATAGTCCATACTTTATTTTAGTATATATAACAAGTCTCTTATAATAATAAAAGCAAGACTAAAAGAAACAATATTAAGAAAAATAACAGAAATTACCAACATTTTCAACAAACTCATTAATATTCATGAGCATGCAAATATGATAATTTGCATAAGTATAATTATGCCAAATGAAAGAGAATTTCATAAGATTTCATTTCAGACCAATTTCACTTTTCTTTGATCAATATTAGTCAAGATATGACGAAATATGATTTAACAGAATAGCTGTACGTAACGTCAATTGACGTTATCTAAACGTCCTTTACCCCTAAACGCCCTAACGGTCAGAGTGCAAACATCGCTTTAAATGTTTGTAAGATGATGCTCTTTCAAATGAGGTATGTCTGCAATTTCCCCCCCCCCCCCCGGGGGGGGGGGGGGGCAAGCACCCTTCTTGATCGGGGACTATATCATATGAACTGTTGCCCATTGTGACCTTGACCTCTTGACCTTGAAAATCAATAGATGTCTTCTCTCAACAAGGACAACCTCCTGCAAAGTTTGATGAAAGGTTGGAAGAAAACTGTGATCTTTAAACTGTCCACATTAATTGACAAGGTTTTCCTATGATTACCAAAAGCGACCTTGAACTTTGACTTTGAAAATCGATAGGTTTTGTGCTCTCACCATGGAAACCAACTGTGACCTCTTGAGTGTCCACATGAAGGTAAACTTATACATCAAAATTGTGACCTTTGTGACCTTGACCTTTGACCTCTTATCTTTAAAGTCAATAGATGTCATCATGTCATGAAGGACAACTTCGCATGCAAAGTTTAATGGATATTGGAAGTAAACTGTGACCCCTAGACTGTCCACATGCCCCACATTCACGAACACACATGTCCACCTAGACACTCATGGTTTCCTTATCACTTCGAAGAGAGTTGCCTTAGGGGATAATTAAAGTTTGCCAGGTAAGGTCGATTCCTTTCAATCATCTATGTGAAACATAATTTGATAAGGTAGATCGCAATCATTAAGTTTGCATTTTGACATAAACATTGTATTGTCACATCTGCAACTTTCTGTGAAACATAATTTACACTTCGAAAATACAGGTCAAGTTTAAATCTTTTTTAATTCCGGAATGTCCTTGGATTTTTACAATAGGTCTCAGTTTGCCACTTATGAAGAATTAAGTTAAGTCTGCGTTTCATTGCTGATGTTCTAGATTTATTAAGAGTCTTTGATTTTTGTCAATTAAGCATTTTTGATCTACAAATTGTATATGTTATCCCTCAAAATTTCCTCTAATATCAAGAGAAAAACTTTTTCGTTTTAATATTCAATGACATCGTTTTTCAGAACATCTTGACTAAACTACCTGAAGCCAACGAAGAGAGCAGAAATGAGGTAACATTCGTATATGCACCAGTCTCTTTCCACATGTTCCATGTCCATCCAGCACCATATTTAACGACATCAATTCAAGATTGCATCAAAATCTTGCTATGGAACACCACCTGTGCTATACATATTTGCATTAGCACTACTCAATGCAAACGACTGCCACCCAAACCCTGGGCCAAGAACACCAAGATATCCATGTCAAATATGTTTTTTCCCTAATTTCAACACCAGTCTTTTTGAAGATATTGACATTGATTTGAGTAACACAAGTGGTTGTAGCACACCATCACATACTAGCGCATCACAGGAATCAATGAGCTCACACTTTGATCCCAATACTGTAGGACCACCAACACACACTCCATCCGTGAGGAGAGAGAAAATGGGGTCATCAGTAACAGGAAGCTGCGATTGATTATCATAAATTATCAAAGTATCAAAGCAAAAAGAGAGTCCTTGTGGAATCTGCAGCTGTCTGACGTGGCCCCCGATACAATCATTAATTGCTACAGAGACCTGGCTACACCCTGGTATTGCCAAAAAAAAGAAGTCCCCCCAGTTAATTATCAAATTCTAGCGAGGAAGGACCGCACGAGCGACCCACATGGAGATGTTACAGTCATCGCAAAAGCTGATATATCGGGAAATGAAGTCGACATAGACACATCCACAGAGTTTACAGCGGCAGCCATCACAAGTAAACACGATATATAAAGACCCACTGATTATCGGATCTCTCTATCGCCCACCTATAGTAGTAAAGCTGAATACTTAATTGAAGAGATTAGTCTCGCAATTAAAAACCTTGCAAAGAAATATCAGGGCTCAGTCATATGTATATATAGGTGGGGATGCGAATCTACCCGACTTAGACTGGAAAAAAATCAAGTACAACAGCCATAAATAATCCTCAACAGGTCAATTCAATCTTTATAAACTCCATATTTGACATCAGATGGGAACAGGTAGTGGACTTTCCAACACGTGGTCCTAACATCCTGGACATCTTTATCACCAATCGTCTGTCACTGATTAATAGATGCCTACCTGTGCCAGGCCTGAGTGATCATGAATGACATTGTACTTGCTGATACAAATAAAGTCCCTGAAAGACAAAAATCTGTTAAACGCTTGATCCACCTTTGGAAAAGGCGGATACAAGTAAAATGGCGGTTGATCTTGAAAAGAACTTGGGAGATTTTGTTGATAACTCAACACCTGACACCCCAGTCAATAGCCTGTGTACAATGTACCACATTTAAGACTATCTGCCTTAACACCATCAAGACTCATGTACGTGTACATGTACCAACAAAATGGACCTCAAGCAGATTTAGTCAGCCTTGGTGCAACCGACCATCAAACGGTTGTCTAGCCAAGAGCGTATGACATACAGAAAGTACAGACGAACAGGAAAAGAGAAAGACAGAGGTACAGGCACCTGCAAAAGACAACTCAGAAGGAACGCAGAGACGCCTATGAATCCTATATGTATCTGATATGGTGCAAGAGGACTCCAACAGCAAAAGCTCTACTGTTTCATAAAGAGCAAGAAGTGTGACAACGTTGGAATTGCTCCTCTTCGCTCAGATGGGAACCTGCATGGAGATCCACAAACAAAAGCATCTCTCCTTAACAGAAGGGAGGGGATCTCCAACAAGACCCTGTTGCAGCACCAACAGCAAAACAGCAAAACACCCGATGCAAAAACACAAAAGACGAGCATAGCATGAGACGAAAAATAGACATACGACATGTAAACATCAAACACAAAAGACTACACATAAACCGACGAGACCAATGGGCAACCGGTGCCGACTTTGGACGGCCATTTGCCACGCAAGTAGCAAATGGTGTGGTTATCCTGGATTACCTGCGCACAACCCCTCACTTCTCCAATTACCCAGAGGTCTCGAAGAACGTACAATTGTGGTGTAAAACAACCTCCTCACTGTAAGATGACATCACACAAACAAGACCGCAAAACGTAGAGGCCCCAGCAACACAGATGAATATGTAAATGAATATAAAAAGAGGGCGTGCGTAATACTGTCCGTGCTCTGCCAGCTGTAGCGAGCTCATATATGTATTCACCCGAGGAGTCCGACTGACATTCAGAGAGGAAAGGTGGTCGGGACCCTGTCTTCTCTAAAGAGGTTTGGACAGGTCCCGCCATGGTGTTCCGTCGTCACAGTCAGTCAGAGTGCAAGTCTCAAGGATGCGCTGGGTACAAGACTGTAGATTGGTCAAGTACCAAGCCTAGTGTCCGTCTGTTGACATTAGGATCACATCCACGGTATAATAGGCGTTTGATGACTCTGACGCATTTTCGATAGTTATGCTGTCTACCTTTGATCCTTCTTATTTTGTTAATTATGTCACCATAAAATGCAGGTTGTGAAATACCTTAAGTAATATACTCTGTTGCTTTTATGGGTCCGAATTTCAAAAGAAGTTTGATCGTTATTTTTGTAAAATTTCCAGAAAGTCTTTACTAGTTTGTGAAAGCGGAAACCTTGACCTAAAAGTTTTTTGGTAATTTGTAAATTTCTACTGTGAAAATCCAAAATATCAGTACATGCTCTAGCGTACCGGATTAGCTGTGATATGTGAATGCCGTATGACGGTAATCTTGGAACATCACCGTCAAGCCAGGGGAAATTATCTATGTTGAATCGAAAAATCATCCATTTTGTCATATACACTTGAATGAATCTTTCCGTTTACAATTTCGATATTTAGGTCCAAAAATGGTGTTTCTGTATTTGTAACGTTGTTTATTCTTGTGGATAAATTTCATTCTTATATAATTCAAAAGCAGGATTGTCAATAGTTAGAATATCATCCAGATATCTAGAAGTATTATTGAAACATTTCAGATCATCAAATTTTCTTTGCTTTTGAAGATTTTGGATAAATTCTTTTTCATAAGTGTATAATAGATAAATCTGCAACAAGAGGCGCACAGGTAGTACCCATAGGAATTCCTTCAACCTGCTAGTATAGATCATCACCAAATCTAACATAAATATTGTCCAAGAGGAAGGACAGGGCATTACACAGGTCACTACATGTCCATGATTTGTATGATTTGTAGTCTGTCGGTCTGTCGAGGAAAAGAAACCCTTCGAGTCAGATGTACAAATGTAAGTTTTCCGCTCTCGATCAAAACACCATGAGATTAGATAATCGATCATTAATTTTGTCACGAGGAAGTGTGGTGTACATATTAGAGAAGTCGTATGAAGAAATCGTATTGGCTTGGAAATTTCCAGATTTCTTTTTGTCAATTACATCCCCTGAATTCTTATTAGACCAAAATAAATTTACATCTTTCCTGTTTAGAACCGTTTCACAATATCTAGTTACGTGTTCTTTAATAATATAAGTGCTGACGTCAGATTTCTAGACAAAATCGTAATGAATCAGTTACTAGAATTAGCAATAAATCGAAATTTGTAAGGAGACTTGTGCAGTTTCGGTATGCAATATAGTGTTGGGAGATCCAATTTAGAAAAAGAGATATTGAATGAAGAAAGTTCACTGTTGTGCTTGCTTAAAATGTTAGATGCACTTTCATTGCTTTTGATATATGTATTAGTAGACGAAAATTCCGAAACCAAAGTTGATATGTAGTATCGTTTTCAAATGAAAATGGTGTTGTTGGCTGCTTTATCAGCTGGTGCAAAGACATATTTCTCATGTAAGTTACTTAGTTTTGAAATATTTCTGATTTGGAACGTGGATTTTGAAAAAAGATGAGGGTTTTTATGGAAGTTATCTATTCGAATATCCAAACAGTTCTCTTCTGTATTTACCACAGAGGATACATCTGAGATACCAAGTCTAGGCAGAAGTACCATCCCATCAGCACCAAATATCAATGTAACAGAAAAGAGGGTACTGAAGATTCTGATTGGCCTCAATCCAAACAAGGCTACTGGTCCGGACAAAATATCAATAAAATTTCTAAAGGAGATGGCTCATCCGGTAATACTGGCCCTCGATCACAAAAATCTCCCAAGCGTCCATCGATCAAGATCAAATGCCAGAGAACTGGAGATCTGCAAACATACCAACAATATTTAAGAAGGGGTACAAGAGTAAGCCTTCCAACCATAGACCAGTGTCCTTGACCACCTCTGTCTGCTGTAAGGTGGTGGAGCACATCATACGCAGCCATCTTATGAATTTCTTTAAGATGCATAAAGTCCAAACGACTACGAGCATGGGTTTAGGAAAAGGAGATCATGTGAATCCCAACTGATTACAACAATCCAGGATCTAGCAATGGGCGCAGAAAACAACACACAAATTTATGCAGTGCTCTTGAATTTCTCAAAGGCATTTGATAAGGTCCCTCATTAAAGTTTGGTCTCCAAACTGCACCACTACGTACGGTCTCCATGGCAATATGCTCGAATGGATCGGAGCTTCTTTTCAGGACGCACACAGCGCGTATGTTGGTAAGGGGCCATTCCTCCTCAACCGCACCAGTCACTTCTGGGGGCCACAAGGAACAGTCCTCGGTCCTCTGTTATTTCTGGCGTACATCAACAACCTACCCGGTACACTAAAGTCAATAGCCAGACTTTTCGCTGACAATTGTTTATTGTTCAGAACAATAAAAACAGAGGACAACGCAAATCAGCTCCAGGAAGACCTTAACCTACAACAGTGGGAATCGGACTGGTTGATGCATTTCAAGACAAATGCGATCGAGGTTATCCATATAACAACAAAGCGGAACCAGCGCGTTAATCATGGGACTAACATCCAAAGCCAAATGCCTCGGAATTAACATTTCAAACAACTTGTCTTAGAACCATCGCATTGACAGTATCTGTAAAAAGTAAATAACACCACGGCTTTTCTATGCAGAAACCTGTCAAATTGTCATCCACCCATCAAGGACAAGTGCAACAAGAGACAAGTGAGACCCTCGGTAGAATATACATCTACTGTCTGGGACCTTCATACGAAGAGAAACATAGATATAGTTGAGCAAACACAAAGAAGAGCGGCTCGGTTCATGACGGATATAACTATATCACCACAATAATGCGGAGGTGTTCCAACTCAATACCTTCTTGAAGAAAATTTCAAACCAATTTTGTTTCGAATAATAAATTCTCATCAGTGATGCTTCCAGCCAAAGTGCTTTTTATAAGCAGTCCAAATTAATTTCACTAGCGCCCTCTTGAGTTATTTTTAGAATAAAAATTTCTGCATTTTACTTAACGGCTCCAAAATTCCTGTAGTGTCGATTCAGTAGCATATCCAAATACCAGAAGTCTCTGATGAGACTGTAGCTCTCCTGGTTGTTTTGTTTTATTCACTCATTGACAAGTGAATAAGATACATATAAATAAATTACAATTTCCATTTTATTTTAAACCAAAGACCATAGCGAGCAGGCACTCTAACAAAGGACCAGAGCCACGAACGGCAAAATCGGCCTAATTTGCCACAACGTTCATCTTTTATATTTTGATAATACCATATTTCAGCACTTCAGAACTGGCCAACTTTGTGATTTACGACCTTGCTGAAGCAAAATATTTTAATGTGAATTGAGGGTATGGTATATCGTTTGCGACGTCATTTGACGTCATTTTCACATATAACGTCGCATAATGTCAGGACAAGTACCATGAATTACTAAGTATTAGAAATGATAAGAGATATTTCTACATTGAGAAAATGTGTGAAATATTAATTTAAAGGAAACATATTTTGAAAATTTCTATAACCACAATATGTGTACAATCTATTATGTACAATCCGTGTTTGTTTTGCCTTTGCTCGAAATATCAGTTTAAAGGAAACATATTTTGAAAATTTCTATAAATACAATATGTGTACAATCTATTATGTACAATCCGTGTTTGTTTTGCCTTTGCTCGAAATCACAGGCTGAAAATGTTCGTCCTGGAACTACAGTATGCATGTCTTCAATGTAATACTTTTACTTTTTGTATTCGTTTAAATTGCGTAAGATGTAAGCTGCATCGATCCACACGAAATCGATGTCATTATTTATGATTATATGAAAAACAAAGAAAGACTTCATGTTTACCATCTTCATGAATCACGGATCCGATACGTTCAAACTGTCCTAGAAGAGTGTTCGGCTGCATCAGATCAGACAAAGGAATACCATGTATGCTTCTTCATTTTTTCCGAAAATTTCTGAAATACCGTTAAATTCAAAGATTTTCTCGTAATAAAGTTGTCAGAATATCTCCAATCAAAAGTGAATACCCCTGTACAACATCAAAACACGGTTCTATATCTGCTGCAGATCTAGATAATTAAAGCATCCACTTAATTTTGCCGTAAATACACCACTGTCAGCGATGTTTGAAGATGAACATTGATGTGACTCAATTTGACATCTATAAGTACTTCAAATTTGTTCCTATAAACTAGTAGGCTCAAATTACACGTATCAGTTTTAATCCAATTTCGCGGTCAGTTGCTGGACTAGACAGAGATAGTGACAACCCCTTCCGTACACTTCGGTGCATATGAGTCAATGACTCAATATAAATAAGTACAGATAAAACTCGAGCTGAAAAAATGATAAAAATAATGTCTTAATTCATTGCATGATTTTCGTTCTTAAATCAGTGTGTAATACCAATTTGCAGAGGTTGAGGCGGATACAGGAATTAGGGGGCGGGATATTTCTAACATAAAAGCGAAGGGTCCCATTCGGGTCAATGGTAGCGGACTTTGAACATAAAGAAAAAACGATGGTTGCATTTTGAATATTTCGTATTTGAAATTACTTTTCATGCTCCAGTTCTTATCATGACATATATAATTATTGATTAGAGAAATACGTGTGACTCTTCTCACATGTATGTGCTAGTACTAGTATAAGTGTTGGGCAATCGGATGTTAAATCATAATCGATAAGCGGAAATAATCGGATGGGCATAACCCATTATTACTATAATCGGAAAATTCAAAACATTTCTTTTCTTCATTTTGCAACCAACAATGAATTGAAATAAACACCAAATCATTATTTCTTTGAATAAAATTGTTTTATTGAGTAAAGCACTTTCGATCACAACTACTATGGATACCCTAGCAATTCGTTCAAGCTTCTTTTTCTTGAATACCATGCAACAGAAAATGTCATACACTAGTATGTACTTTGAAGTACAAGGAACAAAATAATAGTATAAAAGGGAAATGCACGAATTTATCAAAACCAAGATTCCAAATCGGACAATCCGGTAATCAGCGATGTCGGCGACAATCGCGTTTGATTTTCAACATCGATTAGTAATGTTCATCGCTGGCCATTCAACGACCGACAATCGATCGTCAGCGATAATCGTTCCATAACTAAACTAGAATCTGTTGCCATGACTCCCATTCTGATACATTTTTAGTGTCATTTTGTGTGAAGAGAGAACATTTTTCAAAGAGGTGTAGATCTATTTACTCCGATTAATCGAAAAATGGATATTTTAGAGACGATAGCGACGATGGCTGCGACTATCGTTACAGTAATACAGCGTGTATTAATGTGATCAAGATAGAGATCGAGGTATGGAATACGAATACATGTACGTAATGATTCGCGCTTAGAGGAATGAAAACTTAGGTACGTTACACGAATAAGAAAACCACTGATCCAAATCTGCCAGAAGAGTACCATGAATGTGGCAAAACGATGTCATAGATGCACAACATTATTAATATCTGGATCGATGGACTGTAGCAAAGATGATTAATGTTCGAATGTTATGAATTGCAGCGTTCGCGTACTTTTTAAGAATCAAATTTTTTTTCTCACATTTTTGCAATATCGGATGATTGGCGAATCTAAAGGGAGGGATGAGGCCAGGGCGAGAAGGGGAGCATGTTCTAGACTCTCCCCTTTTTGCGGTCAACATTTTTAAATGATGTGATTTTTGTTTTCAGAACTTGATGATAAAGCTTTTATAACAGTACGGTGTCCTTGAAAATTAATTAATTTTACAAAATCTTTAAATGCAAAATCTTTCTTTTCATATGAAAGTTTACGTTCTCATTTGTATAAATTCAAATTTTCAGGCGAATCTAACGCATACATTCACTGCTATAGCCGTTTGAAAACGTCATTTTTAATTTGGGGTGTGCAGCTCTTATTCATTTCGCTGGCGCCACCTACAATGTATTGTGTTTTTACAACGGAGGTAACGGTACTTTTTAAGAATCAAATTTTTTTCTCACATTTTTGCAATATCGGATGATTGGCGAATCTAAAGGGAGGGATGAGGCCAGGGCGAGAAGGGGAGCATGTTCTAGACTCTCCCCTTTTTGCGGTCAACATTTTTAAATGATGTGATTTTTGTTTTCAGAACTTGATGATAAAGCTTTTATAACAGTACGGTGTCCTTGAAAATTAATTAATTTTACAAAATCTTTAAATGCAAAATCTTTCTTTTCATATGAAAGTTTACGTTCTCATTTGTATAAATTCAAATTTTCAGGCGAATCTAACGCATACATTCACTGCTATAGCCGTTTGAAAACGTCATTTTTAATTTGGGGTGTGCAGCTCTTATTCATTTCGCTGGCGCCACCTACAATGTATTGTGTTTTTACAACGGAGGTATATGGTGATTTAATTTTACAAATTCGACAATATTATGGTCGTTACTGCATATTTTCAAATAAAACTTTTTATGTCTCTTTTTTCCTCAACCCAGACCCGTCGGAATAAATTTTACGTTTTCAATAAAATTTGTTTTCAGAAAAATGGTATCTTTGAATAAATTATTATATCACGGTCTCCTATCCCCTGTTATCCATTATATTGGGCGCTGGACTTTATATTACATCAAAATAAACGGACAGAGAATTGATCCAGCATAGTCTGAACCTCAATCAAAATTCGCTGGTTCGATATCGTTCGTCAATCATTTATTTCAAATTAATCATTTGATTTCAAGTTTTCTATCTTTTTTATTTTTTGTCTTCAAAAATCCCCACCTCCTCTTTAAAAGAATTAGATCATAAATGTTTCTTCCTGGGTGTCGATCTATTTTGCTTCTTTATGCTGCATTCATATAACGTCTTTCTTTTATGTTTCGAATTCTCATTATTTCAATCACGTTTTCTACCCCTTATCTTTTAATTCCTCTTACTATCGTATGGGATAATTGTAGAAAGCCGATGCATTTTAGGAAATAAGATTCATAAATATAACGAACAAATGAACCGAAACCCCCAAAATCCCACATACATTATATATGCCTTCTTTAAAAGATTTTAAAATTATTCTCTTATTTTTTCCTCCTAGCATCACGTGTATACATGCTGATATATACAGGGAAGACATAGAGTGGTTCAAAAGATTTAAGTATAACGAAAATATGTATCGTAACTACTCGAGTGCACAACTTGACATTTCAGGAAATTCATAAACGTCAATTTTGATGACGTCATTGGTATAAATGACGTCACAAGCATTATCTACTATGGAGCAGTTTTCTGAAGGATTGGAATAATTTGAAATAGGTGTAAAAGTAATCAACAGCCAAATTTATAAAATTTTACATGATTTTAAAAGCTTTCAGATCATCTACTACCTATCTTGAAATACAACTTCTCATTTTCATCGTCTGGGAAGTCTTTTTCATGACGTTCTAACCATCTTTGATGAACAATTTGTCAAGAAATGTGCCAACAGAGAACTCATAAAAGTTTAATTTTCGACTACGACCGGACCTTCTACCAAAAAAATCTTCATCGAAATAATCACAGGTATAATCAAAGAATATTTAAATATAATTATTTTTTTGGTAGAATGTCCGGCCCTATACGAAATTATCGATCAAATTTCATTATATCTCACAAAAATACCGGAAATGCCAATCCTGGCTTGGTTTTGGGCTCTATATCTTCTTAAGACATGTCCGGAATCTCGTAACTTCGCACGTTTTCGAAAGACAAAATGTTCTCCTTTCCTTTTGTTGATAATTTAGAAACATTGTCTGTGTTTGAAAATATACGAAAACTTTAGGCCGATATCGCCGTTCGTGGCTCTGGTCCTTTAAAGTAGCACAACGAAATAACAAATCCATTAGTCTGCAGCTAGAATATCACTCATATAATTTTTAATATCTGAGATAAAGGATTTCAAAAATAATGCCATACCCATTTTCCAAGATCCTAGGGGTCAGGGGCTGCTAGCTCAAATGATCTATCAATGACACAATAAGACTACAGATCCATTATGTTGCATAAACAATTAACTAAGTTTCCATCATTAACAGCTTTAGAAGAGTTGAGAGCACAACTATATACGATAAAATGACCACACCCGTTTTCTATGACCCTGAGGGTCAGGCGCTCAAACAAAATATCAAATATCAGGTGCACAACTAGACCCTAGACCAATCATATTGCAAAAAGAATTAAATCTCCATCATTCATAGTGTCAGAGGAGTTGTGAGCACAAGATTACATAGAGTTATATAGGAGAAATTGACCACACCCTTTTTCTAATACCCTGGGGGTCAGAGCTCCTACAAAATATCAGGTGCACAACTAGTCCACACATCCATTTTATTGCAAAAAGAATTAAGTCTCCATCATTTATAGTGTCAGAGGAGTTGCGAGGACAAAATTACATAGAGTTATATAGGAGAAAATGACCACACCCTTTTCCTATTACCCTGGGGGTCAGAGCTCCTACAAAATATCAGGTGCACAACTAGTCCACACATCCATTTTATTGCAAAAAGAATTAAGTCTCCATCATTTATAGTGTCAGAGGAGTTGCGAGGACAAAATTACATAGAGTTATATAGGAGAAAATGACCACGCCTATTTTCTAGGACCCTGGGGATCAGGGGCTCGAACAAAATGTCAGGTGCACAACTAGACCACAGACCAATCATATTGCAAAAAGAATTAAGTCTCCATCATTTATAGTGTCAGAGGAGTTGTGAGCACAAGATTACATAGAGTTATATAGTTGAATATGACCACACCCATTTTCTAAGACACTGGGGGTCAGGGGCTCAAACAAAATATCAGGTGCACAACGTACTAAACCACAGATCCATTATATTGCAAAAAGAATTAAGTCTCCATCATTTATACTGTCAGAGGAGTTGCGAGCACAAGATTACATAGAGTTACATAGGTGAAAATGACAACACCCTTTTTCTAAGACCCTGGGGTCAGGGGCTCAAACAAAATATCAGGCGCATAACTAGACCACAGGCCCATCATATTGCAAAAAAAAATTAAGTCTTCATCCTTTATAGTGTCAGAGGAGTTGCGAGCACAAGATTACATGGAGGTTATATAGGTGAATATGACCACACCCATTTTCTAAGACCCTAGGGGTCAGGGGCTCAAACAAAATGTCAGGTGCACAACTAGACCACAGACCCATCATATTGCAAAAAGAATTAAGTCTCCATCATTTATAGTGTCAGAGGAGTTGCGAGCACAAGATTACATAGAGTTTATAGGAGAAAATGACCACGCCCATTTTCTAGGACCCTGGGGGTCAGGGACTCAAACAAAATGTCAGGTGCACAACTAGACCACTGACCATGTGTAATGCAATTAGAGTTACATTTCTATCTCTTATAGTTTCAGAGAAGTTGCGAAGAATTGTTTACGGACGGACGGACGGACAGACAGACGCCGGACGACGGGGTATCGAATTAGCTTGACTGGTCTATGACCAGTAGAGCTAAAAATATATGTTCAAAATAGCACTGGAGGTATAGTGCGAAGATGTTAACCTCCATGAATTTCGATATTTTTTCGATGAAATGGCAAGTTTCCGAAATTGCAAAAAAATATAGATATGATGGCACATTGATAAAGGCCCAAAACAAAGCTTCTTTCAGGTGACAGAGCTGGGAAAACGTAATTAATACACTTGACAAACATCAGGTCATGGGGAACGAATTTTAACTGCTCCACACTGCAACAAGAAGTGTTAATTCATATTATTAATAATGCGGAAGGGTTCCAACTCAATACCTTCTTGAAGAAAATTTCAAACCAATTTGGGTCGATTCAGTAGCATATCCAAATAAAATCTATATTCAACATAGCATTGGAGGGATGGTGCTTAGTTAGTGTCAAATCAATGATGGAAAGGCTTGGGTGGGAGAAGCTTAGTGAAAGGTGAACCAGAGCCAAAGCTACCATGGTGTACCGGGTAGTCCATTCCTTGGTTGCCATTCCAGCACTGAACTTTTGCAGTCACATTGGGGCTTCCAGTAGGGGACACCAATCCCGGTACATGGTACCATTCTGACGGACCACCGAGTACAAGGAAGCCTTTTTTCCATCTTCAATAAGGATCTGGAACCAGCTACCAGAAAACACAGTCTCAGCAACCTCCTTGGAAGCCTACAATACCAGGATCCAAGGACTGATACCACCACCATAGACATCAGCAGCACATGTTTTTATCAGATTTTAAAATTGTAAATACCATAAAGGGCTCCCTTGCTCACCCACTTTGAAATCACAGTGAGATAATCCCACAGTAGCGGTTCTTCATTTTAATCATCATCAGAAGATTTACATCAATGGCATCTAGATCTTTTCATGTTTCCTTGATTTAAGTAACACATCAATTGCAAAGTACTGCTGTCTCTATTAAATTTAATGCTTCTGGTAGTGTACATGCTGAAATGTTTCATCTCTTTAAAAATCCTCAGTTGCAGAATTAAACATAGTGTAATCAAAGATTACAAGGCTCACCCCAGGTAACACAAAACATTTTCGAAACATTTTCAAAAGGTTTCAAGAAGGTTCTTCTGAAACATTTCTGGCAAAATGTTCTAAAAACATTTTTAAAACATTTTTCAGGGATAGCGAAATGTTTTTAAAACGTTTATAAAACATTTATTAGCGATGGAAAAATCGAAATAGTTTAAGATATTTTCAAAACGTTTTTAAAACATTGTTGAAACATTTCTATTAAGGTATGAGGTACCTCATGGCAGCAGTCAAAGAATACACAGTTTTGAATTTGAAAACCGGTCCTACTGAGAACCAACAAAAATAATACCACACAAAAACAAAATAGAAAAGGGAAGTAGAATATTTCATTTATTGACCCAAATTTTGCCTGAATGGGTGTACTCTATCGATACCCAAATCTTCCTAACATGTGCACTCAAGCGGAAAATATAGGTCATGACCTACATTTGAACGTAGATTTGTGATCTTCTCATAAAATCGCATCATCTGTGCAAGTTTGAACTTCCTAGCACTTATAAAAGAGAAATAAAACTTCTTAACATTGATACCCAAATCTTCCTAACATGTGCACTCAAGCGGAAAATATAGGTCATGACCTACATTTGAACGTAGATTTGTGATCTACTCTTAAAGACACATCATCTGTGCAAGTTTGAACTTCCTAGCACTTATAATAGAGAAATAAAACTTCTTAACATTGATACCCAAATCTTCCTAACATGTGCACTCAAGCGGAAAATATAGGTCATGAGTCCCCCCATCTTAGACAGTTTGGGATGTTGGACCGACGAATTAGGCGGGAAAACGATCACTACCTTCGTGTCGGGCGGACCAAAGAATTACGCGTACCAACTGGACGACGGTAGTACCGTGTACAAAGTCAAGGGCATGACCTTGGATTACAAGACCAGTCAGATCATCAATTTCGAAACGATGAAAAACATGGTATCGAGTCAAACCGACGACGACAAGGTCACGGTCACTTACCCTTCCAAGATTGTGCGCGGGAAAGATCACAAGTTATTTTCCAAGGACATGACCAAGGACTATCGCATCGTGTATGACAAACGTCAGATTCTGGAAAACCTGAACACTTTACCCTACGGATTCTGAAAGGACGTTTAAACATTATAAAAGGAGCTTTGTTCACGCATTACCTCATTCAGCCAAAAACTTCAGAATGGAACAGACGTGTCAAAAGAGCTCTGATAATGCTGCTGCTGTTGAAAAAAATAAAAAGGATGATGTCAGACAAAGATGCGAACGGCTTCATAAAAATATTGCTGAAATACAATACCAAAGACACAGCATGGGGATTGATGTCTATGATGATTTTATGAGATATCAAGAAAGTGAACATCGTCAACAGCTTGCAAAACAACAAAAATACGATGCTAAACAACTGCATCATGATGAAATTTCAGGAACGAATGGATATAAACCTTGGTGGCCATTTTGAATTTGTGGATAAACCGACCAATCATTTCAAGTTTGAGTTCATTCCAAATGGTGACGGTACTGTGAACTTTGAAGCGACCCAACTTGTACAGAAAGCATTGAAATTTATCAAGAAGAAAAAGGAACCGAAACGTATCACTCAGAAAAAATGAAAAAGGATGTCAAAGAAGTTATTTGTGCCGCCATTCATCCCGAGTGCATAGAAGAAGACAATCACCAAAATCAACCAATGTGCAGATAATACAATGAAGAAATGCAACAGTGACTTTTTTGTACAAAAAATTGTTCTTCAAAGTTTGTGTTTAACTTTGTTTGAATGGCATTAAAGTATTGAAAATCACGTGATCTTTTTATTCTTTATAGAGTCAACAATCACATTTAATTCTGTTGAATACGCCACATGTGATCTTTGAACATTTCAAGAAAAAATCGTGCAGTACAAGTCGTTTTCCTGTAAACTTGTGTACATTTAGCACCTGAGTGCTCACCTTTCAGCACCTGTCTGTACATTAATGTTCAAATTCAGCACTTAAGTGCACCCTAAAAGTGAACATTGTACACTTGAGTACAACCAACTGTGTACATCTAGCACATTAATGTGCACCTCTTGCATACTAATATGCACATCTTGCACCTTTATGTGCAGATCCAGCACCCAAATAAGCACTTCTTGCAGTGATATATGCACATTCTGCACATCAATGTGGACAATCTGCACGTGAATGTGCACATTCTGCACACTAATGTGCACATCTTGCACACTAATGTGCACATTATCCGCACTAATGTGCACATTCTGCACATCCATCTGCACATCTTGAACCCTTTATGCACATCTTGCACTTTAAATTGCACATCTTGCACCTAAATGTGCAAATTTAGCACTTTTAAGGTGTACATCTTGCAAATGAATGTGCACACTAATGTGCAAAGCCTGCACACTTATATGCACATTTTGCACACTTATGTGCACATCTTGCACACTAATGTGCACATCTTGCACACTAATATGCACATTCTGCACACTAATGTGCACATTCTGCACACCCATCTGCACATCTTACACCCAAATGTGCACATCTAGCACACTAATCTGCACATCTTGCACACTATTTTGCACATTCTGCACCCAAGTGTGCAAATCATGCACCCTAATATGCACATCTTGCAACCTATTGTACACTTTCTGTACCTAAATGTGCACATTTAGAACCTTTAATGTGCACATCTTGCACAAAATTGTGTATATTTTACACGTAATTGTGCAGCTTTTGCACATTACTGTGCACCTTTTGCACACTTATATGCACATTTTGCATGCAAAAGTACATCCTAATTTGTACTTTAAACACCTTTGTGCACCCTACTACAACCCAGATGTGGTAAAATTAGCTTCTATTGAAATTCGAGAACATTCGATTACGTGATCAATCACGTGTTTGAAATTCATTTTAGCTTGAGTATGACCGACAATGACATTGACTTCTTCTAAAATGACTTATTTGGTTTATATATACATAGGCAATTCAAGAACATTCGGTCACGTGACTGATCACGTGATCACATGTCATTTGACCTTGATTATGACCTTGAGTTTTACATCCATGACCTTGACTCTAACTTTGAACGGGACGGACACGTGTCAGTTATATATTACCTAACATGTTCTTGCTAAGCAGTCAAGTGCCTGACCTTATTGTACTAACAATTTTTTCTACAGTGTTCTATCGATGACGACATACTTCTTGGCAGGATTCCAGATGACCGACTTTTATGACGTCATATGTTCTTGACACTTCTAGAATGTTCTTACTGGCAAGCTGCCAGCGCGTGCCGTTGACACGAAAGGTCGTTTCAAAGGCATATGTTCTCAAAAGTTCTAACTGGCAAGCTGCCAGCGCGTGCCGTTGACACGAAAGGTCGTTTCAAAGTCAAAGCTACAGGTGCAGAATAAAATGACGCCATAGGTTCTTGACACTTCTACACAGTTCTTACTGGCAAGCTGCCAGCGCGTGCCGTGACACGAAAGGTCGTTTCAAAGGCATATGTTCTAGAAAGTTCTCTGGCAAGCTGCCAGCGCGTGCCGTTGACACGAAAGGTCGTTTCAAAGTCAAAACTGCAGGTGCAGAATAAATGACGTCATAGTGAAGGCGACGTCATAATACTGACGTCATAGTAAAGCTATTGTAATACTGACGTCATAGTGAAGACAACGTCATAATACTGACGTCATTGTATACCTGACGTCATAATTCTGACGTCATAGTGAAGACAACGTCATAATACTGACGTCATTGTATATCTGACGTCATAATACTGACGTCATTGTATACCTGACGTTATAATACTGACGTCATCAAGACGTCATTACAGCACGTGCGGTTTCCTAACCTACCTTATCGGGGAGTCTTATACTACTTACCAAGTTTCATCAAAATCCCTTCAGCCGTTCTGGAGAAGAAGTTTAAAATGTGAAAAGTTTACGACGACGACGGACGACGACGACGACGACGACGGACGACGGACGACAGACGCAACACTATGACAATAGCTCACTTGAGCCTATGGCTCAGGTGAGCTAAAAAGGAAAGAAAAAGAAGATAGACGATAGGTATATAGATCTCTGTGAATTTGAAAAAAAGTAAGTTGAAAAAAGAATGTATTTAAGCATACTGCAAGTGTAATAGAAGGTTAATATGTATTGAATAAAATGAAGAAATATTGGCATTTATTTTAATTTTTTTTCCGAATCTCTAAACAGAAATAGTAATCCAGATTCAGTTGATATCGCTATGAATATAACATATATTCTCAAATTCAAAATGACAAAAAGAAAGACGAAATTTCTATTCAGAAAATGAGAGAGAGCTAGAGTATTGGAAAATTTTATTACTATTGGTATGACTTACATACTCCAATTTAAACTATGCAAATACATGTATGATGTAGGATACTCTATAGCTTATTACTTAGCTCGTGGTCATGTTTGATACAAAATGTATGCGGGATCTGAGTTCGTAATGTATCAAGAGGAAGGAAATAAAACTGTCCTTTTTTAGCTCGCCGGGACGAATGTCCGGAGAGCTATTGTCATACCCCCGGCGTCGGCGTCTGCGTCTGCGTCTGCGTCTGCATGCGTGCGCGTGCACAAAAACTTTAACCTTGCTTATAACTTTTAAACCAATACAGATTGGGCTTTCATATTTCACATGTGCATTCCTTGTGACAAGACCTTTCCATGGATACCAAAATTTTTGACCTTGTGACCTTGACCTTGGAGATTGACCTTCTTTTGAAAAACTTTAACCTTGGCCATATTTTTGGAATGGTAAGTGATAGGGCTTTGATATTTCACATGTGTATTCCTTGTGACAAGACCTTTCCATGGATACCAAAATTTTTGACCTTGTGACCTTGACCTTAGAGATTGACCTACTTTTGAAAAACTTTAACCTTGGCCATATTTTTGGAATGGTAAGTGATAGGGCTTTGATATTTCACATGTGTATTCCTTGTGACAAGACCTTTCCATGGATACCAAAATTTTTGACCTTGTGACCTCGACCTTGGAGATTGACCTACTTTTGAAAAACTTTAACCTTGGTCATATTTTTGGAATGGTAAGTGATAGGGCTTTGATATTTCACATGTGTATTCCTTGTGACAAGACGTTTCCATGGATACCAAAATTTTTGACCTTGTGACCTTGACCTTGGAGATGATTGACCTACTTTTGAAAAACTTTAACCTTGGCCATATTTTTGGAATGGTAAGTGATAGGGCTTTGATATTTCACATGTGTATTCCTTGTGACAAGACCTTTCCATGGATACCAAAATTTTTGACCTTGTGACCTTGACTTTGGAGATGATTGACCTACTTTTGAAAAACTTTAACCTTGGCCATATTTTTTGAATGGTTAGTGATAGGGCTTTGATATTTCACATGTGCATTCCTTGTGATAAGACCTTTTTTATTGTTGTTGTTGCAATTTACATATGGTTGCCACCGGCGAGCTATGTTGTCATTCTGACAAGTCTGGTTGTGTTTTCATGAATCCAACATCAATCTCTTAGCACTGATCTAAAGAGAGATCATAGGCTGGGCAAGGACTAGTCTTGAAGACATTAAGGAATCGAAAATCGGAATTTCGAAAATATTTTTGTAAATAATCAAAATCGATTAAATTCAGGAAAAAAATATTTCAAGAAAAACGCGGCATGAGATTTACCGAAAAGGTCGCATTTTTTCTGCAAAATGTTGAGAAAATTTGTGAAATTAAAAAAAAATTCAATAAAGAAAATAGATATAATTTAATATAAAAGTGCCTGTGTGTCTTACCATCTTTGCACGCAAAACTATTTCAGGTATCTGTATAAGGTGATATATTGAATTTGAGGGAAATAAATGCCTCAAGCTGAAAATTATTTCTTTCATCGAGAAAAATTGAAATCGGTAATCGGAATCGAAAGACATAATACGGATTAGATAAGACGCTGAGGCGAGCGGACGCGTCGGTGCGCGCTCCGGTATCACAAATATCAAACACAGCCAATATGGAGGAAACTCCAAATTCTAATTCTAGCTTTTTAAGAACAATGCTGAATTCATTAAGGGGATTTTCAAGATCATTTTCTACAACTTTTGGTGCGTTACAAAACAAGGAAATACTAAATGACGACAATGACGCAGATGAAAGTAAATCTGACGATGTGAACTTACCTCGCTACCTAGATGTTACGTACAACCAACAAAGTGTCACAATTGTTATCGAAAAGGGAAAATATTCTTCGGTAGTGAATTTTGCTACAAAAGAGCTACAACGTCAAAAGAATGGTGGAAAGAATGGTCGGATTTTCAAGTCTCAAAGTGGATCCGTCACTGTAACATTCTATGAAAGCACCGGAAAAATGCATATCCAGGGATCGTCTGCTTTCTCGTGGTGTAAGGAATTTCTTTCCCAAATAAAAGATGAGAATAACATTTCAAATTGTGATGAAATAGATACGAGTGGTGAACCCAGTCTACAAATTAGTAGGTTAGATACAGAGCCAACACCGCAAATGTCGTCTACTCCTCGTGTTATACAAAGGCCTTCGCCTGTATCATGTCACTCGGATGGCTGTGACACTTGCAAATCAGTTATAAGTGAATTAAATTCATCTCTCTCAAAACTACGAAGTGAAGTAGAAAGGCTACAAAGTGAGATTTCAAAAATATCGGATATAAAACAGCAAACAGCAGGAACGCAAACTGTTGCTGTGGAGATGTCTTCAATAGAAACACAGACAGAGGATGAAAATAGAGATCGAGCTGTAAGTACAAATATCTCAAATCGTAGTACTGAAATCAGACCAGTCGAGAAAATCGTAAATATACCGAAATTGTCCAAAGAAAACAGGAATGTCGAAAATCGTTCAACAAACCTCACACGAAACAGATTTAATTTGACAAGTACTAGTACTACATGCAATACTGATAAATCAACTCAAAACATGAGGAACAAAACTCTCATCGTCGGAAGTTCTGTTCTGCAACGAATCAGAACACGAGGATTGGGACAAAATGTCTGTGTTTCAACGAACAGAGGAGCCACTTTACCGCGAATTCGTGAAGCTCTTCAAAAATATGACCTGGAACAATTTGAAAGTATAATTATTCAAGCTGGAGGAAATGATGCTGCGAATCGAATGTATCTTGAAAATATTGAAGAGGATTTCGTGGCAATCATTTCAGACATACGAGAAAGAAATCCAAACGCAAGGATTCTTATTTCCGCCATTATGAGCAGGATTGATGCTGATGTTCGATACGTCAACGAAATCATATATGACCTGTGCTGGGAATACGGATTAACTGTTATACCGACCGACGAACAGTTCTTTGATCCCTATTCAGATCTCTACTATGAAGACAGGAAACACCTTTCTGACAGGGGAACTTCGCTGCTACTTAAACTCTATGACCGATTCGTACCAATTCTAAAAGCCCGAAACTCTCAAAATTTCCAAACCGAGTCCGCTTGTTTTTACTGTGGTGAAGGAGGTCATTCTTTGAAATCGTGCAGACACGGAAAGCTTGTAGAATGTTGGAACTGTGGGCAGACAGGACACAAAGCCAAAGTTTGTCGACTTAGATAGGATACAGGCAACGAATGTGTAGCCGAACAACCACAAACTGACCATAGCAACCGTTTCCAACTTCTCTCCAATTTATGTGCGAACTGTAATAATGCATTACAAAAATGTGAATGTTCATATGATCATGTTTCAGATGTTTCATTAAGATGTTCCGACTCGAGCCAAATACCCACTCGAAATGATAAATCTTTATCAAGGTTTTGCAAAACAGTACCAAAAGCAAAAAATCAAATTCCCCCGAAAAATAGAAGTCTTGATTCTAATCATTCCCATAAACCATTTTCTGAAATAAAGGTCAATTCGGATACGAGTCAAAGTATATCATCTTTTGGATTAACGAAAAAAGGTCTTCGCATAGCCAATTTAAATATACATCATTTATTACCAAAAGTTGACGAAATAGGCTTATTGTTACACGAAAGACAGTCGGTTGACATATTAGGTATATGTGAAACATTTCTTAACCAAAATATTCCCAATGACCTTTTAGCTATAAACGGATTTTCTTTTGAACGTAAAGATAGAGAGGGGAAATCAGGAGGGGGTTTACTTGTATATATGTCAGATAAAATTACCTATAAAAGGCGACAGGATCTTGAAATAGGTGACATTGAATCACTATGGATTGAAATAATGACCCCCCACAGTAAGTCCTTCTTTGTTTGTTTTACATATCGCCCCCCGTCGTCTTCCGTCTCTTGGATAGAACAACTTGTTTGTGAAATAGATCGCGCATCCGGTGATGATAACGAAATCATATTGACAGGCGATTTTAATATCGATCTCATAAAAGAACCCCCGCAGTACTGGTTAAACGCCCTTGGGCAATTTGACTTTATACAGGTCGTAAAAGTACCCACACGTGTTACAAATAAGACCAATACGTTAATTGATCATGTCTACACAAATCGTCCCCAAAACATATGTGAAATCAGCGTACCTATCATTGCATTATCTGATCATTATCCAGTCTGCTTCACAAGAAGTGTCAAATCTCAATATGAACCTAAAAATAAGCATACAACCATTCAGTATAGAGACTATAAAAATTTCGATGAAAACTCCTTTCTTAGCGAACTGGCATTGCAAGATTTCAATGCAGTTTTTACTTCAATGAACCCAGATGACGCTCTTTCGTCGTTTTATAGTATAATTTTCGGTCTATTGGACAAACATGCAAAAGTAAGAACGAAACGAGTAAAAACTCAATTTAAGCCGAAATGGTTATCTCCTGAAATTAATGATGCTAGGTACAAACGCGATTTTTATCATCAGAAAAGGGACAGTAAAAACTTTCAAATTTGGCGTAATAAAGTCACTAGTTTAATACGTGAAGCTAAAGGGAATTATTATAAAAAATCTATCGAAAATAATATGAATAGCAAGGATATCTGGAAGCATTTAAATGAAATTACTAATAAGAAAAGCAATCGCTCAATAAATGAAATAACATATGAAGGACAAACATCAGACGACCCAGCAAAAATGGCAAATATGTTTAATCAATTCTTTACGGAACTTCATCGACGACTGGAACGTAGTACTGATCAAACTTTAATTCTTGATCAATTAGCAGAACATATGAAGACTAAATTACCGATAGACCAAATTTTCAAAATTGATGAAATAAATGAAGAGGAAGTGTTAAGCATGCTGCGAAAATTAAATACATCAAAATCAGCAGGCATAGATACATTAGGCCCCCGAATTTTGAAACTAGCTGCGGGACAAATAACGAAACCATTACAGCATATCATAAATCTAAGTATACGGACAGGTGAATTCCCTAATGCTCTAAAACATGCCCGAGTCACTCCGATTTTCAAAAAAGATGATACTTCAAATCCCGGAAATTATCGCCCGATTTCGATCCTCCCGACGTTGTCCAAATTATTTGAAAAACATATTGCGACGCAGATAAGAAATTTTCTTGATAACTTCAACATTCTACATGATGACCAATCGGGATTTAGATCAAAACACTCTTGTATGACTGCGCTGACAAAAATTACGGAAACCTGGTTAAAAGAGATTGATAACGGAAATCTGATAGGCACTGTATTTTTGGACTTTAGTAAAGCGTTCGATCTTGTTGACCATGACATTTTAATTAAAAAGCTATCTCTATATCATTTTCACGAAATTTCTATTAAACTTTTAGCTTCCTACTTGAAAGACAGACATCAAAGAGTTATGGTTGCTAATAAATACTCTAATCCTCTTCCTATAAAGACAGGTGTCCCCCAAGGATCGGTACTAGGACCGCTACTTTTTATTCTTTTCATCAATGACCTTCCACTACAAGTCAACAATTCCAAGACAGACATTTTCGCTGATGATACTACAGTCCATACCTCTGGTAAAGACATACAAGAAATACAAAATAACCTCAACATAGATGTTGAAAGTATCACAAATTGGTGCTCTCAAAATAAAATGATAATAAACACAGATAAATCAAAAGTAATGCTAGTAGCGTCATCTCATAAACAAAAATCTAACCCAAATCTTTCAATACAAATTCATAATCAACTATTAGAAAATGTAGAGCAAGAAAAATTACTAGGGGTTTTTATCGATAAATCAATGACTTTTACTCAACATATAAACTACATCTGTAAGAACGTCTCTTCCAAAATAGCATTACTTGGAAGGATAAAAAAGTTTCTACCTATCCCAACCAGAAAATTGTACTATAACTCATACATTCTTCCGGTGTTTGACTATTGTATAACCATCTGGGGCAATGCATCAAAAACGCAGCTAGAAAGAGTATTCAAACTTCAAAAACGCGCGGCAAGAATAATACTTGATAAGCCATATGACCATCCATCTCTCCCACTGTTCCAAGAACTTGGATGGCTAACAATTTATGAGAGAATAGAGTATAACAAAGCATTAATACTTTACAAGTCTCAGAATGAGTTATTACCCGAGTATATTTCAAACCTTTTTCATTTCAATCAATCTGAGGCTTACAACCTTCGCTCTGTTTCAAATAATGATATGGTAATTCCTAGACATAAAACTAATTTCTTTCAAAAATCGTTACAATATACTGGTGCTCACATCTGGAATACTCTTCCTCAAGGTCAAAGATCTGCTCAATCCATATCATGTCTTAAACCGTCTCTTCATAAGTACATAATATCTAAGCGATAAACCCCCCTTGAGTGGGTATCTGGATTATCGAGGAGTTTAGTGACGAATATATCTTATGAAATGAAGTCAAGAACATTTTGTGTGTAAACCTGCATGTATACATGTATTTTTTTTTTATTTTTTTATTTTTTTTTTTTTTTCTTCGCTGATTAATTCGTTTATATTTATATGAAACTATGCATCTTTTAAAAGAGGGCCCTGTGGAAGAATAGCAATAGCTAAACAGGCATCCCTCTATAAATAAAGCATTATTATTATTATTATAGTGATCGACAGTCGATTTATTCATCACACGTCAGGAGACCCCCCCCCCCTTATCAAACTGAATTAACAAAGTACAAGAATAGGATACGGTCAAACCAAAACTAGAGATGTTGATCGAGAGATAAGTTCTACCGCCTATCTATAAATCCTAAAAAAAAAATTTACTTCAAATTCAGTATCTTTTGGTCTACGACGGGTTTTGTTGAAATCTCCGAAGACCACATAATTTCGAGTTTTTCCAAGTTTCAAGGAGTAAATCTGAACATAACTGAGCGACATGGGTCATACTCGAACATGACCTTTTTTTGTAAAGGCTATGTAAAGGAAGTAAATCGATTCGCTGTAAGGGTTTGTTTAAAATGTTCAGAACCATGTGTGGGGCGGACGGATGGACACACACACGGACGGACCTACTTCTTCCATAAATTAATAACCTATTTGTTTCCGCTGAGAAGGAAGTGCGACTAGGAAGTTTGATGGACGTACATATTCATCGCTCAATAGCCCCGAAATTTTGACCGGTAGTAGGTATAACACACCATTCTTTGTTTTTGTGTTTTTATCTATTTTATTTTTTCAATCAATTTTGTACGTAATACGCAGCTCCCGGTTTGAAATTCGATCTTTATCAAATTTGCGCACATATCTACATTTATACTAGTATATGCTAAATGCATGAATAAATAATGATATTAATAAAAGAGATTGAATCAAAGTGAGAATGAGATATCACCGTATCGGATGTTGACTTTTAAGCTAGAGTTCACAAACGATGACACGAATGGACGGTGCTATAATGTGAATGACATAATTTGTTGATTTTCAAATCTAGTAATTAAATACACAATAACTGAAAATGGAACACAATCTAAGTTCTGTAGAATGTAAAAGATATATTTACCAGGCGCTAAAATGGATTGTTATTAGCTAAAGAAACTGTGACACTATAAAGCAAATGTTTTATACGTTATCTATTCAGAGATTTTGATATAATACATTTCATTCGTGCACATCCTCAGTGGCCGTAGCCAGATTTTTTTTTCTTATTTCCATATATCAAAATTCCACACCCCCTTCCCTCTTATAATAATATACATGTAACAACCCCCCCCCCCCCAAAAAAAAAATCTGGCTACGGCCTCTGCGTGTACATGGTGAAATAGCTTCCGTATGTCACCTGACACACACACTGTTTATGTGTCTTGGGCATTTTAAGATTAGAAAAACAAGAGCCCCAGGGGGCACAACGCTCACCTGATACCCATGCACGCTCTAATTGACATACTGACATTGAATACTGATAGTGCCAGTACCAGGATTTTAGCCCACAACCTTTCTAAAAAGATTTTTGCCGGATGCAGAGAAGTTTTTTTTTCAGACAACCTTTGAAAGTACAAAAAAGAAAAAATAGCCACATTTCAAAACAATAACTTTTTTACTGATTTGAAAAGACGGATAAAGTGGTCCAACGTCATATGCCCAGCTAGTATAGTTCAATTATGCAACATCAAAAATAAAATCATATTGTACATTAATGTGCAGCAGAAAAAGAATAAAACAATGAAACGATTTCATAAATTAAGTTTATTTAAAATTGAACACAAAACCTTTCATTATTGATAGCTAGCATGCCAGAAATTATAAAGCCTGTGTTTGTGAAACGAGAATGCCTCCGGCAGCATCTTTGTTAGTATAAAGGCCATTTTCTGTTAAGTATGTGAGAGGTCAGGGTCAGCGCAATATTGGTATCAATGGAAAGATCTTGTCACAAGGAATACACATGTAAAAATTGAAACCCCTATCACTAACCATTCAAAAGTTATGCCCAATGTTAAAGTTTTTGAGAAGTACGTCAAAGGTCAAGGTTATGGTCACGAGGTCAAAAATTTTGGTATCAATGGAAAGGTATTGTCACAAGGAATACACATGTGAAATATGAAACCTCTATCACCAGCTTCCATTTAAAAGTTATGCCCAATGTTAAAGTTTTTCGGAAAACAGACAGACAAACAGACAGACGAACAGGCCAAAAACTATATGCTCCCGAATCTTTTATTCCAGGGGCATAAAAAACAAAGATTTTTCGGTTTTGCCTTTATTCATATTAAAGTATACTGAAATCTATGAATGCTTTTGAATAGTATTGATTTCATCTCAAATACATGAAACGTACAGTTAAAATCGTTTTGATCCAATATTCATCAATTCAAGTGAGTTGTGCAGAAATTGTGCCAGTTTGTTTGTTTTCCAAAAAAGCAGTGTATGTTGTATCAAACCTCATGACCCAGTGAAGCCACTTGAACAAATAATTTTAAGTAAATATGCTGAAATGCGACGCTTCTTGCCTATGCATATTTCAACAGGCGAGAAGGAGCGTCGCATTTCAGCATACGCTGTTCAACAACTCAAGTGGTTTCTCTAAGGTTTCGCAGTTTGAAACAAATTAAAAGGCCCATGAAATTGTTAAGCTTGTCCAACTAGCAGACCTACGACATCGTTATTTACTGTTAACTAATTGTTTTACCTCATCATAGGTCTGTTACACGGGCAAGTTGTTAGCAGAGAGAGTTCATGAAATGTATCGGTTGCATTGGATTTGCCGACAAGAAGTTATTTGGTCTGATAAAAACTCATTATGTATCTATTATTTGAACAGATAAAAATTCCCAAATGTCTTAACACAGGATCCTGTCGTTTTATGAGAGAAAATGTTTTATTATTCACAACCTCAGGCCTCTGTGTTCCTCTTAGAAATATTATACATACAAGATGACGAACACAGTGGCTTAAGGTTGTGAATAATAATTTATTTTCTCTATTAAAACAACAGCTTCTGTGGTCCAACATTTCATTGGAAGATTTCAGGAACTCTGAACGGAATTATTTATTTTCAAGAATTTCAGATATTAAATGTCCTACTGGTCGAGCAGATAATTCCGAACGATTTTTGTGGTTTTTCGTCAATAACTCGGCTCCTATACGTCCAATCATCATGAAACTCGGAACAAATAATGCTTCACCCTTCATACAAATGCCTATGTAAAAATAATTTTGAAAATCGACCTATAAATGCTGATTTGAGGGCGTTTTAATACCCCCCTCTAACGGCCATTTTACGCAAGTTACTAAAGGTATTTCCGAACGATTTGCAATTTAGTCTGTCCTGGGGTCAAATACAAATCAAATGTTTCAAAACTTTGTAATTTTATCCTTTAATACTTATTGAAGAATTCTATGTCAACATATATCATAAAACTTTTACAAAATTTATTTCTAAAGCGACTTTCTGAACCATGATGAGGTACGTTTATTTCCTACTTATTTCCAATGATTTTGGTATTCTAACACATGAAATGTATACGCTTTTTCGTGAATATCCTGCTCTGGACCCCTCTCAATGCAGGTTTTCATCGATCTGTTGACAGGAATAGATTTTTTGAAAATAGATGACTCCGAAACTAGGTCAAGATATGTTCTTAACACAATGACGTCACTTTCCCCAGCTCCCAAAAGACGAAAGTTACAAACAGCAGGAGAAATAAACGCTAAGAATATACTAAATAAAGTTATTTTGAGATTTCCTTTTGCATGTTGGTTATTTTTCTGAATATCTAGACATCTGTATCACCAAAATTGTGAAAAAGTATCTCCAAGTAACCGAACTAGCGAATCGTTCGGAAATACCTTCAGTTCGGAAATATCTGCTCGACCAGTATGCATTCTCAAAATCCAGAGGAAGAGATTACTCATTAGACGTTTCTTCAAGAAATCAGTCCGTAAATTACTTCATCTAAGAGAGTCTAAGACAGAGGAAATTCGAGCAAACTTTATACATGATAACAAGTATATGCAAGTGTTCCAAGTACATGAATGATAACCATTATGAACGTTGTTCATAGCTCAAACCATACTCGCTGCTTTAACATACCTACATGTAATTCCGTCATCAGGAAGAACTCATTCTTCATACGTACAGTCACAGAGTGGAACGAACTGGATAACCATCAAGTGCTGTCAAGGACTGTGGAAGGCTTTAGATTCAGCCTGAAGCGCGATTAAGTAAGTTTATGCGCTCTCTCATTCCGTTGATCACAAGCCAGTATTGGTAATTCAACGTACCCATACAGATACAGATTATGAAAGTGTTCCAAGTATAAAAATCTATTCCGTTTGCACTGTATCTCCTGAAATATATCGCAGTACTGCTTTGCGGTTTGTATTGCAATGAAGCGCCTAGCGGAATACGATGCGCCTTGGGGACGAAGATGAATTAATGCATATCTAGGTCATTGTCCTGTCAAATAGTTCCGATTATTTTCTTATTATTTTCAACAATTGGTGGAAAATACACACAATGTTTATCTTCAATTGTCTTCCCGTGATTGTTTACTAGATAGATGAAATAAAATTTTGAATATAGTTTTAAAGTGTGTGAGACATCTACATGTGTGGAAGAATACGTGTGAAAATGGGTCCTCAGATCATAAAATTCGAATAATTCCGGTCCGGAACCAGGTGCATGGCTTTGAAAAAATATTAAAAAAGTTGTGTACTTTTAATCTTTACGGCATTTTTTTTTTTGTGATTCAAATAAAATTTCTTCATTCAAAAGTAGTATCAATGTGTATAACCCGGCGCGATTTGAGAATTTCTTTTCTTTTTTGGTAAGAAAACATACATTATACCTATGTACAATCTTAAAAAATATTCCTTAAAAATCCAAAAGTGGATATCTGGACAAAATTCTTTCACTTGTAGGGTACCATGCATGAGTACCTCATACCTACAAATTGTCATGACAATCTGAAGAGTGGTTATAGAAAAGAAGCAGAAAATGTATGAAAATCACCCCCCCCCCCCCTTCCTTTTTACATAAGAAAAAAATTCATAAAAAATCAAAAAAATAAAATTTAAGCATAAAATACATATCAAAGCATTAAGTAAGTTAAATATGATAAATATGTAGTAAATGAGTGTGTAAAATCATACACTTATTGAGTTATTTAAAGAAAAAGTGCAAAAATGTGCATTTCTGACTAAGTCCGAAAAGACGTCAAAAACGCGTCAAAAATTAGTTGTCGGATTTTAACGAAATGAACAAACTTGAATCATACATCCTTCTAGATCACATAGATACAATTAGTTTTTCAATCCATTCAGTGGAACTGGAGAAGAAGATTTTTGAAGAGGGGTACCCTCCGGGGCCTATTTGACCCCGCCCTGGATCCACCCCTGAAGGGATCGAGCCGAAATGAACAAACTTGGTAGAGGACCTTTAGTACTTCATGCATACCAAGTTTCATCAAAATCCCTTCAGCCGTTCTTGAGAAGAAGTTGAAAATGTTAAAAGTTTACGACGGACGGACGGACGGACGACGGACGACGGACGACGGACGCCGGACGCCACACTATGACAATAGCTCACTTGAGCCTTTGGCTCAGGTGAGCTAATAAAAAGGGGAAAAAATTTTGTTGGGGTCCCGCCGGGGTTTGAAGCCACTCCCCATGGGTCCATTGGGCATGGAAAACATACATTATACCTATGTACAATCTTAAAAAATATTCCTTAAAAATCCAAAAGTGGATATCTGGACAAAATTCTTTCACTTGTAGGGTACCATGCATGAGTACCTCATACCTACAAATTGTCATGACAATCTGAAGAGTGGTTATAGAAAAGAAGCAGAAAATGTATGAAAATCACCCCCCCCCCTTCCTTTTTACATAAGAAAAAAATTCATAAAAAATCAAAAAAATAAAATTTAAGCATAAAATACATATCAAAGCATTAAGTAAGTTAAATATGATAAATATGTAGTAAATGAGTGTGTAAAATCATACACTTATTGAGTTATTTAAAGAAAAAGTGCAAAAATGTGCATTTCTGACTAAGTCCGAAAAGACGTCAAAAACGCGTCAAAAATTAGTTGTCGGATTTTAACGAAATGAACAAACTTGAATCATACATCCTTCTAGATCACATAGATACAATTAGTTTTTCAATCCATTCAGTGGAACTGGAGAAGAAGATTTTTGAAGAGGGGTACCCTCCGGGGCCTATTTGACCCCGCCCTGGATCCACCCCTGAAGGGATCGAGCCGAAATGAACAAACTTGGTAGAGGACCTTTAGTACTTCATGCATACCAAGTTTCATCAAAATCCCTTCAGCCGTTCTTGAGAAGAAGTTGAAAATGTTAAAAGTTTACGACGGACGGACGGACGGACGACGGACGACGGACGACGGACGCCGGACGCCACACTATGACAATAGCTCACTTGAGCCTTTGGCTCAGGTGAGCTAATAAAAAGGGGAAAAAATTTTGTTGGGGTCCCGCCGGGGTTTGAAGCCACTCCCCATGGGTCCATTGGGCATGGAAAACATACATTATACCTATGTACAATCTTAAAAAATATTCCTTAAAAATCCAAAAGTGGATATCTGGACAAAATTCTTTCACTTGTAGGGTACCATGCATGAGTACCTCATACCTACAAATTGTCATGACAATCTGAAGAGTGGTTATAGAAAAGAAGCAGAAAATGTATGAAAATCACCCCCCCCCCTTCCTTTTTACATAAGAAAAAAATTCATAAAAAATCAAAAAAATAAAATTTAAGCATAAAATACATATCAAAGCATTAAGTAAGTTAAATATGATAAATATGTAGTAAATGAGTGTGTAAAATCATACACTTATTGAGTTATTTAAAGAAAAAGTGCAAAAATGTGCATTTCTGACTAAGTCCGAAAAGACGTCAAAAACGCGTCAAAAATTAGTTGTCGGATTTTAACGAAATGAACAAACTTGAATCATACATCCTTCTAGATCACATAGATACAATTAGTTTTTCAATCCATTCAGTGGAACTGGAGAAGAAGATTTTTGAAGAGGGGTACCCTCCGGGGCCTATTTGACCCCGCCCTGGATCCACCCCTGAAGGGATCGAGCCGAAATGAACAAACTTGGTAGAGGACCTTTAGTACTTCATGCATACCAAGTTTCATCAAAATCCCTTCAGCCGTTCTTGAGAAGAAGTTGAAAATGTTAAAAGTTTACGACGGACGGACGGACGGACGACGGACGACGGACGACGGACGCCGGACGCCACACTATGACAATAGCTCACTTGAGCCTTTGGCTCAGGTGAGCTAATAAAAAGGGGAAAAAATTTTGTTGGGGTCCCGCCGGGGTTTGAAGCCACTCCCCATGGGTCCATTGGGCATGGAAAACATACATTATACCTATGTACAATCTTAAAAAATATTCCTTAAAAATCCAAAAGTGGATATCTGGACAAAATTCTTTCACTTGTAGGGTACCATGCATGAGTACCTCATACCTACAAATTGTCATGACAATCTGAAGAGTGGTTATAGAAAAGAAGCAGAAAATGTATGAAAATCACCCCCCCCCCCCCTTCCTTTTTACATAAGAAAAAAATTCATAAAAAATCAAAAAAATAAAATTTAAGCATAAAATACATATCAAAGCATTAAGTAAGTTAAATATGATAAATATGTAGTAAATGAGTGTGTAAAATCATACACTTATTGAGTTATTTAAAGAAAAAGTGCAAAAATGTGCATTTCTGACTAAGTCCGAAAAGACGTCAAAAACGCGTCAAAAATTAGTTGTCGGATTTTAACGAAATGAACAAACTTGAATCATACATCCTTCTAGATCACATAGATACAATTAGTTTTTCAATCCATTCAGTGGAACTGGAGAAGAAGATTTTTGAAGAGGGGTACCCTCCGGGGCCTATTTGACCCCGCCCTGGATCCACCCCTGAAGGGATCGAGCCGAAATGAACAAACTTGGTAGAGGACCTTTAGTACTTCATGCATACCAAGTTTCATCAAAATCCCTTCAGCCGTTCTTGAGAAGAAGTTGAAAATGTTAAAAGTTTACGACGGACGGACGGACGGACGACGGACGACGGACGACGGACGCCGGACGCCACACTATGACAATAGCTCACTTGAGCCTTTGGCTCAGGTGAGCTAATAAAAAGGGGAAAAAATTTTGTTGGGGTCCCGCCGGGGTTTGAAGCCACTCCCCATGGGTCCATTGGGCATGGAAAACATACATTATACCTATGTACAATCTTAAAAAATATTCCTTAAAAATCCAAAAGTGGATATCTGGACAAAATTCTTTCACTTGTAGGGTACCATGCATGAGTACCTCATACCTACAAATTGTCATGACAATCTGAAGAGTGGTTATAGAAAAGAAGCAGAAAATGTATGAAAATCACCCCCCCCCCTTCCTTTTTACATAAGAAAAAAATTCATAAAAAATCAAAAAAATAAAATTTAAGCATAAAATACATATCAAAGCATTAAGTAAGTTAAATATGATAAATATGTAGTAAATGAGTGTGTAAAATCATACACTTATTGAGTTATTTAAAGAAAAAGTGCAAAAATGTGCATTTCTGACTAAGTCCGAAAAGACGTCAAAAACGCGTCAAAAATTAGTTGTCGGATTTTAACGAAATGAACAAACTTGAATCATACATCCTTCTAGATCACATAGATACAATTAGTTTTTCAATCCATTCAGTGGAACTGGAGAAGAAGATTTTTGAAGAGGGGTACCCTCCGGGGCCTATTTGACCCCGCCCTGGATCCACCCCTGAAGGGATCGAGCCGAAATGAACAAACTTGGTAGAGGACCTTTAGTACTTCATGCATACCAAGTTTCATCAAAATCCCTTCAGCCGTTCTTGAGAAGAAGTTGAAAATGTTAAAAGTTTACGACGGACGGACGGACGGACGACGGACGACGGACGACGGACGCCGGACGCCACACTATGACAATAGCTCACTTGAGCCTTTGGCTCAGGTGAGCTAATAAAAAGGGGAAAAAATTTTGTTGGGGTCCCGCCGGGGTTTGAAGCCACTCCCCATGGGTCCATTGGGCATGGAAAACATACATTATACCTATGTACAATCTTAAAAAATATTCCTTAAAAATCCAAAAGTGGATATCTGGACAAAATTCTTTCACTTGTAGGGTACCATGCATGAGTACCTCATACCTACAAATTGTCATGACAATCTGAAGAGTGGTTATAGAAAAGAAGCAGAAAATGTATGAAAATCACCCCCCCCCCCTTCCTTTTTACATAAGAAAAAAATTCATAAAAAATCAAAAAAATAAAATTTAAGCATAAAATACATATCAAAGCATTAAGTAAGTTAAATATGATAAATATGTAGTAAATGAGTGTGTAAAATCATACACTTATTGAGTTATTTAAAGAAAAAGTGCAAAAATGTGCATTTCTGACTAAGTCCGAAAAGACGTCAAAAACGCGTCAAAAATTAGTTGTCGGATTTTAACGAAATGAACAAACTTGAATCATACATCCTTCTAGATCACATAGATACAATTAGTTTTTCAATCCATTCAGTGGAACTGGAGAAGAAGATTTTTGAAGAGGGGTACCCTCCGGGGCCTATTTGACCCCGCCCTGGATCCACCCCTGAAGGGATCGAGCCGAAATGAACAAACTTGGTAGAGGACCTTTAGTACTTCATGCATACCAAGTTTCATCAAAATCCCTTCAGCCGTTCTTGAGAAGAAGTTGAAAATGTTAAAAGTTTACGACGGACGGACGGACGGACGACGGACGACGGACGACGGACGCCGGACGCCACACTATGACAATAGCTCACTTGAGCCTTTGGCTCAGGTGAGCTAATAAAAAGGGGAAAAAATTTTGTTGGGGTCCCGCCGGGGTTTGAAGCCACTCCCCATGGGTCCATTGGGCATGGAAAACATACATTATACCTATGTACAATCTTAAAAAATATTCCTTAAAAATCCAAAAGTGGATATCTGGACAAAATTCTTTCACTTGTAGGGTACCATGCATGAGTACCTCATACCTACAAATTGTCATGACAATCTGAAGAGTGGTTATAGAAAAGAAGCAGAAAATGTATGAAAATCACCCCCCCCCCCTTCCTTTTTACATAAGAAAAAAATTCATAAAAAATCAAAAAAATAAAATTTAAGCATAAAATACATATCAAAGCATTAAGTAAGTTAAATATGATAAATATGTAGTAAATGAGTGTGTAAAATCATACACTTATTGAGTTATTTAAAGAAAAAGTGCAAAAATGTGCATTTCTGACTAAGTCCGAAAAGACGTCAAAAACGCGTCAAAAATTAGTTGTCGGATTTTAACGAAATGAACAAACTTGAATCATACATCCTTCTAGATCACATAGATACAATTAGTTTTTCAATCCATTCAGTGGAACTGGAGAAGAAGATTTTTGAAGAGGGGTACCCTCCGGGGCCTATTTGACCCCGCCCTGGATCCACCCCTGAAGGGATCGAGCCGAAATGAACAAACTTGGTAGAGGACCTTTAGTACTTCATGCATACCAAGTTTCATCAAAATCCCTTCAGCCGTTCTTGAGAAGAAGTTGAAAATGTTAAAAGTTTACGACGGACGGACGGACGGACGACGGACGACGGACGACGGACGCCGGACGCCACACTATGACAATAGCTCACTTGAGCCTTTGGCTCAGGTGAGCTAATAAAAAGGGGAAAAAATTTTGTTGGGGTCCCGCCGGGGTTTGAAGCCACTCCCCATGGGTCCATTGGGCATGGAAAACATACATTATACCTATGTACAATCTTAAAAAATATTCCTTAAAAATCCAAAAGTGGATATCTGGACAAAATTCTTTCACTTGTAGGGTACCATGCATGAGTACCTCATACCTACAAATTGTCATGACAATCTGAAGAGTGGTTATAGAAAAGAAGCAGAAAATGTATGAAAATCACCCCCCCCCCCCTTCCTTTTTACATAAGAAAAAAATTCATAAAAAATCAAAAAAATAAAATTTAAGCATAAAATACATATCAAAGCATTAAGTAAGTTAAATATGATAAATATGTAGTAAATGAGTGTGTAAAATCATACACTTATTGAGTTATTTAAAGAAAAAGTGCAAAAATGTGCATTTCTGACTAAGTCCGAAAAGACGTCAAAAACGCGTCAAAAATTAGTTGTCGGATTTTAACGAAATGAACAAACTTGAATCATACATCCTTCTAGATCACATAGATACAATTAGTTTTTCAATCCATTCAGTGGAACTGGAGAAGAAGATTTTTGAAGAGGGGTACCCTCCGGGGCCTATTTGACCCCGCCCTGGATCCACCCCTGAAGGGATCGAGCCGAAATGAACAAACTTGGTAGAGGACCTTTAGTACTTCATGCATACCAAGTTTCATCAAAATCCCTTCAGCCGTTCTTGAGAAGAAGTTGAAAATGTTAAAAGTTTACGACGGACGGACGGACGGACGACGGACGACGGACGACGGACGCCGGACGCCACACTATGACAATAGCTCACTTGAGCCTTTGGCTCAGGTGAGCTAATAAAAAGGGGAAAAAATTTTGTTGGGGTCCCGCCGGGGTTTGAAGCCACTCCCCATGGGTCCATTGGGCATGGAAAACATACATTATACCTATGTACAATCTTAAAAAATATTCCTTAAAAATCCAAAAGTGGATATCTGGACAAAATTCTTTCACTTGTAGGGTACCATGCATGAGTACCTCATACCTACAAATTGTCATGACAATCTGAAGAGTGGTTATAGAAAAGAAGCAGAAAATGTATGAAAATCACCCCCCCCCCTTCCTTTTTACATAAGAAAAAAATTCATAAAAAATCAAAAAAATAAAATTTAAGCATAAAATACATATCAAAGCATTAAGTAAGTTAAATATGATAAATATGTAGTAAATGAGTGTGTAAAATCATACACTTATTGAGTTATTTAAAGAAAAAGTGCAAAAATGTGCATTTCTGACTAAGTCCGAAAAGACGTCAAAAACGCGTCAAAAATTAGTTGTCGGATTTTAACGAAATGAACAAACTTGAATCATACATCCTTCTAGATCACATAGATACAATTAGTTTTTCAATCCATTCAGTGGAACTGGAGAAGAAGATTTTTGAAGAGGGGTACCCTCCGGGGCCTATTTGACCCCGCCCTGGATCCACCCCTGAAGGGATCGAGCCGAAATGAACAAACTTGGTAGAGGACCTTTAGTACTTCATGCATACCAAGTTTCATCAAAATCCCTTCAGCCGTTCTTGAGAAGAAGTTGAAAATGTTAAAAGTTTACGACGGACGGACGGACGGACGACGGACGACGGACGACGGACGCCGGACGCCACACTATGACAATAGCTCACTTGAGCCTTTGGCTCAGGTGAGCTAATAAAAAGGGGAAAAAATTTTGTTGGGGTCCCGCCGGGGTTTGAAGCCACTCCCCATGGGTCCATTGGGCATGGAAAACATACATTATACCTATGTACAATCTTAAAAAATATTCCTTAAAAATCCAAAAGTGGATATCTGGACAAAATTCTTTCACTTGTAGGGTACCATGCATGAGTACCTCATACCTACAAATTGTCATGACAATCTGAAGAGTGGTTATAGAAAAGAAGCAGAAAATGTATGAAAATCACCCCCCCCCCCTTCCTTTTTACATAAGAAAAAAATTCATAAAAAATCAAAAAAATAAAATTTAAGCATAAAATACATATCAAAGCATTAAGTAAGTTAAATATGATAAATATGTAGTAAATGAGTGTGTAAAATCATACACTTATTGAGTTATTTAAAGAAAAAGTGCAAAAATGTGCATTTCTGACTAAGTCCGAAAAGACGTCAAAAACGCGTCAAAAATTAGTTGTCGGATTTTAACGAAATGAACAAACTTGAATCATACATCCTTCTAGATCACATAGATACAATTAGTTTTTCAATCCATTCAGTGGAACTGGAGAAGAAGATTTTTGAAGAGGGGTACCCTCCGGGGCCTATTTGACCCCGCCCTGGATCCACCCCTGAAGGGATCGAGCCGAAATGAACAAACTTGGTAGAGGACCTTTAGTACTTCATGCATACCAAGTTTCATCAAAATCCCTTCAGCCGTTCTTGAGAAGAAGTTGAAAATGTTAAAAGTTTACGACGGACGGACGGACGGACGACGGACGACGGACGACGGACGCCGGACGCCACACTATGACAATAGCTCACTTGAGCCTTTGGCTCAGGTGAGCTAATAAAAAGGGGAAAAAATTTTGTTGGGGTCCCGCCGGGGTTTGAAGCCACTCCCCATGGGTCCATTGGGCATGGAAAACATACATTATACCTATGTACAATCTTAAAAAATATTCCTTAAAAATCCAAAAGTGGATATCTGGACAAAATTCTTTCACTTGTAGGGTACCATGCATGAGTACCTCATACCTACAAATTGTCATGACAATCTGAAGAGTGGTTATAGAAAAGAAGCAGAAAATGTATGAAAATCACCCCCCCCCCCCCCTTCCTTTTTACATAAGAAAAAAATTCATAAAAAATCAAAAAAATAAAATTTAAGCATAAAATACATATCAAAGCATTAAGTAAGTTAAATATGATAAATATGTAGTAAATGAGTGTGTAAAATCATACACTTATTGAGTTATTTAAAGAAAAAGTGCAAAAATGTGCATTTCTGACTAAGTCCGAAAAGACGTCAAAAACGCGTCAAAAATTAGTTGTCGGATTTTAACGAAATGAACAAACTTGAATCATACATCCTTCTAGATCACATAGATACAATTAGTTTTTCAATCCATTCAGTGGAACTGGAGAAGAAGATTTTTGAAGAGGGGTACCCTCCGGGGCCTATTTGACCCCGCCCTGGATCCACCCCTGAAGGGATCGAGCCGAAATGAACAAACTTGGTAGAGGACCTTTAGTACTTCATGCATACCAAGTTTCATCAAAATCCCTTCAGCCGTTCTTGAGAAGAAGTTGAAAATGTTAAAAGTTTACGACGGACGGACGGACGGACGACGGACGACGGACGACGGACGCCGGACGCCACACTATGACAATAGCTCACTTGAGCCTTTGGCTCAGGTGAGCTAATAAAAAGGGGAAAAAATTTTGTTGGGGTCCCGCCGGGGTTTGAAGCCACTCCCCATGGGTCCATTGGGCATGGAAAACATACATTATACCTATGTACAATCTTAAAAAATATTCCTTAAAAATCCAAAAGTGGATATCTGGACAAAATTCTTTCACTTGTAGGGTACCATGCATGAGTACCTCATACCTACAAATTGTCATGACAATCTGAAGAGTGGTTATAGAAAAGAAGCAGAAAATGTATGAAAATCACCCCCCCCCCCTTCCTTTTTACATAAGAAAAAAATTCATAAAAAATCAAAAAAATAAAATTTAAGCATAAAATACATATCAAAGCATTAAGTAAGTTAAATATGATAAATATGTAGTAAATGAGTGTGTAAAATCATACACTTATTGAGTTATTTAAAGAAAAAGTGCAAAAATGTGCATTTCTGACTAAGTCCGAAAAGACGTCAAAAACGCGTCAAAAATTAGTTGTCGGATTTTAACGAAATGAACAAACTTGAATCATACATCCTTCTAGATCACATAGATACAATTAGTTTTTCAATCCATTCATGGAACTGGAGAAGAAGATTTTTGAAGAGGGGTACCCTCCGGGGCCTATTTGACCCCGCCCTGGATCCACCCCTGAAGGGATCGAGCCGAAATGAACAAACTTGGTAGAGGACCTTTAGTACTTCATGCATACCAAGTTTCATCAAAATCCCTTCAGCCGTTCTTGAGAAGAAGTTGAAAATGTTAAAAGTTTACGACGGACGGACGGACGGACGACGGACGACGGACGACGGACGCCGGACGCCACACTATGACAATAGCTCACTTGAGCCTTTGGCTCAGGTGAGCTAATAAAAAGGGGAAAAAATTTTGTTGGGGTCCCGCCGGGGTTTGAAGCCACTCCCCATGGGTCCATTGGGCATGGAAAACATACATTATACCTATGTACAATCTTAAAAAATATTCCTTAAAAATCCAAAAGTGGATATCTGGACAAAATTCTTTCACTTGTAGGGTACCATGCATGAGTACCTCATACCTACAAATTGTCATGACAATCTGAAGAGTGGTTATAGAAAAGAAGCAGAAAATGTATGAAAATCACCCCCCCCCCTTCCTTTTTACATAAGAAAAAAATTCATAAAAAATCAAAAAAATAAAATTTAAGCATAAAATACATATCAAAGCATTAAGTAAGTTAAATATGATAAATATGTAGTAAATGAGTGTGTAAAATCATACACTTATTGAGTTATTTAAAGAAAAAGTGCAAAAATGTGCATTTCTGACTAAGTCCGAAAAGACGTCAAAAACGCGTCAAAAATTAGTTGTCGGATTTTAACGAAATGAACAAACTTGAATCATACATCCTTCTAGATCACATAGATACAATTAGTTTTTCAATCCATTCAGTGGAACTGGAGAAGAAGATTTTTGAAGAGGGGTACCCTCCGGGGCCTATTTGACCCCGCCCTGGATCCACCCCTGAAGGGATCGAGCCGAAATGAACAAACTTGGTAGAGGACCTTTAGTACTTCATGCATACCAAGTTTCATCAAAATCCCTTCAGCCGTTCTTGAGAAGAAGTTGAAAATGTTAAAAGTTTACGACGGACGGACGGACGGACGACGGACGACGGACGACGGACGCCGGACGCCACACTATGACAATAGCTCACTTGAGCCTTTGGCTCAGGTGAGCTAATAAAAAGGGGAAAAAATTTTGTTGGGGTCCCGCCGGGGTTTGAAGCCACTCCCCATGGGTCCATTGGGCATGGAAAACATACATTATACCTATGTACAATCTTAAAAAATATTCCTTAAAAATCCAAAAGTGGATATCTGGACAAAATTCTTTCACTTGTAGGGTACCATGCATGAGTACCTCATACCTACAAATTGTCATGACAATCTGAAGAGTGGTTATAGAAAAGAAGCAGAAAATGTATGAAAATCACCCCCCCCCCCTTCCTTTTTACATAAGAAAAAAATTCATAAAAAATCAAAAAAATAAAATTTAAGCATAAAATACATATCAAAGCATTAAGTAAGTTAAATATGATAAATATGTAGTAAATGAGTGTGTAAAATCATACACTTATTGAGTTATTTAAAGAAAAAGTGCAAAAATGTGCATTTCTGACTAAGTCCGAAAAGACGTCAAAAACGCGTCAAAAATTAGTTGTCGGATTTTAACGAAATGAACAAACTTGAATCATACATCCTTCTAGATCACATAGATACAATTAGTTTTTCAATCCATTCAGTGGAACTGGAGAAGAAGATTTTTGAAGAGGGGTACCCTCCGGGGCCTATTTGACCCCGCCCTGGATCCACCCCTGAAGGGATCGAGCCGAAATGAACAAACTTGGTAGAGGACCTTTAGTACTTCATGCATACCAAGTTTCATCAAAATCCCTTCAGCCGTTCTTGAGAAGAAGTTGAAAATGTTAAAAGTTTACGACGGACGGACGGACGGACGACGGACGACGGACGACGGACGCCGGACGCCACACTATGACAATAGCTCACTTGAGCCTTTGGCTCAGGTGAGCTAATAAAAAGGGGAAAAAATTTTGTTGGGGTCCCGCCGGGGTTTGAAGCCACTCCCCATGGGTCCATTGGGCATGGAAAACATACATTATACCTATGTACAATCTTAAAAAATATTCCTTAAAAATCCAAAAGTGGATATCTGGACAAAATTCTTTCACTTGTAGGGTACCATGCATGAGTACCTCATACCTACAAATTGTCATGACAATCTGAAGAGTGGTTATAGAAAAGAAGCAGAAAATGTATGAAAATCACCCCCCCCCCCCTTCCTTTTTACATAAGAAAAAAATTCATAAAAAATCAAAAAAATAAAATTTAAGCATAAAATACATATCAAAGCATTAAGTAAGTTAAATATGATAAATATGTAGTAAATGAGTGTGTAAAATCATACACTTATTGAGTTATTTAAAGAAAAAGTGCAAAAATGTGCATTTCTGACTAAGTCCGAAAAGACGTCAAAAACGCGTCAAAAATTAGTTGTCGGATTTTAACGAAATGAACAAACTTGAATCATACATCCTTCTAGATCACATAGATACAATTAGTTTTTCAATCCATTCAGTGGAACTGGAGAAGAAGATTTTTGAAGAGGGGTACCCTCCGGGGCCTATTTGACCCCGCCCTGGATCCACCCCTGAAGGGATCGAGCCGAAATGAACAAACTTGGTAGAGGACCTTTAGTACTTCATGCATACCAAGTTTCATCAAAATCCCTTCAGCCGTTCTTGAGAAGAAGTTGAAAATGTTAAAAGTTTACGACGGACGGACGGACGGACGACGGACGACGGACGACGGACGCCGGACGCCACACTATGACAATAGCTCACTTGAGCCTTTGGCTCAGGTGAGCTAATAAAAAGGGGAAAAAATTTTGTTGGGGTCCCGCCGGGGTTTGAAGCCACTCCCCATGGGTCCATTGGGCATGGAAAACATACATTATACCTATGTACAATCTTAAAAAATATTCCTTAAAAATCCAAAAGTGGATATCTGGACAAAATTCTTTCACTTGTAGGGTACCATGCATGAGTACCTCATACCTACAAATTGTCATGACAATCTGAAGAGTGGTTATAGAAAAGAAGCAGAAAATGTATGAAAATCACCCCCCCCCCCTTCCTTTTTACATAAGAAAAAAATTCATAAAAAATCAAAAAAATAAAATTTAAGCATAAAATACATATCAAAGCATTAAGTAAGTTAAATATGATAAATATGTAGTAAATGAGTGTGTAAAATCATACACTTATTGAGTTATTTAAAGAAAAAGTGCAAAAATGTGCATTTCTGACTAAGTCCGAAAAGACGTCAAAAACGCGTCAAAAATTAGTTGTCGGATTTTAACGAAATGAACAAACTTGAATCATACATCCTTCTAGATCACATAGATACAATTAGTTTTTCAATCCATTCAGTGGAACTGGAGAAGAAGATTTTTGAAGAGGGGTACCCTCCGGGGCCTATTTGACCCCGCCCTGGATCCACCCCTGAAGGGATCGAGCCGAAATGAACAAACTTGGTAGAGGACCTTTAGTACTTCATGCATACCAAGTTTCATCAAAATCCCTTCAGCCGTTCTTGAGAAGAAGTTGAAAATGTTAAAAGTTTACGACGGACGGACGGACGGACGACGGACGACGGACGACGGACGCCGGACGCCACACTATGACAATAGCTCACTTGAGCCTTTGGCTCAGGTGAGCTAATAAAAAGGGGAAAAAATTTTGTTGGGGTCCCGCCGGGGTTTGAAGCCACTCCCCATGGGTCCATTGGGCATGGAAAACATACATTATACCTATGTACAATCTTAAAAAATATTCCTTAAAAATCCAAAAGTGGATATCTGGACAAAATTCTTTCACTTGTAGGGTACCATGCATGAGTACCTCATACCTACAAATTGTCATGACAATCTGAAGAGTGGTTATAGAAAAGAAGCAGAAAATGTATGAAAATCACCCCCCCCCCCCTTCCTTTTTACATAAGAAAAAAATTCATAAAAAATCAAAAAAATAAAATTTAAGCATAAAATACATATCAAAGCATTAAGTAAGTTAAATATGATAAATATGTAGTAAATGAGTGTGTAAAATCATACACTTATTGAGTTATGACGTCAAAAACGCGTCAAAAATTAGTTGTCGGATTTTAACGAAATGAACAAACTTGAATCATACATCCTTCTAGATCACATAGATACAATTAGTTTTTCAATCCATTCAGTGGAACTGGAGAAGAAGATTTTTGAAGAGGGGTACCCTCCGGGGCCTATTTGACCCCGCCCTGGATCCACCCCTGAAGGGATCGAGCCGAAATGAACAAACTTGGTAGAGGACCTTTAGTACTTCATGCATACCAAGTTTCATCAAAATCCCTTCAGCCGTTCTTGAGAAGAAGTTGAAAATGTTAAAAGTTTACGACGGACGGACGGACGGACGACGGACGACGGACGACGGACGCCGGACGCCACACTATGACAATAGCTCACTTGAGCCTTTGGCTCAGGTGAGCTAATAAAAAGGGGAAAAAATTTTGTTGGGGGTCCCGCCGGGGTTTGAAGCCACTCCCCATGGGTCCATTGGGCATGGAAAACATACATTATACCTATGTACTATCTTAAAAAAATATTCCTTAAAAATCCAAAAGTGGATATCTGGACAAAATTCTTTCACTTGTAGGGTACCATGCATGAGTACCTCATACCTACAAATTGTCATGACAATCTGAAGAGTGGTTATAGAAAAGAAGCAGAAAATGTATGAAAATCAACCCCCCCCCTTCCTTTTTACATAAGAAAAAAATTCATAAAAAATCAAAAAAATAAAATTTAAGCATAAAATACATATCAAAGCATTAAGTAAGTTAAATATGATAAATATGTAGTAAATGAGTGTGTAAAATCATACACTTATTGAGTTATTTAAAGAAAAAGTGCAAAAATGTGCATTTCTGACTAAGTCCGAAAAGACGTCAAAAACGCGTCAAAAATTAGTTGTCGGATTTTAACGAAATGAACAAACTTGAATCATACATCCTTCTAGATCACATAGATACAATTAGTTTTTCAATCCATTCAGTGGAACTGGAGAAGAAGATTTTTGAAGAGGGGTACCCTCCGGGGCCTATTTGACCCCGCCCTGGATCCACCCCTGAAGGGATCGAGCCGAAATGAACAAACTTGGTAGAGGACCTTTAGTACTTCATGCATACCAAGTTTCATCAAAATCCCTTCAGCCGTTCTTGAGAAGAAGTTGAAAATGTTAAAAGTTTACGACGGACGGACGGACGGACGACGGACGACGGACGACGGACGCCGGACGCCACACTATGACAATAGCTCACTTGAGCCTTTGGCTCAGGTGAGCTAATAAAAAGGGGAAAAAATTTTGTTGGGGTCCCGCCGGGTTTGAAGCCACTCCCCATGGGTCCATTGGGCATGGAAAACATACATTATACCTATGTACAATCTTAAAAAATATTCCTTAAAAATCCAAAAGTGGATATCTGGACAAAATTCTTTCACTTGTAGGGTACCATGCATGAGTACCTCATACCTACAAATTGTCATGACAATCTGAAGAGTGGTTATAGAAAAGAAGCAGAAAATGTATGAAAATCACCCCCCCCCCCCTTCCTTTTTACATAAGAAAAAAATTCATAAAAAATCAAAAAAATAAAATTTAAGCATAAAATACATATCAAAGCATTAAGTAAGTTAAAATATGATAAATATGTAGTAAATGAGTGTGTCAAAATCATACACTTATTGAGTTATTTAAAGAAAAAGTGCAAAAATGTGCATTTCTGTACTAAGTCGAAAGACGTCAAAAACGCGTCAAAAATTAGTTGTCGGATTTTAACGAAATGAACAAACTTGAATCATACATCCTTCTAGATCACATAGATACAATTAGTTTTTCAATCCATTCAGTGGAACTGGAGAAGAAGATTTTTGAAGAGGGGTACCCTCCGGGGCCTATTTGACCCCGCCCTGGATCCACCCCTGAAGGGATCGAGCCGAAATGAACAAACTTGGTAGAGACCTTTAAGTACTTCATGCATACCAAGTTTCAATCAAAATCCCTTCAGCCGTTCTTGAGAAGAAGTTGAAAATGTTAAAAGTTATACGACGGACGGACGGACGGACGACGGACGACGGACGACGGACGCCGGACGCCACACTATGACAATAGCTCACTTGAGCCTTTGGCTCAGGTGAGCTAATAAAAAGGGGAAAAAATTTTGTTGGGGTCCCGCCGGGGTTTGAAGCCACTCCCCATGGGTCCAATTGGGCATGGAAAACATACATTATACCTATGTACAATCTTAAAAAATATTCCTTAAAAATTCCAAAAGTGGATATCTGGACAAATTCTTTCACTTGTAGGGTACCATGCATGAGTACCTCATACCTACAAATTGTCATGACAATCTGAAGAGTGGTTATAGAAAAGAAGCAGAAAATGTATGAAAATCACCCCCCCCCCCTTCCTTTTTACATAAGAAAAAAATTCATAAAAAAATCAAAAAAATAAAATTTAAGCATAAAATACATATCAAAGCATTAAGTAAGTTAAATATGATAAAATATGTAGTAAATGAGTGTGTAAAATCATACACTTATTGAGTTATTTAAAGAAAAAGTGCAAAAATGTGCATTTCTGACTAAGTCCGAAAAGACGTCAAAAACGCGTCAAAAATTAGTTGTCGGATTTTAAACGAAATGAACAAACTTGAATCATACATCCTTCTAGATCACATAGATACAATTAGTTTTTCAATCCATTCAGTGGAACTGGAGAAGAAGATTTTTGAAGAGGGGTACCCTCCGGGGCCTATTTGACCCCGCCCTGGATCCACCCCTGAAGGGATCGAGCCGAAATGAACAAACTTGGTAGAGGACCTTTAGTACTTCATTGCATACCAAGTTTCATCAAAATCCCTTCAGCCGGTTCTTGAGAAGAAGTTGAAAATGTTAAAAGTTTACGACGGACGGACGGACGGACGGGACGACGGACGACGGACGACGGACGCCGGACGCCACACTATGACAATAGCTCACTTGAGCCTTTGGCTCAGGTGAGCTAATAAAAAGGGGAAAAAAATTTTGTTGGGGTCCCGCCGGGGTTTGAAGCCACTCCCCATGGGTCCATTGGGCATGGAAAACATACATTATACCTATGTACAATCTTAAAAAATATTCCTTAAAAATCCAAAAGTGGATATCTGGACAAAATTCTTTCACTTGTAGGGGTACCATGCATGAGTACCTCATACCTACAAATTGTCATGACAATCTGAAGAGTGGTTATAGAAAAGAAGCAGAAAATGTATAGAAAATCACCCCCCCCCCCCTTCCTTTTTACATAAGAAAAAAATTCATAAAAAATCAAAAAAATAAAATTTAAGCATAAAATACATATCAAAGCATTAAGTAAGTTAAATATGATAAATATGTAGTAAATGAGTGTGTAAAAATCATACACTTATTGAGTTATTTAAAGAAAAAAGTGCAAAAATGTGCATTTCTGACTAAGTCCGAAAAGACGTCAAAAACGCGTCAAAAATTAGTTGTCGGATTTTAACGAAATGAACAAACTTGAATCATACATCCTTCTAGATCACATAGATACAATTAGTTTTTCAATCCATTCAGTGGAACTGGAGAAGAAGATTTTTGAAGAGGGGTACCCTCCGGGGCCTATTTGACCCCGCCCTGGATCCACCCCTGAAGGGATCGAGCCGAAATGAACAAACTTGGTAGAGGACCTTTAGTACTTCATGCATACCAAGTTTCATCAAAATCCCTTCAGCCGTTCTTGAGAAGAAGTTGAAAATGTTAAAAGTTTACGACGGACGGACGGACGGACGACGGACGACGGACGACGGACGCCGGGACGCCACACTATGACAATAGCTCACTTGAGCCTTGGCTCAGGTGAGCTAATAAAAAGGGGAAAAAATTTTGTTGGGGGTCCCGCCGGGGTTTGAAGCCACTCCCCATGGGTCCATTGGGCATGGAAAACATACATTATACCTATGTACAATCTTAAAAAATATTCCTTAAAAATCCAAAAGTGGATATCTGGACAAAATTCTTTCACTTGTAGGGTACCATGCATGAGTACCTCATACCTACAAATTGTCATGACAATCTGAAGAGTGGTTATAGAAAAGAAGCAGAAAATGTATGAAAATCACCCCCCCCCCTTCCTTTTTACATAAGAAAAAAATTCATAAAAAATCAAAAAAATAAAATTTAAGCATAAAATACATATCAAAGCATTAAGTAAGTTAAATATGATAAATATGTAGTAAATGAGTGTGTAAAATCATACACTTATTGAGTTATTTAAAGAAAAAGTGCAAAAATGTGCATTTCTGACTAAGTCCGAAAAGACGTCAAAAACGCGTCAAAAATTAGTTGTCGGATTTTAACGAAATGAACAAACTTGAATCATACATCCTTCTAGATCACATAGATACAATTAGTTTTTCAATCCATTCAGTGGAACTGGAGAAGAAGATTTTTGAAGAGGGGTACCCTCCGGGGCCTATTTGACCCCGCCCTGGATCCACCCCTGAAGGGATCGAGCCGAAATGAACAAACTTGGTAGAGGACCTTTAGTACTTCATGCATACCAAGTATTCCATCAAAATCCCTTCAGCCGTTCTTGAGAAGAAGTTGAAAATGTTAAAAGTTTACGACGGACGGACGGACGGACGACGGGACGACGGACGACGGACGCCGGACGCCACACTATGACAATAGCTCACTTGAGCCTTTGGCTCAGGTGAGCTAATAAAAAGGGGGAAAAAATTTTGTTGGGGTCCCGCCGGGGTTTGAAGCCACTCCCCATGGGTCCATTGGGCATGGAAAACATACATTATACCTATGTACAATCTTAAAAAATATTCCTTAAAAATCCAAAAGTGGATATCTGGACAAAATTCTTTCACTTGTAGGGTACCATGCATGAGTACCTCATACCTACAAATTGTCATGACAATCTGAAGAGTGGTTATAGAAAAGAAGCAGAAAATGTATGAAAATCACCCCCCCCCCCTTCCTTTTTACATAAGAAAAAAAATTCATAAAAAATCAAAAAAATAAAATTTAAGCATAAAATACATATCAAAGCATTAAGTAAGTTAAATATGATAAATATGTAGTAAATGAGTGTGTAAAATCATACACTTATTGAGTTATTTAAAGAAAAAGTGCAAAAAATGTGCATTTCTGACTAAGTCCGAAAAGACGTCAAAAACGCGTCAAAAATTAGTTGTCGGATTTTAACGAAATGAAACAAACTTGAATCATACATCCTTCTAGATCACATAGATACAATTAGTTTTTCAATCCATTCAGTGGAACTGGAGAAGAAGATTTTTGAAGAGGGGTACCCTCCGGGGCCTATTTGACCCCGCCCTGGATCCACCCCTGAAGGGATCGAGCCGAAATGAACAAACTTGGTAGAGGACCTTTTAGTACTTCATGCATACCAAGTTATTCATCAAAATCCCTTCAGCCGTTCTTGAGAAGGAAGTTGAAAATGTTAAAAGTTTACGACGGACGGACGGACGGACGACGGACGGACGGACGACGGACGCCGGACGCCACACTATGACAATAGCACACTTGAGCCTTTGGCTCAGGTGAGCTAATAAAAAGGGGAAAAAATTTTGTTGGGGTCCCGCCGGGGTTTGAAGCCACTCCCCCATGGGTCCATTGGGCATGGAAAACATACATTATACCTATGTACAATCTTAAAAAATATTCCTTAAAAATCCAAAAGTGGATATCTGGACAAAATTCTTTCACTTGTAGGGTACCATGCATGAGTACCTCATACCTACAAATTGTCATGACAATCTGAAGAGTGGTTATAGAAAAGAAGCAGAAAATGTATGAAAAATCACCCCCCCCCCTTCCTTTTTACATAAGAAAAAAATTCATAAAAAATCAAAAAAATAAAATTTAAGCATAAAATACATATCAAAGCATTAAGTAAGTTAAATATGATAAATATGTAGTAAATGAGTGTGTAAAAATCATACACTTATTGAGTTATTTAAAGAAAAAGTGCAAAAATGTGCATTTCTGACTAAGTCCGAAAAGACGTCAAAAACGCGTCAAAAATTAGTTGTCGGATTTTAACGAAATGAACAAACTTGAATCATACATCCTTCTAGATCACATAGATACAATTAGTTTTTCAATCCATTCAGTGGAACTGGAGAAGAAGATTTTTGAAGAGGGGTACCCTCCGGGGCCTATTTGACCCCGCCCTGGATCCACCCCCTGAAGGGATCGAGCCGAAATGAACAAACTTGGTAGAGGACCTTTAGTACTTCATGCATACCAAGTTTCATCAAAATCCCTTCAGCCGTTCTTGAGAAGAAGTTGAAAATGTTAAAAGTTTACGACGACGGACGGACGGACGACGGACGACGGACGACGGACGCCGGACGCCACACTATGACAATAGCTCACTTGAGCCTTTGGCTCAGGTGAGCTAATAAAAAGGGGAAAAAATTTTGTTGGGGTCCCGCCGGGGTTTGAAGCCACTCCCCATGGGTCCATTGGGCATGGAAAACATACATTATACCTATGTACAATCTTAAAAAATATTCCTTAAAAATCCAAAAGTGGATATCTGGACAAAATTCTTTCACTTGTAGGGTACCATGCATGAGTACCTCATACCTACAAATTGTCATGACAATCTGAAGAGTGGTTATAGAAAAGAAGCAGAAAATGTATGAAAATCACCCCCCCCCCTTCCTTTTTACATAAGAAAAAAAATTCATAAAAAATCAAAAAAATAAAATTTAAGCATAAAATACATATCAAAGCATTAAGTAAGTTAAATATGATAAATATGTAGTTAAATGAGTGTGTAAAATCATACACTTATTGAGTTATTTAAAGAAAAAGTGCAAAAATGTGCATTTCTGACTAAGTCCGAAAAGACGTCAAAAACGCGTCAAAAATTAGTTGTCGGATTTTAACGAAATGAACAAACTTGAATCATACATCCTTCTAGATCACATAGATACAATTAGTTTTTCAATCCATTCAGTGGAACTTGGAGAAGAAGATTTTTGAAGAGGGGTACCCTCCGGGGCCTATTTGACCCCGCCCTGGATCCACCCCTGAAGGGATCGAGCCGAAATGAACAAACTTGGGTAGAGGACCTTTAGTACTTCATGCATACCAAGTTTCATCAAAATCCCTTCAGCCGTTCTTGAGAAGAAGTTGAAAATGTTAAAAGTTTACGACGGACGGACGGACGGACGGACGACGGACGACGGACGACGGACGCCGGACGCCACACTATGACAATAGCTCACTTGAGCCTTTGGCTCAGGTGAGCTAATAAAAAAGGGGAAAAAATTTTGTTGGGGTCCCCGCCGGGGTTTGAAGCCACTCCCCATGGGTCCATTGGGGCATGGAAAACATACATATACCTATGTACAATCTTAAAAAATATTCCTTAAAAATCCAAAAGTGGATATCTGGACAAAATTCTTTTCACTTGTAGGGTACCATGCATGAGTACCTCATACCTACAAATTGTCATGACAATCTGAAGAGTGGTTATAGAAAAGAAGCAGAAAATGTATGAAAATCACCCCCCCCCCCTTCCTTTTTTACATAAGAAAAAAATTCATAAAAAATCAAAAAAATAAAATTTAAGCATAAAATACATATCAAAGCATTAAGTAAGTTAAATATGATAAATATGTAGTAAATGAGTGTGTAAAATCATACACTTATTGAGTTATTTAAAGAAAAAGTGCAAAAATGTGCATTTCTGACTAAGTCCGAAAAGACGTCAAAAACGCGTCAAAAATTAGTTGTCGGATTTTAACGAAATGAACAAACTTGAATCATACATCCTTCTAGATCACATAGATACAATTAGTTTTTCAATCCATTCAGGTGGAACTGGAGAAGAAGATTTTTGAAGAGAGGTACCCTCCGGGGCCTATTTGACCCCGCCCTGGATCCACCCCTGAAGGGATCGAGCCGAAATGAACAAACTTGGTAGAGGACCTTTAGTACTTCATGCATACCAAGTTTCATCAAAATCCCTTCAGCCGTTCTTGAGAAGAAGTTGAAAATGTTAAAAGTTTACGACGGACGGACGGACGGACGACGGACGACGGACGACGGGACGCCGGACGCCACACTATGACAATAGCTCACTTGAGCCTTTGGCTCAGGTGAGCTAATAAAAAGGGGAAAAAATTTTGTTGGGGTCCCGCCGGGGTTTGAAGCCACTCCCCATGGGTCCATTGGGCATGGAAAACATACATTATACCTATGTACAATCTTAAAAAATATTCCTTAAAAATCCAAAAGTGGTATACTGGACAAAATTCTTTCACTTGTAGGGTACCATGCATGAGTACCTCATACCTACAAATTGTCATGACAATCTGAAGAGTTGGTTATAGAAAAGAAGCAGAAAATGTATGAAAATCACCCCCCCCCCCTTCCTTTTTACATAAGAAAAAAATTCATAAAAAATCAAAAAAATAAAATTTAAGCATAAAATACATATCAAAGCATTAAGTAAGTTAAATATGATAAATATGTAGTAAAATGAGTGTGTAAAATCATACACTTATTGAGTTATTTAAAGAAAAAGTGCAAAAATGTGCATTTCTGACTAAGTCCGAAAAGACGTCAAAAACGCGTCAAAAATTAGTTGTTGGATTTTAACGAAATGAACAAACTTGAATCATACATCCTTCTAGATCACATAGATACAATTAGTTTTTCAATCCATTCAGTGGAACTGGAGAAGAAGATTTTTGAAGAGGGGTACCCTCCGGGGCCTATTTGACCCCGCCCTGGATCCACCCCTGAAGGGATCGAGCCGAAATGAACAAACTTGGTAGAGGACCTTTAGTACTTCATGCATACCAAGTTTCATCAAAATCCCTTCAGCCGTTCTTGAGAAGAAGTTGAAAATGTTAAAAGTTTACGACGGACGGACGGACGGACGACGGACGACGGACGACGGACGCCGGACGCCACACTATGACAATAGCTCACTTGAGCCTTTGGCTCAGGTGAGCTAATAAAAAGGGGAAAAAATTTTGTTGGGTGTCCCGCCGGGGTTTGAAGCCACTCCCCATGGGTCCATTGGGCATGGAAAACATACATTATACCTATGTACAATCTTAAAAAATATTCCTTAAAAATCCAAAAGTGGATATCTGGACAAAATTCTTTCACTTGTAGGGTACCATGCATGAGTACCTCATACCTACAAATTGTCATGACAATCTGAAGAGTGGTTATAGAAAAGAAGCAGAAAATGTATGAAAATCACCCCCCCCCCCTTCCTTTTTACATAAGAAAAAAATTCATAAAAAATCAAAAAAATAAAATTTAAGCATAAAATACATATCAAAGCATTAAGTAAGTTAAATATGATAAATATGTAGTAAATGAGTGTGTAAAATCATACACTTATTGAGTTATTAAAGAAAAAGTGCAAAAATGTGCATTTCTGACTAAGTCCGAAAAGACGTCAAAAACGCGTCAAAAATTAGTTGTCGGATTTTAACGAAATGAACAAACTTGAATCATACATCCTTCTAGATCACATAGATACAATTAGTTTTTCAATCCATTCAGTGGAACTGGAGAAGAAGATTTTTGAAGAGGGGTACCCTCCGGGGCCTATTTGACCCCGCCCTGGATCCACCCCTGAAGGGATCGAGCCGAAATGAACAAACTTGGTAGAGGACCTTTAGTACTTCATGCATACCAAGTTTCATCAAAATCCCTTCAAGCCGTTCTTGAGAAGAAGTTGAAAATGTTAAAAGTTTACGACGGACGGACGGACGGACCGACGGACGACGGACGACGGACGCCGGACGCCACACTATGACAATAGCTCACTTGAGCCTTTGGCTCAGGTGAGCTAATAAAAAGGGGAAAAAATTTTGTTGGGGTCCCGCCGGGGTTTGAAGCCACTCCCCATGGGTCCATTGGGCATGGAAAACATACATTATACCTATGTACAATCTTAAAAAATATTCCTTAAAAATCCAAAAGTGGATATCTGGACAAAATTCTTTTCACTTGTAGGGTACCATGCATGAGTACCTCATACCTACAAATTGTCATGACAATCTGAAGAGTGGTTATAGAAAAGAAGCAGAAAATGTATGAAAATCACCCCCCCCCCTTCCTTTTTACATAAGAAAAAAATTCATAAAAAATCAAAAAAATAAAATTTAAGCATAAAATACATATCAAAGCATTAAGTAAGTTAAATATGATAAATATGTAGTAAATGAGTGTGTAAAATCATACACTTATTGAGTTATTTAAAGAAAAAGTGCAAAAATGTGCATTTCTGACTAAGTCCGAAAAGACGTCAAAAAACGCGTCAAAAATTAGTTGTCGGATTTTAACGAAATGAACAAACTTGAATCATACATCCTTCTAGATCACATAGATACAATTAGTTTTTTCAATCCATTCAGTGGAACTGGAGAAGAAGAATTTTGAAGAGGGGTACCCTCCGGGGCCTATTTGACCCCCGCCCTGGATCCACCCCTGAAGGGATCGAGCCGAAATGAACAAACTTGGTAGAGGACCTTTAGTACTTCATGCATACCAAGTTTCATCAAAATCCCTTCAGCCGTTCTTGAGAAGAAGTTGAAAATGTTAAAAGTTTACGACGGACGGACGGACGGACGACGGACGACGGACGACGGACGCCGGACGCCACACTATGACAATAGCTCACTTGAGCCTTTGGCTCAGGTGAGCTAATAAAAAGGGGAAAAAATTTTGTTGGGGTCCCGCCGTGGTTTGAAGCCACTCCCCATGGGTCCATTGGGCATGGAAAACATACATTATACCTATGTACAATCTTAAAAAATATTCCTTAAAAATCCAAAAGTGGATATCTGGACAAAATTCTTTCACTTGTAGGGTACCATGCATGAGTACCTCATACCTACAAATTGTCATGACAATCTGAAGAGTGGTTATAGAAAAGAAGCAGAAAATGTATGAAAATCACCCCCCCCCCTTCCTTTTTACATAAAGAAAAAAATTCATAAAAATCAAAAAAATAAAATTTAAGCATAAAATACATATCAAAGCATTAAGTAAGTTAAATATGATAAATATGTAGTAAATGAGTGTGTAAAATCATACACTTATTGAGTTATTTAAAGAAAAAGTGCAAAAATGTGCATTTCTGACTAAGTCCGAAAAGACGTCAAAAACGCGTCAAAAATTAGTTGTCGGATTTTAACGAAATGAAACAAACTTGAATCATACATCCTTCTAGATCACATAGATACAATTAGTTTTTCAATCCATTCAGTGGAACTGGAGAAGAAGATTTTTGAAGAGGGGTACCCTCCGGGGCCTATTTGACCCCGCCCTGGATCCACCCCTGAAGGGATCGAGCCGAAATGAACAAACTTGGTAGAGGACCTTTAGTACTTCATGCATACCAAGTTTCAATCAAAATCCCTTCAGCCGTTCTTGAGAAGAAGTTGAAAATGTTAAAAGTTTACGACGGACGGACGGACGGACGACGGACGACGGACGACGGACGCCGGACGCCACACTATGACAATAGCTCACTTGAGCCTTTGGCTCAGGTGAGCTAATAAAAAGGGGAAAAAATTTTGTTGGGGTCCCGCCGGGGTTTGAAGCCACTCCCATGGGTCCATTGGGCATGGAAAACATACATTATACCTATGTACATATCTTAAAAAATATTCCTTAAAAATCCAAAAGTGGATATCTGGACAAAATTCTTTCACTTGTAGGGTACCATGCATGAGTACCTCATACACTACAAATTGTCATGACAATCTGAAGAGTGGTTATAGAAAAGAAGCAGAAAATGTATGAAAATCACCCCCCCCCCTTCCTTTTTACATAAGAAAAAAAATTCATAAAAAATCAAAAAAATAAAATTTAAGCATAAAATACATATCAAAGCATTAAGTAAGTTAAAATATGATAAATATGTAGTAAATGAGTGTGTAAAATCATACACTTATTGAGTTATTTAAAGAAAAAGTGCAAAAATGTGCATTTCTGACTAAGTCCGAAAAGACGTCAAAAACGCGTCAAAAATTAGTTGTCGGATTTTAACGAAATGAACAAACTTGAATCATACATCCTTCTAGATCACATAGATACAATTAGTTTTTCAATCCATTCAGTGGAACTGGAGAAGAAGATTTTTGAGAGGGGTACCCTCCGGGGCCTATTTGACCCCGCCCTGGATCCACCCCCTGAAGGGATCGAGCCGAAATGAACAAACTTGGTAGAGGACCTTTAGTACTTCATGCATACCAAGTTTCATCAAAATCCCTTCAGCCGTTCTTGAGAAGAAGTTGAAAATGTTAAAAGTTTACGACGGACGGACGGACGGACGACGGACGACGGACGACGGACGCCGGACGCCACACTATGACAATAGCTCACTTGAGCCTTTGGCTCAGGTGAGCTAATAAAAAGGGGAAAAAATTTTGTTGGGGGTCCCGCCGGGGTTTGAAGCCACTCCCCATGGGTCCATTGGGCATGGAAAACATACATTATACCTATGTACAATCTTAAAAAATATTCCTTAAAAATCCAAAAGTGGATATCTGGACAAAATTCTTTCACTTGTAGGGTACCATGCATGAGTACCTCATACCTACAAATTGTCATGACAATCTGAAGAGTGGTTATAGAAAAGAAGCAGAAAAATGTATGAAAATCACCCCCCCCCCTTCCTTTTTACATAAGAAAAAAATTCATAAAAAATCAAAAAAATAAAATTTAAGCATAAAATACATATCAAAGCATTAAGTAAGTTTAAATATGATAAATATGTAGTAAAATGAGTGTGTAAAATCATACACTTTATTGAGTTATTTAAAGAAAAAGTGCAAAAAATGTGCATTTCTGACTAAGTCCGAAAAGACGTCAAAAACGCGTCAAAAATTAGTTGTCGGATTTTAACGAAATGAACAAACTTGAATCATACATCCTTCTAGATCACATAGATACAATTAGTTTTTCAATCCATTCAGTGGAACTGGAGAAGAAGATTTTTGAAGAGGGGTACCCTCCGGGGCCTATTTGACCCCCGCCCTGGATCCACCCCTGAAGGGATCGAGCCGAAATGAACAAACTTGGTAGAGGACCTTTAGTACTTCATGCATACCAAGTTTCATCAAAATCCCTTCAGCCGTTCTTGAGAAGAAGTTGAAAATGTTAAAAGTTTACGACGGACGGACGGACGGACGACGGACGACGGACGACGGACGCCGGACGCCACACTATGACAATAGCTCACTTGAGCCTTTGGCTCAGGTGAGCTAATAAAAAGGGGAAAAAAATTTTGTTGGGGTCCCCGCCGGGGTTTGAAGCCACTCCCCATGGGTCCATTGGGCATGGAAAACATACATTATACCTATGTACAATCTTAAAAAATATTCCTTAAAAATCCAAAAGTGGATATCTGGACAAAATTCTTTCACTTGTAGGGTACCATGCATGAGTACCTCATACCTACAAATTGTCATGACAATCTGAAGAGTGGTTATAGAAAAGAAGCAGAAAATGTATGAAAATCACCCCCCCCCCCTTCCTTTTTACATAAGAAAAAAATTCATAAAAAATCAAAAAAATAAAATTTAAGCATAAAATACATATCAAAGCATTAAGTAAGTTAAATATGATAAATATGTAGTAAATGAGTGTGTAAAATCATACACTTATTGAGTTATTTAAAGAAAAAGTGCAAAATGTGCATTTCTGACTAAGTCCGAAAAGACGTCAAAAACGCGTCAAAAATTAGTTGTCGGATTTTAACGAAATGAACAAACTTGAATCATACATCCTTCTAGATCACATAGATACAATTAGTTTTTCAATCCATTCAGTGGAACTGGAGAAGAAGATTTTTGAAGAGGGGTACCCTCCGGTGCCTATTTGACCCCGCCCTGGATCCACCCCTGAAGGGATCGAGCCGAAATGAACAAACTTGGTAGAGGACCTTTAGTACTTCATGCATACCAAGTTTCATCAAAATCCCTTCAGCCGTTCTTGAGAAGAAGTTGAAAATGTTTAAAAGTTTACGACGGACGGACGGACGGACGACGGACGACGGACGACGGACGCCGGACGCCACACTATGACAATAGCTCACTTGAGCCTTTGGCTCAGGTGAGCTAATAAAAAGGGGAAAAAATTTTGTTGGGGTCCCGCCGGGGTTTGAAGCCACTCCCCATGGGGTCCATTGGGCATGGAAAACATACATTATACCTATGTACAATCTTAAAAAATATTCCTTAAAAATCCAAAAGTGGATATCTGGACAAAATTCTTTCACTTGTAGGGTACCATGCATGAGTACCTCATACCTACAAATTGTCATGACAATCTGAAGAGTGGTTATAGAAAAGAAGCAGAAAATGTATGAAAATCACCCCCCCCCCTTCCTTTTTACATAAGAAAAAAATTCATAAAAAATCAAAAAAATAAAATTTAAGCATAAAATACATATCAAAGCATTAAGTAAGTTAAATATGATAAATATGTAGTAAATGAGTGTGTAAAATCATACACTTATTGAGTTATTTAAAGAAAAAGTGCAAAAATGTGCATTTCTGACTTAAGTCCGAAAAGACGTCAAAAAACGCGTCAAAAATTAGTTGTCGGATTTTAACGAAATGAACAAACTTGAATCATACATCCTTCTAGATCACATAGATACAATTAGTTTTTTCAATCCATTCAGTGGAACTGGAGAAGAAGATTTTTGAAGAGGGGTACCCTCCGGGGCCTATTTGACCCCGCCCTGGATCCACCCCTGAAGGGATCGAGCCGAAATGAACAAACTTGGTAGAGGACCTTTAGTACTTCATGCATACCAAGTTTCATCAAAATCCCTTCAGCCGTTCTTGAGAAGAAGTTGAAAATGTTAAAAGTTTACGACGGACGGACGACGGACGACGGACGACGGACGACGGACGCCGGACGCCACACTATGACAATAGCTCACTTGAGCCTTTGGCTCAGGTGAGCTAATAAAAAGGGGAAAAAATTTTGTTGGGGTCCCGCCGGGGTTTGAAGCCACTCCCCATGGGTCCATTGGGCATGGAAAACATACATTATACCTATGTACAATCTTAAAAAAATATTCCTTAAAAATCCAAAAGTGGATATCTGGACAAAATTCTTTCACTTGTAGGGTACCATGCATGAGTACCTCATACCTACAAAGTTGTCATGACAATCTGAAGAGTGGTTATAGAAAAGAAGCAGAAAATGTATGAAAAATCACCCCCCCCCCCTTCCTTTTTACATAAGAAAAAAATTCATAAAAAATCAAAAAAATAAAATTTAAGCATAAAATTACATATCAAAGCATTAAGTAAGTTAAATATGATAAATATGTAGTAAATGAGTGTGTAAAATCATACACTTATTGAGTTATTTAAAGAAAAAGTGCAAAAATGTGCATTTCTGACTAAGTCCGAAAGACGTCAAAAACGCGTCAAAAATTAGTTGTCGGATTTTAACGAAATGAACAAACTTGAATCATACATCCTTCTAGATCACATAGATACAATTAGTTTTTCAATCCATTCAGTGGAACTGGAGAAGAAGATTTTTGAAGAGGGGTACCCTCCGGGGCCTATTTGACCCCGCCCTGGATCCACCCCTGAAGGGATCGAGCCGAAATGAACAAACTTGGTAGAGGACCTTTAGTACTTCATGCATACCAAGTTTCATCAAAATCCCTTCAGCCGTTCTTGAGAAGAAGTTTGAAAATGTTAAAAGTTTACGACGGACGGACGGACGGACGACGGACGACGGACGCCCGGACGCCACACTATGACAATAGCTCACTTGAGCCTTTGGCTCAGGTGAGCTAATAAAAAGGGGAAAAAATTTTGTTGGGGTCCCGCCGGGTTTGAAGCCACTCCCCATGGGTCCATTGGGCATGGAAAACATACATTATACCTATGTACAATCTTAAAAAATATTCCTTAAAAATCCAAAAGTGGATATCTGGACAAAATTCTTTCACTTGTAGGGTACCATGCATGAGTACCTCATACCTACAAATTGTCATGACAATCTGAAGAGTGGTTATAGAAAAGAAGCAGAAAATGTATGAAAATCACCCCCCCCCCTTCCTTTTTACATAAGAAAAAAATTCATAAAAAATCAAAAAAATAAAATTAAGCATAAAATACATATCAAAGCATTAAGTAAGTTAAATATGATAAATATGTAGTAAATGAGTGTGTAAAATCATACACTTATTGAGTTATTTAAAGAAAAAGTGCAAAAATGTGCATTTCTGACTAAGTCCGAAAAGACGTCAAAAACGCGTCAAAAATTAGTTGTCGGATTTTAACGAAATGAACAAACTTGAATCATACATCCTTCTAGATCACATAGATACAATTAGTTTTTCAATCCTTCAGTGGAACTGGAGAAGAAGATTTTTGAAGAGGGGTACCCTCGGGGGCCTATTTGACCCCGCCCTGGATCCACCCCTGAAGGGATCGAGCCGAAATGAACAAACTTGGTAGAGGACCTTTAGTACTTCATGCATACCAAGTTTCATCAAAATCCCTTCAGCCGTTCTTGAGAAGAAGTTGAAAATGTTAAAAGTTTACGACGGACGGACGGACGGACGACGGACGACGGACGACGGACGCCGGACGCCACACTATGACAATAGCTCACTTGAGCCTTTGGCTCAGGTGAGCTAATAAAAAGGGGAAAAAATTTTGTTGGGGTCCCGCCGGGGTTTGAAGCCACTCCCCATGGGTCCATTGGGCATGGAAAACATACATTATACCTATGTACAATCTTAAAAAATATTCCTTAAAAATCCAAAAGTGGATATCTGGACAAAATTCTTTCACTTGTAGGGTACCATGCATGAGTACCTCATACCTACAAATTGTCATGACAATCTGAAGAGTGGTTATAGAAAAGAAGCAGAAAATGTATGAAAATCACCCCCCCCCTTCCTTTTTACATAAGAAAAAAAATTCATAAAAAATCAAAAAAATAAAATTTAAGCATAAAATACATATCAAAAGCATTAAGTAAGTTAAATATGATAAATATGTAGTAAATGAGTGTGTAAAATCATACACTTATTGAGTTATTTAAAGAAAAAAGTGCAAAAATGTGCATTTCTGACTAAGTCCGAAAAGACGTCAAAAACGCGTCAAAAATTAGTTGTCGGATTTTAACGAAATGAACAAACTTGAATCATACATCCTTCTAGATCACATAGATACAATTAGTTTTTCAATCCATTCAGTGGAACTGGAGAAGAAGATTTTTGAAGAGGGTACCCTCCGGGGCCTATTTGACCCCGCCCTGGATCCACCCCTGAAGGGATCGAGCCGAAATGAACAAACTTGGTAGAGGACCTTTAGTACTTCATGCATACCAAGTTTCATCAAAATCCCTTCAGCCGTTCTTGAGAAGAAGTTGAAAATGTTAAAAGTTTACGGACGGACGGACGGACGGACGACGGACGACGGACGACGGACGCCGGAACGCCACACTATGACAATAGCTCACTTGAGCCTTTGGCTCAGGTGAGCTAATAAAAAGGGGAAAAAAATTTTGTTGGGGTCCCGCCGGGGTTTGAAGCCACTCCCAATGGGTCCATTGGGCATGGAAAACATACATTATACCTATGTACAATCTTAAAAAATATTCCTTAAAAATCCAAAAGTGGATATCTGGACAAAATTCTTTCACTTGTAGGGTACCATGCATGAGTACCTCATACCTACAAATTGTCATGACAATCTGAAGAGTGGTTATAGAAAAGAAGCAGAAAATGTATGAAAATCACCCCCCCCCCCTTCCTTTTTACATAAGAAAAAAAATTCATAAAAAATCAAAAAAATAAAATTTAAGCATAAAATACATATCAAAGCATTAAGTAAGTTAAATATGATAAATATGTAGTAAATGAGTGTGTAAAATCATACACTTATTGAGTTATTTAAAGAAAAAGTGCAAAAATGTGCATTTCTGACTAAGTCCGAAAAGACGTCAAAAACGCGTCAAAAATTAGTTGTCGGATTTTAACGAAATGAACAAACTTGAATCATACATCCTTCTAGATCACATAGATACAATTAGTTTTTCAATCCATTCAGTGGAACTGGAGAAGAAGATTTTTGAAGAGGGGTACCCTCCGGGGCCTATTTGACCCCGCCCTGGATCCACCCCTGAAGGGATCGAGCCGAAATGAACAAACTTGGTAGAGGACCTTTAGTACTTCATGCATACCAAGTTTCATCAAAATCCCTCAGCCGTTCTTGAGAAGAAGTTGAAAATGTTAAAAGTTTACGACGGACGGACGGACGGACGACGGACGACGGACGACGGACGCCGGACGCCACACTATGACAATAGCTCACTTGAGCCTTTGGCTCAGGTGAGCTAATAAAAAGGGGAAAAAATTTTGTTGGGGTCCCGCCGGGTTTGAAGCCACTCCCCATGGGTCCATTGGGCATGGAAAACTACATTATACCTATGTACAATCTTAAAAAATATTCCTTAAAAATCCAAAAGTGGATATCTGGACAAAATTCTTTCACTTGTAGGGTACCATGCATGAGTACCTCATACCTACAAATTGTCATGACAATCTGAAGAGTGGTTATAGAAAAGAAGCAGAAAATGTATGAAAATCACCCCCCCCCCCTTCCTTTTTACATAAGAAAAAAATTCATAAAAAATCAAAAAAATAAAATTTAAGCATAAAATACATATCAAAGCATTAAGTAAGTTAAATATGATAAATATGTAGTAAATGAGTGTGTAAAATCATACACTTATTGAGTTATTTAAAGAAAAAGTGCAAAAATGTGCATTTCTGACTAAGTCCGAAAAGACGTCAAAAACGCGTCAAAAATTAGTTGTCGGATTTTAACGAAATGAACAAACTTGAATCATACATCCTTCTAGATCACATAGATACAATTAGTTTTTCAATCCATTCAGTGGAACTGGAGAAGAAGATTTTTGAAGAGGGGTACCCTCCGGGGCCTATTTGACCCCGCCCTGGATCCACCCCTGAAGGGATCGAGCCGAAATGAACAAACTTGGTAGAGGACCTTTAGTACTTCATGCATACCAAGTTTCATCAAAATCCCTTCAGCCGTTCTTGAGAAGAAGTTGAAAATGTTAAAAGTTTACGACGGACGGACGGACGGACGACGGACGACGGACGAACGGACGCCGGACGCCACACTATGACAATAGCTCACTTGAGCCTTTGGCTCAGGTGAGCTAATAAAAAGGGGAAAAAATTTTGTTGGGGTCCCGCCGGGGTTTGAAGCCACTCCCCATGGGTCCATTGGGCATGGAAAACATACATTATACCTATGTACAATCTTAAAAAATATTCCTTAAAAATCCAAAAGTGGATATCTGGACAAAATTCTTTCACTTGTAGGGTACCATGCATGAGTACCTCATACCTACAAATTGTCATGACAATCTGAAGAGTGGTTATAGAAAAGAAGCAGAAAATGTATGAAAATCACCCCCCCCTTCCTTTTTACATAAGAAAAAAAATTCATAAAAAATCAAAAAAAATAAAATTTAAGCATAAAATACATATCAAAGGCATTAAGTAAGTTAAATATGATAAATATGTAGTAAATGAGTGTGTAAAATCATACACTTATTGAGTTATTTAAAGAAAAAGTGCAAAAATGTGCATTTCTGACTAAGTCCGAAAAGACGTCAAAAACGCGTCAAAAATTAGTTGTCGGATTTTAACGAAATGAACAAACTTGAATCATACATCCTTCTAGATCACATAGATACAATTAGTTTTTCAATCCATTCAGTGGAACTGGAGAAGAAGATTTTTGAAGAGGGGTACCCTCCGGGGCCTATTTGACCCCGCCCTGGATCCACCCCTGAAGGGATCGAGCCGAAATGAACAAACTTGGTAGAGGACCTTTAGTACTTCATGCATACCAAGTTTCATCAAAATCCCTTCAGCCGTTCTTGAGAAGAAGTTGAAAATGTTAAAAGTTTACGACGGACGGACGGACGGACGACGGACGACGGACGACGGACGCCGGACGCCACACTATGACAATAGCTCACTTGAGCCTTTGGCTCAGGTGAGCTAATAAAAAGGGGAAAAAATTTTGTTGGGGTCCCGCCGGGGTTTGAAGCCACTCCCCATGGGTCCATTGGGCATGGAAAACATACATTATACCTATGTACAATCTTAAAAAATATTCCTTAAAAATCCAAAAGTGGATATCTGGACAAAATTCTTTCACTTGTAGGGTACCATGCATGAGTACCCTCATACCTACAAATTGTCATGACAATCTGAAGAGTGGTTATAGAAAAGAAGCAGAAAATGTATGAAAATCACCCCCCCCCCCTTCCTTTTTACATAAGAAAAAAATTCATAAAAAATCAAAAAAAATAAAATTTAAGCATAAAATACATATCAAAGCATTAAGTAAGTTAAATATGATAAATATGTAGTAAATGAGTGTGTAAAATCATACACTTATTGAGTTATTTAAAGAAAAAAGTGCAAAAATGTGCATTTCTGACTAAGTCCGAAAAGACGTCAAAAAACGCGTCAAAAATTAGTTGTCGGATTTTAACGAAATGAACAAACTTGAATCATACATCCTTCTAGATCACATAGATACAATTAGTTTTTCAATCCATTCAGTGGAACTGGAGAAGAAGATTTTTGAAGAGGGGTACCCTCCGGGGCCTATTTGACCCCGCCCTGGATCCACCCCTGAAGGGATCGAGCCGAATGAACAAACTTGGTAGAGGACCTTTAGTACTTCATGCATACCAAGTTTCATCAAAATCCCTTCAGCCGTTCTTGAGAAGAAGTTGAAAATGTTAAAAGTTTACGACGGACGGACGGACGGACGACGGACGACGGACGACGGACGCCGGACGCCACACTATGACAATAGCTCACTTGAGCCTTTGGCTCAGGTGAGCTAATAAAAAGGGGAAAAAATTTTGTTGGGGTCCCGCCGGGGTTTGAAGCCACTCCCCATGGGTCCATTGGGCATGGAAAACATACATTATACCTATGTACAATCTTAAAAAATATTCCTTAAAAATCCAAAAGTGGATATCTGGACAAAATTCTTTCACTTGTAGGGTACCATGCATGAGTACCTCATACCTACAAATTGTCATGACAATCTGAAGAGTGGTTATAGAAAAGAAGCAGAAAATGTATGAAAATCACCCCCCCCCCCTTCCTTTTTACATAAGAAAAAAATTCATAAAAAATCAAAAAAATAAAATTTAAGCATAAAATACATATCAAAGCATTAAGTAAGTTAAATATGATAAATATGTAGTAAATGAGTGTGTAAAATCATACACTTATTGAGTTATTTAAAGAAAAAGTGCAAAAATGTGCATTTCTGACTAAGTCCGAAAAGACGTCAAAAACGCGTCAAAAATTAGTTGTCGGATTTTAACGAAATGAACAAACTTGAATCATACATCCTTCTAGATCACATAGATACAATTAGTTTTTTCAATCCATTCAGTGGAACTGGAGAAGAAGATTTTGAAGAGGGGTACCCTCCGGGGCCTATTTGACCCCGCCCTGGATCCACCCCTGAAGGGATCGAGCCGAAATGAACAAACTTGGTAGAGGACCTTTAGTACTTCATGCATACCAAGTTTCATCAAAATCCCTTCAGCCGTTCTTGAGAAGAAGTTGAAAATGTTAAAAGTTTACGACGGGACGGACGGACGGACGACGGACGACGGACGACGGACGCCGGACGCCACACTATGACAATAGTCTCACTTGAGCCTTTGGCTCAGGTGAGCTAATAAAAAGGGGAAAAAATTTTGTTGGGGTCCCGCCGGGGTTTGAAGCCACTCCCCATGGGTCCATTGGGCATGGAAAACATACATTATACCTATGTACAATCTTAAAAAATATTCCTTAAAAATCCAAAAGTGGATATCTGGACAAAATTCTTTCACTTGTAGGGTACCATGCATGAGTACCTCATACCTACAAATTGTCATGACAATCTGAAGAGTGGTTATAGAAAAGAAGCAGAAAATGTATGAAAATCACCCCCCCCCCCTTCCTTTTTACATAAGAAAAAAATTCATAAAAAATCAAAAAAATAAAATTTAAGCATAAAATACATATCAAAGCATTAAGTAAGTTAAATATGATAAATATGTAGTAAATGAGTGTGTAAAATCATACACTTATTGAGTTATTTAAAGAAAAAGTGCAAAAATGTGCATTTCTGACTAAGTCCGAAAAGACGTCAAAAACGCGTCAAAAATTAGTTGTCGGATTTTAACGAAATGAACAAACTTGAATCATACATCCTTCTAGATCACATAGATACAATTAGTTTTTCAATCCATTCAGTGGAACTGGAGAAGAAGATTTTTTGAAGAGGGGTACCCTCCGGGGCCTATTTGACCCCGCCCTGGATCCACCCCTGAAGGGATCGAGCCGAAATGAACAAACTTGGTAGAGGACCTTTAGTACTTCATGCATACCAAGTTTCATCAAAATCCCTTCAGCCGTTCTTGAGAAGAAGTTGAAAATGTTAAAAGTTTACGACGGACGGACGGACGGACGACGGACGACGGACGACGGAACGCCGGACGCCACACTATGACAATAGCTCACTTGAGCCTTTGGCTCAGGTGAGCTAATAAAAAGGGGAAAAAATTTTGTTGGGGTCCCGCCGGGGTTTGAAGCCACTCCCCATGGGTCCATTGGGCATGGATAACATACATTATACCTATGTACAATCTTAAAAAATATTCCTTAAAAATCCAAAAGTGGATATCTGGACAAAATTCTTTCACTTGTAGGGTACCATGCATGAGTACCTCATACCTACAAATTGTCATGACAATCTGAAGAGTGGTTATAGAAAAGAAGCAGAAAATGTATGAAAATCACCCCCCCCCTTCCTTTTTACATAAGAAAAAAATTCATAAAAAATCAAAAAAATAAAATTTAAGCATAAAATACATATCAAAGCATTAAGTAAGTTAAATATGATAAATATGTAGTAAATGAGTGTGTAAAATCATACACTTATTGAGTTATTTAAAGAAAAAGTGCAAAAATGTGCATTTCTGACTAAGTCCGAAAAGACGTCAAAAACGCGTCAAAAATTAGTTGTCGGATTTTAACGAAATGAACAAACTTGAATCATACATCCTTCTAGATCACATAGATACAATTAGTTTTTCAATCCATTCAGTGGAACTGGAGAAGAAGATTTTTGAAGAGGGGTACCCTCGGGGCCTATTGACCCCGCCCTGGATCCACCCCTGAAGGGATCGAGCCGAAATGAACAAACTTGGTAGAGGACCTTTAGTACTTCATGCATACCAAGTTTCATCAAAATCCCTTCAGCCGTTCTTGAGAAGAAGTTGAAAATGTTAAAAGTTTACGACGGACGGACGGACGGACGACGGACGACGGACGACGGACGCCGGACGCCACACTATGACAATAGCTCACTTGAGCCTTTGGCTCAGGTGAGCTAATAAAAAGGGGAAAAAATTTTGTTGGGGTCCCGCCGGGGTTTGAAGCCACTCCCCATGGGTCCATTGGGCATGGAAAACATACATTATACCTATGTACAATCTTAAAAAATATTCCTTAAAAATCCAAAAGTGGATATCTGGACAAAATTCTTTCACTTGTAGGGTACCATGCATGAGTACCTCATACCTACAAATTGTCATGACAATCTGAAGAGTGGTTATAGAAAAGAAGCAGAAAATGTATGAAAATCCACCCCCCCCCTTCCTTTTTACATAAGAAAAAAATTCATAAAAAATCAAAAAAATAAAATTTAAGCATAAAATACATATCAAAGCATTAAGTAAGTTAAATATGATAAATATGTAGTAAATGAGTGTGTAAAATCATACACTTATTGAGTTATTTAAATGAAAAAGTGCAAAAATGTGCATTCTGACTAAGTCCGAAAAGACGTCAAAAACGCGTCAAAAATTAGTTGTCGGATTTTAACGAAATGAACAAACTTGAATCATACATCCTTCTAGATCACATAGATACAATTAGTTTTTCAATCCATTCAGTGGAACTGGAGAAGAAGATTTTTGAAGAGGGGTACCCTCCGGGGCCTATTTGACCCCGCCCTGGATCCACCCCTGAAGGGATCGAGCCGAAATGAACAAACTTGGTAGAGGACCTTTAGTACTTCATGCATACCAAGTTTCATCAAAATCCCTTCAGCCGTTCTTGAGAAAGAAGTTGAAAATGTTAAAAGTTTACGACGGACGGACGGACGGACGACGGACGACGGACGACGGACGCCGGACGCCACACTATGACAATAGCTCACTTGAGCCTTTGGCTCAGGTGAGCTAATAAAAAGGGGAAAAAATTTTGTTGGGGTCCCGCCGGGGTTTGAAGCCACTCCCCATGGGTCCATTGGGCATGGAAAACATACATTATACCTATGTACAATCTTAAAAAATATTCCTTAAAAATCCAAAGTGGATATCTGGACAAAATTCTTTCACTTGTAGGGTACCATGCATGAGTACCTCATACCTACAAATTGTCATGACAATCTGAAGAGTGGTTATAGAAATGAAGCAGAAAATGTATGAAAATCACCCCCCCCCCCTTCCTTTTTACATAAGAAAAAAAATTCATAAAAAATCAAAAAAATAAAATTTAAGCATAAAATACATATCAAAGCATTAAGTAAGTTAAATATGATAAATATGTAGTAAATGAGTGTGTAAAATCATACACTTATTGAGTTATTTAAAGAAAAAGTGCAAAAAAGTGCATTTCTGACTAAGTCCGAAAAGACGTCAAAAACGCGTCAAAAATTAGTTGTCGGATTTTAACGAAATGAACAAACTTGAATCATACATCCTTCTAGATCACATAGATACAATTAGTTTTTCAATCCATTCAGTGGAACTGGAGAAGAATGATTTTTGAAGAGGGGTACCCTCCGGGGCCTATTTGACCCCGCCCTGGATCCACCCCTGAAGGGATCGAGCCGAAATGAACAAACTTGGTAGAGGACCTTTAGTACTTCATGCATACCAAGTTTCATCAAAATCCCCTTCAGCCGTTCTTGAGAAGAAGTTGAAAATGTTAAAAGGTTTACGACGGACGGACGGACGGACGACGGACGACGGACGACGGACGCCGGACGCCACACTATGACAATAGCTCACTTGAGCCTTTTGGCTCAGGTGAGCTAATAAAAAGGGGAAAAAATTTTGTTGGGGTCCCGCCGGGGTTTGAAAGCCACTCCCCATGGGTCCATTGGGCATGGAAAACATACATTATACCTATGTACAATCTTAAAAAATATTCCTTAAAAATCCAAAAGTGGATATCTGGACAAATTCTTTCACTTGTAGGGTACCATGCATGAGTACCTCATACCTACAAATTGTCATGACAATCTGAAGAGTGGTTATAGAAAAGAAGCAGAAAATGTATGAAAATCACCCCCCCCCCCCTTCCTTTTTACATAAGAAAAAAATTCATAAAAAATCAAAAAAATAAAATTTAAGCATAAAATACATATCAAAGCATTAAGTAAGTTAAATATGATAAATATGTAGTAAATGAGTGTGTAAAATCATACACTTATTGAGTTATTTAAAGAAAAAGTGCAAAAATGTGCATTTCTGACTAAGTCCGAAAAGACGTCAAAAACGCGTCAAAAATTAGTTGTCGGATTTTAACGAAATGAACAAACTTGAATCATACATCCTTCTAGATCACATAGATACAATAGTTTTTCAATCCATTCAGTGGAACTGGAGAAGAAGATTTTGAAGAGGGGTACCCTCCGGGGCCTATTTGACCCCCGCCCTGGATCCACCCCTGAAGGGATCGAGCCGAAATGAACAAACTTGGTAGAGGACCTTTAGTACTTCATGCATACCAAGTTTCCATCAAAATCCCTTCAGCCGTTCTTGAGAAGAAGTTGAAAATGTTAAAAGTTTACGACGGACGGACGGACGGACGACGGACGACGGACGACGGACGCCGGACGCCACACTATGACAATAGCTCACTTGAGCCTTTGGCTCAGGTGAGCTAATAAAAAGGGGAAAAAATTTTGTTGGGGTCCCGCCGGGGTTTGAAGCCACTCCCCATGGGTCCATTGGGCATGGAAAACATACATTATACCTATGTACAATCTTAAAAAATATTCCTTAAAAATCCAAAAGTGGATATCTGGACAAAATTCTTTCACTTGTAGGGTACCATGCATGAGTACCTCATACTACAAATTGTCATGACAATCTGAAGAGTGGTTATAGAAAAGAAGCAGAAAATGTATGAAAATCACCCCCCCCCCTTCCTTTTTACATAAGAAAAAAATTCATAAAAAATCAAAAAAAATAAAATTTAAGCATAAAATACATATCAAAGCATTAAGTAAGTTAAATATGATAAATATGTAGTAAATGAGTGTGTAAAATCATACACTTATTGAGTTATTTAAAGAAAAAGTGCAAAAATGTGCATTTCTGACTAAGTCCGAAAAGACGTCAAAAACGCGTCAAAAATTAGTTGTCGGATTTTAACGAAATGAACAAACTTGAATCATACATCCTTCTAGATCACATAGATACAATTAGTTTTTCAATCCATTCAGTGGAACTGGAGAAGAAGATTTTTGAAGAGGGGTACCCTCCGGGGCCTATTTGACCCCGCCCTGGATCCACCCCTGAAGGGGATCGAGCCGAAATGAAACAAACTTGGTAGAGGACCTTTAGTACTTCATGCATACCAAGTTTCATCAAAATCCCTTCAGCCGTTCTTGAGAAGAAGGTTGAAAATGTTAAAAGTTTACGACGGACGGACGGACGGACGACGGACCGACGGACGCCGGACGCCACACTATGACAATAGCTCACTTGAGCCTTTGGCTCAGGTGAGCTAATAAAAAGGGGAAAAAATTTTGTTGGGGTCCCGCCGGGGTTTGAAGCCACTCCCCATGGGTCCATTGGGCATGGAAAACATACATTATACCTATGTACAATCTTAAAAAATATTCCTTAAAAATCCAAAAGTGGATATCTGGACAAAATTCTTTCACTTGTAGGGTACCATGCATGAGTACCTCATACCTACAAATTGTCATGACAATCTGAAGAGTGGTTATAGAAAAGAAGCAGAAAATGTATGAAAATCACCCCCCCCCCCCCTTCCTTTTTACATAAGAAAAAAATTCATAAAAAATCAAAAAAATAAAATTTAAGCATAAAATACATATCAAAGCATTAAGTAAGTTAAATATGATAAATATGTAGTAAATGAGTGTGTAAAATCATACACTTATTGAGTTATTTAAAGAAAAAGTGCAAAAATGTGCATTTCTGACTAAGTCCGAAAAGACGTCAAAAACGCGTCAAAAATTAGTTGTCGGATTTTAACGAAATGAACAAACTTGAATCATACATCCTTCTAGATCACATAGATACAATTAGTTTTTCAATCCATTCAGTGGAACTGGAGAAGAAGATTTTTGAAGAGGGGTACCCTCCGGGGCCTATTTGACCCCGCCCTGGATCCACCCCTGAAGGGATCGAGCCGAAATGAACAAACTTGGTAGAGGACCTTTAGTACTTCATGCATACCAAGTTTCATCAAAATCCCTTCAGCCGTTCTTGAGAAGAAGTTGAAAATGTTAAAAGTTTACGACGGACGGACGGACGGACGACGGACGACGGACGACGGACGCCGGACGCCACACTATGACAATAGCTCACTTGAGCCTTTGGCTCAGGTGAGCTAATAAAAAGGGGAAAAAATTTTGTTGGGGTCCCGCCGGGGTTTGAAGCCACTCCCCATGGGTCCATTGGGCATGGAAAACATACATTATACCTATGTACAATCTTAAAAAATATTCCTTAAAAATCCAAAAGTGGATATCTGGACAAAATTCTTTCACTTGTAGGGTACCATGCATGAGTACCTCATACCTACAAATTGTCATGACAATCTGAAGAGTGGTTATAGAAAAGAAGCAGAAAATGTATGAAAATCACCCCCCCCCCCTTCCTTTTTACATAAGAAAAAAATTCATAAAAAATCAAAAAAATAAAATTTAAGCATAAAATACATATCAAAGCATTAAGTAAGTTAAATATGATAAATATGTAGTAAATGAGTGTGTAAAATCATACACTTATTGAGTTATTTAAAGAAAAAGTGCAAAAATGTGCATTTCTGACTAAGTCCGAAAAGACGTCAAAAACGCGTCAAAAATTAGTTGTCGGATTTTAACGAAATGAACAAACTTGAATCATACATCCTTCTAGATCACATAGATACAATTAGTTTTTCAATCCATTCAGTGGAACTGGAGAAGAAGATTTTTGAAGAGGGGTACCCTCCGGGGCCTATTTGACCCCGCCCTGGATCCACCCCTGAAGGGATCGAGCCGAAATGAACAAACTTGGTAGAGGACCTTTAGTACTTCATGCATACCAAGTTTCATCAAAATCCCTTCAGCCGTTCTTGAGAAGAAGTTGAAAATGTTAAAAGTTTACGACGGACGGACGGACGGACGACGGACGACGGACGCCGGACGCCACACTATGACAATAGCTCACTTGAGCCTTTGGCTCAGGTGAGCTAATAAAAAGGGGAAAAAATTTTGTTGGGGTCCCGCCGGGGTTTGAAGCCACTCCCCATGGGTCCATTGGGCATGGAAAACATACATTATACCTATGTACAATCTTAAAAAATATTCCTTAAAAATCCAAAAGTGGATATCTGGACAAAATTCTTTCACTTGTAGGGTACCATGCATGAGTACCTCATACCTACAAATTGTCATGACAATCTGAAGAGTGGTTATAGAAAAGAAGCAGAAAATGTATGAAAATCACCCCCCCCCCCCCTTCCTTTTTACATAAGAAAAAAATTCATAAAAAATCAAAAAAATAAAATTTAAGCATAAAATACATATCAAAGCATTAAGTAAGTTAAATATGATAAATATGTAGTAAATGAGTGTGTAAAATCATACACTTATTGAGTTATTTAAAGAAAAAGTGCAAAAATGTGCATTTCTGACTAAGTCCGAAAAGACGTCAAAAACGCGTCAAAAATTAGTTGTCGGATTTTAACGAAATGAACAAACTTGAATCATACATCCTTCTAGATCACATAGATACAATTAGTTTTTCAATCCATTCAGTGGAACTGGAGAAGAAGATTTTTGAAGAGGGGTACCCTCCGGGGCCTATTTGACCCCGCCCTGGATCCACCCCTGAAGGGATCGAGCCGAAATGAACAAACTTGGTAGAGGACCTTTAGTACTTCATGCATACCAAGTTTCATCAAAATCCCTTCAGCCGTTCTTGAGAAGAAGTTGAAAATGTTAAAAGTTTACGACGGACGGACGGACGGACGACGGACGACGGACGACGGACGCCGGACGCCACACTATGACAATAGCTCACTTGAGCCTTTGGCTCAGGTGAGCTAATAAAAAGGGGAAAAAATTTTGTTGGGGTCCCGCCGGGGTTTGAAGCCACTCCCCATGGGTCCATTGGGCATGGAAAACATACATTATACCTATGTACAATCTTAAAAAATATTCCTTAAAAATCCAAAAGTGGATATCTGGACAAAATTCTTTCACTTGTAGGGTACCATGCATGAGTACCTCATACCTACAAATTGTCATGACAATCTGAAGAGTGGTTATAGAAAAGAAGCAGAAAATGTATGAAAATCACCCCCCCCCCCCTTCCTTTTTACATAAGAAAAAAATTCATAAAAAATCAAAAAAATAAAATTTAAGCATAAAATACATATCAAAGCATTAAGTAAGTTAAATATGATAAATATGTAGTAAATGAGTGTGTAAAATCATACACTTATTGAGTTATTTAAAGAAAAAGTGCAAAAATGTGCATTTCTGACTAAGTCCGAAAAGACGTCAAAAACGCGTCAAAAATTAGTTGTCGGATTTTAACGAAATGAACAAACTTGAATCATACATCCTTCTAGATCACATAGATACAATTAGTTTTTCAATCCATTCAGTGGAACTGGAGAAGAAGATTTTTGAAGAGGGGTACCCTCCGGGGCCTATTTGACCCCGCCCTGGATCCACCCCTGAAGGGATCGAGCCGAAATGAACAAACTTGGTAGAGGACCTTTAGTACTTCATGCATACCAAGTTTCATCAAAATCCCTTCAGCCGTTCTTGAGAAGAAGTTGAAAATGTTAAAAGTTTACGACGGACGGACGGACGGACGACGGACGACGGACGACAGACGACGGACGACGGACGCCACACTATGACAATAGCTCACTTGAGCCTTTGGCTCAGGTGAGCTAATAAAAAGGGGAAAAAATTTTGTCGGGGTCCCGCCGGGGTTTGAAGCCACTCCCCATGGGTCCATTGGGCATGGAAAACATACATTATACCTATGTACAATCTTAAAAAATATTCCTTAAAAATCCAAAAGTGGATATCTGGACAAAATTCTTTCACTTGTAGGGTACCATGCATGAGTACCTCATACCTACAAATTGTCATGACAATCTGAAGAGTGGTTATAGAAA